>SNVD02010622.1:0-486714 GCA_013180625.2 Boswellia sacra | reverse complement strand
TTAATTTCAATCTTTTGCATTCATGGCATTAACGAAGTTACTAGATTCTCTCTATTAATAGAGAATTGCTCATTTTTTTTAATAGTATGATTTTCTTTCTAAATCAGTATTTTCAAAATTATTGCATATATATTTGATATAATTCTTTTTCTTTATATTAATTCTCTGTAGACATTTTTATAACAATGATTACTTTAACTAATTTCTAGCTAGCTAGCTAGAACCTTTTTTACGTCTTTAAAGAATATAAGTAATATTCGAAGTCTAAAACTTGGAAAATTAGTGAAATCTTTCCTTTAATATTGACATGCAACACATCATATATATATGTATATATACTCTTATTTAAAGAGATCATATATATAATTTGTGGCCGAATTCCTAAGTAGCTGCTTTTTCACATTACTCAATTAGGCGCCCTTGATCACTTCAAACATAACTTCACCCTCTGCGGATTAAAGCGGACTTGGCCACAATCAGATGACTATATATAGTCGACTTTTTGCTCATAATTAAGCATCTTTTCCCCAAATTTGAACACAGGTGCTTTATCTATATAAACGTAAATTTTGTTTTGAAGAATAGCGTATTATATTTCAGACTAATTAGTTTATAAAACTTTCTTATATATCATTCCCGTCGCGCACAAATGGAATACCTGCAGAAACAAGAAGCCATGAAGCACCAGGGCAATGGTTTATCAAGAATCAATCGAAGTTTAGCTGAGAGAAACCGAAGATTTCAGTTGAAGAATCTCTTGTCCAACCTACATGCTCTCATTCCCATCCGAAACACCAAGGTGCGCGCATACAATCAAAATTCTCTGATCATCTCTAAGATTTTTTATTTTTCTAGCTCTAATTGAAATGCATTGATATTCTCATAGTTGTCAGTAGCTGAGTTAGTGGCCGAAGCCACAACGCACAAAAAGGTGTTGCAGGAAAAAGTTGAGAAACTGAATCAACGGAAGGAAATGCTGAAAGGCGATCATGATGAGAACTTTGACCCCGTATTACAGATGAAATCCTCGGAATTTACTCTGGAAATAAATATAGTTAGTGGGTTGAAGAAAAATTTCTCGTTGCATCAAATTATCAGTGTTCAAGAGGAAGAAGGAGCTCAAGTTGTCAGCACTACGTACAACAATGGGAGAGATAGGGTTTTCTACACAATGTGTTCTCAGGTATATATATTTTTTCTACATACAATTGATTCTCGGGTGTATCTTTCAATTCATTTTTTTTTTTGTTTCATATGAATATTAATTGCATGAAATTTATTTGAGTATTTAATTAATTAAGTTGTTATATAAAACACTATTGATATGGAAATTTAAAATCAATTATTTCCCCCATGGTTCAGGCTACGTTGCAAACTCAGAGAATTCAACCATGCATAATTGATATGTGGATTTAATTTCAATTTATTTTATTTTATTTTATTTTTTATAACATTGAACATCATTCATAAAATGACACTTTACAGTTGACATATGTCATCTCATAAAATGATGAATTAGTGGGAATCTTTTTATACTTATCCTCCCTTTGTTTTCAAATGCTTTATCCGAGAGATTTAAAAAGGGATAGAACTGTTTGATGTTATGGCTGTTTCGAACCTTCAATAACTAAAACTTAAATATAATTTGCTTATATTTTGCAGGCTACCATTCCTAGAATTGGCATAGATCCTTCAAGAGTGGAAGAGAGACTAAAAAAACTCATTTCTTGAGTCTGTTAATTCCTACCTGATGCAGCAGAATAGACGTGGACATCTACTGTTAAATGCAAATCGCGTATCCTGCAGAATTAATGCTTGAGAACAAGATTGGTTTTCTTTGTAATAAATATATATTGGATCTCCCACACTTAATCGGAGGCTTTAAGCTTCTTTGTTTGAATTTGATATCAAGACTCAACTATTGCTATCTGAAGTTTTCTTCCCATATCTTTATTAAGTACAATAAAACTTTATTGAGTGCAGGAAACCCAAATTAATTAAGGTATATTTTCTTTAACTTTTTACATCATCTCTAATCTCTTGCTCGTCTCTTTCTCGCTACAAGCTAATCCATCAACACAACCATCTCTATCATCATGTAATGTACATTATATTATAAACCCTAATTTTTTGAACTATTTTTGAATAAAAAAATCAATGGAACTTTTACTTATTTTGGAGTTTTGGAGAAAGAATTAATTGTGGGTGATGATTTCGATAACAAAAAACTATTATTTCTTACGGTTTAAGTTTTTTTTTTCTAAAATTAATTAATGAACAAAAAACGATAATTTCTTATAGTTCAATTACCTGAAGGAGCTATAAACAACTAGAAGTTTTTAATTGCCTTAAAAAGCTACAAATAATTAGTAGGTTATCAACTATGGCGAGCCATGAATGTGTGCGTGTGTGTTTTTTTTTTTTAAGCAAATAGTAATTAACTTAAGATGGAAAACCAGTTAACAACATGAAAAGAAGATTTTGATGAATTTATCTATATATAGAGTTGTGTTTTTCATTCAGAATAAATTAAGAAGATGCATAGAAACTCCTTAGAAAAAAGCATTTTTTTTTTTTAGATTTTTATTGCAGAGAGTGAATGAAAATTATCTAGGAAGAAATTTTTTATAAGAAATTTTTTATAAGCCTATATTTTGCATTCTTTCAGGAAGAAAATTTTCATAAGATTTAGTTTTGATTAGGCTATATTTTGCATTAGGATCTGTGTATTGTAAAGGTTGTTCAACCCAAAAGATTGACCTAATAAGTAGAGTGATTTACATTTGTATAAACTCTAAGTACCCCCCAAACCATCCAATGTGGGACTTCAATAATTATAAAGTTAAAAGCAATATTTCAAATTTTAGAGAAAGAGATTTATTAAATAATGAATATGTACAAGGAATCTTCTTAAATATATGTTATTTAGTTTAGGACTAACAATTTGAAGAATATTTACATTGATATCCTTAAAATTTAGATTAATTAGTAGGCTGGCCTGTTTCAACTTCTCTAAGTAGAATTTATAGAAATAGATCATATGGAAAAGACCTTCTATTAAAAATCTATAACCAGTTAATTGTTTGATGAGATAAATGTAGAAATACTTATTATAATTAAATTACAAAAAAGGAAGCTCTATTATAATGAAAGAATTGGTAAATAATTTTAGTTAAAGTAGGCGTATATTTGATATTTCATAATTTAAAAAATTTTAAAAAAACTTATTAGAAAAGCTTCAAATTTGGCTTTCTACTAATGAATATAAAATAGTATTTTTTAATCACTCATAAACTCTTCTTAAATGTAACCAAATAATACAAAAAAATTTCGGAACTAAATTTTGATCTTATATTTCAGTAAATTCTCAGATTGACATCATTAAAAATTACTTGACCTATGCGAAATATGGAAATTAAAAAAATGGTTTGTGAAAGTTTTCCATATAAGATAATTAAGAAAACTTCGTGAGTCACGTTCAATTGTTCATACATGCATGTCTTTGTAATTTCCCGCAATTTTATTGGTCACAAGACTCGCAACTAAGTCACTTAACGAGTAACATGAAGTGTTGAAGACTATGGCAAGTCAACTGAGCCCGCCCATGACATTTACGTAACAAGAAATGAAGCCAAAACCGGTCAGAATTCTGCTGGAGGAAGGCTCGGAGAAGAGGTTGACGACTTCTGTGGACCAAAGGAAGCGATAGATTGATGAGAATTTATTTATCAAAATAAATTTTTTTTGAAAAGCATATATGATAATGATACCATAAGATTTACATTCCATAAAGTACAATTATATATCAGTAAATATTCTTATTCTGACTCTTATTATTTTAGATGTTGGAGCACGTTATGTTAGGAGATTAAACACTCCTACCGCAGCTCAAATAAAAGACAAGAAACAAATGGTTATGTTAGAAATAAAAATTTGGGTGGCACTGCCCTCCACAATAAATAAAATAGACAACTTGGGCGGCTCAGCCTTCGCACAATAAATAAATTAAAGGCAATTAAAGAAAATAAAGACACAAATATTTAACGTGGTAAAACCCGCAATTTGAGGGAAACCTCCACGGGACAAGACCGAAAATATTTCACTATGAAGAAAAATATTACAATCTCTCTCACAATTAGAATGGAGGAGATTATGTGGGAGGAAGAAGTGAAAAGCTTAATACATAAGCTTGGTACAAGTATAAGGGAGGAGGAGGCTTTAATATATAGCCTAACCTCCCCACTTAAAATTAATTTCCCACCGATGTGGGTTTGGGTGAAAGGCAAAATGCCTTCACCCACTCACATTCTCCCACTTGAAGGCATTTTTCCTTTCAGTCTTGTCTCTATACATGCTGCTCACGTCTCTAACAGGCCACAAGACGTCCTACACCAGATGAACTTGTCAGCATTGATTGGTTTGGTTAATGCATCTGCTATGTTGTCCTTCGTGTGGATTTTCTGCATATCCACTATTCCATCTTCTCACTACTTCTCGTACATAATGATATTGAACTCCTATGTGCTTCGTTCTTGAATGAAAGGCTGGATTCCTTGCAATATGCAAGGCACTCTGACTGTCACAAAATAAAGAAATCTTCTCTTGTTTGTGCCCGAGTTCCTCCAATAACCTTTTGATCCAAACAGCTTCCTTGCAAGCTTGTGTAGCTGCCATATACTCTGCTTCTGTTGTAGATAGAGCCACAACAGTTTGAAGTTTGGATACCCAGCTCACAGCACCTCCTGCAAGTGTAAACACATAGCCTGTAGTGGACTTCCTTTTGTCAATATCTCCTGCAAAATCTGAATCAACATAGCCATTGACAATGAACTCTGATCCCCCATAGCATAGTGCAGCATCAGAGGTTCCTTTGATGTATCTAAGGATCCTCTTAACAGAATTCCAATGCTCTCTCCCCGGATTAGCCATGAATCTACTGACCGCTCCCACTGCTTGTGCAATGTCTGGTCTTGTACAAATCATAGCATACATTAGGCTCCCTACTGCTGATGCATACGGTACTCGAGACATTTCCATCCTCTCCGCTTCATTGCTAGGACTCATACTTGAGGATAATTTATGATTAACAGGAAATGGGGTAGAAATTGGCTTACAATCTTGCATGTTGAAGCGGCGCAAGATTTTCTTCAAGTAGTTCTTTTGAGATAGCCAAATCTTCCTGTTTTTTCTGTCTCGGTGAATTTGCATCCCTAGAATCTTGTTTGCCGGTCCTAAATCCTTCATTTCAAATCCCCTAGCCAATTGTGCCTTTAATTCTTGGACCTGATCTTTGTTAGTGCCTGTTACCAACATATCGTCCACGTACAACAGCAAAATGATAAAGTCTTCCTCAAACCTTTTGTAATAAGTACAATGATCTGAACTGAGTCTGTTGTACCCAAGGCTGATGATGAATGAATCAAATCTCTTGTACCAACACCTTGGCGCCTGTTTTAAGCCGTACAGAGATTTGGTCAACCTGCAAACCAAGTTCTCTTTTCCTTCTTTAACAAAACCTTCCGGTTGGAGCATATAAATTTCTTCTTCAAGTTCTTCCATGAAGAAATGCAGTTTTTACATCTAACTGCTCTAAGTGTAAGTCAAAAGTAGCACACATAGCCAAGACTGCTCGAATTGTTGTAAGTCTTACCACAGGAGAGAATATCTCATTGAAATCAACTCCTTCTTTCTGAGCATATCCTTTGACCACCAGTCTAGCACGATACCGCTCCACTTGATCATTCCCATCACGTTTGATCTTGTAGACCCATTTGTTTCCGATGGCTTTTCTTCCATGTGGTAATGGCACAAGATCCCATGTCTTGTTTTTGTCTAAAGCTTCCATCTCTTCATGCATTGCTGTCATCCATAGAGATGCATCAGAACTTTTTATAGCCTCCTGAAAGGTGAAAGGCTCCCCATCTTCTGTTAGGAGACAGTATATAACATTGCTCGCCATCACATATTCTGAGTGCCAAGAAGGTTCCCTTCTTTCTCAAGTTGATCGACGGACTTCAAGTGCTTCAGACTCGATTGGTTCTTGATCATCGTGTTCTGGTATTGCTTCAGAAGAAACTATTTCTTCCTGTATTGATACAGTCTCAACATTTTTCTTCGTGCTATCACTTTCTTCACATTTAAACATGTCTTCTTTAAAGACAACATCCCTACTGATGACAATCTTATGGGCAGTAGGATCCCATAAGTGATACCCCTTTACTCCATCAGCATATCCCAAGAAGATACATTTCCTGGATTTTGGATCCAGCTTCGTTCTTTCTTGGTCATGATACATTACATAAGCAGGACATCCGAAAATATGAAGGGAGGAATAATCAGTTGGCTTACCGGTCCACATCTCCATAGGTGTCTTCATCTCAATTGCTGTTGATGGAGACCTATTTATCAAGTAACAGGCTGTAGTGGCTGCTTCTGCCCAAAATGTCTTGGGTAGACCCGCAGTCCTTAGTAATGCTCTCATTTTTTCTGCGAGAGTTCTATTCGTCCGCTCTGCCACTCCATTTTGTTGTGGTGTGTAAGCAACTGTCTTCTGCCGTTTCACACCTTCTTTACTACAAAATGTGTCAAACTCTTTGTTGCAGAATTCTCTCCCATTATCTGTCCTCAAACACTTGATCCTTTTTCCGGATTCAAGTTCCACCTGTGCTTTGAAGGCTTTGAATACAGGAAATACATCTGACTTTTTCTTGATGACATATACCCAACATCTCCTAGAATAATCATCCACAAACAATACAAAGTAGTTTGCTCCTCCTAGGACGTAACCGGTGATTCCCAAACATCAGAATGAATCAAGTCTAGAATGTTTTTACTCCTAGCAATAGATCTGCTAAAACTCAGTCTACTCTGCTTGCTAATAACACAATGCTCACAGAATGGTAAACTTACAGTTTTGATTCCAGGAAGTAGTTTTCGATTAGAGAGAATCTTCAAACCCTTTTCGGACATATGGCCAAGTCTTTGATGCCATATCATAGACAATTCTTCTCCAGAACTAGCAACCGCTATTTCTGCCTCCTGAACCGTTTCTCCATGGAGCATGTATAGGTTAGCAGCAATCTTTTCTGCCTTCATCACCACAAGTGCGCCTCTGACAACCTTCATGATCCCATTTTTCGTATGGAACTCACATCCGAGGTCATCCAACTGTCCCATCGATAGCAAATTTTTCTTCAAGCCAGTCACATGTCGTACATCTTGGATAGTGCGAATCGTACCATCAAACATTTTTACTTTGATGGTTCCAATACCAGCGATTTTTAAGGCATGATCATCACCCATGTACACAGACCCTTCTGAGATAGGTTTATATTGATAGAACCAATCTCTTCTAGAAGTCATATGCCATGTTGCTGCTGAATCAATTAACCATATATCAGCAAACCTTTTTCTGCCTTCCACAACTGTTGTTGCCTCGCTGCACAAGATTTCGCCATTCCCTGAAGTACTTGCTACACAACCCTGAGATCCTGACGACTCAGATTCTTTTCCTTTGCTGTTTCCCTCTCCATTCTTCTTAAGATGCCAACACTCGTTTTTCACGTGCCCTTGCTTTCCACAATGGTAGCATTTAATAAACTTCCTTCCTTTAGACTTTCCCCTGTTCTGATTGTGACTCCCACTGGAACCACGTTCCCTTGATCTCCCTCTGTTGGCGGATAAAGCCTCTGCATGTTGAGAAGTCATTATTCTGTCTTCCTTGTTTTTACGTCTGCTTTCTTCTTCTAAGACAATAGCCGCAACATCATTAAAGATTAGAGATGACTTCATTGAACCATTTGCCAAGTTAAGGATGAGATTATCATATGAATCAGGTAGACTCTGAAGTAGAAGCTCATCACGTTCCTTCTCTTCTATGTTATGCTCCATGGTTGAGAGTTGAGAGAATAACGTCTTCAAAGTGTTGATATGTTCAGTCACTGGAGTGGTTTCTGACATACGAAGAGTGTACAGCTTCCTTTTCAAGAAAATTTTGTTGTGTAGAGATTTGGCTTCATACAAGCTTGTCAAAGTATCCCAAATCTCCTTTGCAGAGTTTAATTCTTGAATACTTGACAGCACTTCATCTGCAACTGCTAGATGTAGACTTGCCATCGCATCACCATCTATCTTCTCCCATTTATTTTCATCTTGCATATTTTCCGGTCTTCCATCAATTGCTTCAAGGCAATTTTCTTTTCTCAAGATAGCCTTTATTTTAATTTTCATAGCCCAAAGTTGTTTCCATCGAACTTCTCTATCTTGAATTTGGCTGCCATTTGTCTTGCAGTGAACAGTACCGTATATGTGAACAGTATCCTTGAATAGTATCGTATACGTGAACAGTAATAGTATCTGTATACGTACACCACTGCTAAACAGTAACCAAGAATAGTAGTAAGTGCCGGTACGATTTAATATATACCAGGAAAGCTTCCAGGAAACACTGGAGGGGTCACAAGCGGTCCCACTTAAAATCCAGTCTCCTTAGACTCTTATCGTCTTTTTGACAAAGCTTTCCTAGACATGTATATAACCATACAAGTAACCACTCACTGTCCTAACCCTTGGCTCTGCCTTTGCAACCTTGCTCTGATACCACTGTTAGGAGATTGAACACTCCTACCGCAGCTCAAATAAAAGACAAGAAACAAATTGTTATGTTAGAAATAACAATTTGGGTGGCACTGCCCTCCACAATAAATAAAATAGACAACTTGGGCGGCTCAGCCTTCGCACAATAAATAAATTAAAGGCAATTAAAGAAAATAAAGACACAAATATTTAACGTGGTAAAACCCTCAATTTGAGGGAAACCTCCACGGGACAAGACCGAAAATATTTCACTATGAAGAAAAATATTACAATCTCTCTCACAATTAAAATAGAGGAGATTACAAGGGAGGAAGAAGAGAAAAGCTTAATACAGAAGCTTGATGCAAGTATAAGGGGAGGAGGAGGCTTTAATATATAGCCTAACCTCCCCACTTAAAATTAATTTCCCACCGATGTGGGTTTGGGTGAAAGGCAAAATGCCTTCACCCACTCACACGTTAGGTAAACAGGATAAGCCTCATTCTCGAAGCTTCGTGATCATCTCTCACGTGGTCCTGGGATGCAGACGTACGCATTTGTACAAATAGAAGTCTTGGTATGCATTAATATCAATAGCTAGGATCATATCACTTCAAAGTTTTCTTTCTTGAATTTCAATTTCGACGAAGGTGTTTCTGGTGAAAGCTGCAATTGCGGCAACGTGAAAGTGATTCAGTGGCATCATTTGCATAGTTGCTTTTGAAAGAAAGGAAAACTCTTAAACACCGTGTGAGATAGGTTAAATTGAATGGAGGAATATCGTAGTGAATAATTAAAATCAAATGATTGTGAAATGACAATATTTTTTTCTATCTAAAAAACGAAAATTATGATATACCTAGTCTTTCTCATAAGTTGTCTAGGTTTTTTTTTTTCCTTTTTAAAGAAATTATATCCATATCTATCTTTTTTTGCAGGATTTTTTAAGATTAAGAGAAATTAGTCTGAATATGTTGCTTTAGAATAATAACAATAACAATATAATACTATACGAATAGCCTATCTCTTATCACTTTGGTTGATGACTTGATGGGAGATAATAATAATAATAATTTGCAACAACCTCTCATAAGTTTCAAAAAAACCTCTTTTGAAGTTTAATTAATTTGACGAAAAATTAATTCCCTTATAGTCTACTTGTTTAATAAACAATTGAGTACAAAAATTTTAATTATTTTGTAATGATATTAACCAAAATTTATTAAATTAGTTAGGTTATTTGTCTTTTGTTTATACAAAATTAACCATGTTCAGGTTCTAAGCTTATTGTGTTATGCACAAGCGGAAGCGATAACCAATAGAACAACCCAAAATGCACAACCACAACTATGTCATATAATTGAATATAATAGCAACTAAAGAGGCAACCGATCAACCATAATGCAGAAATAGAAAACACATCAGGATTTAACGAGGTTCGGCATTAGTACCTACGTCCTCGGGCGCCGCTGAAGAAACTTTCCACTATCTTCAAAGAGAATTACAAACTTTTGGGCCACAACACAAATACCACAACTATTGGGCCAAACTGTAATTACCTGAACAGTTGGATCAAACTGTAATTACCCAAACAATTAGACAATACTACAAATACCCAAAATCAAAGGGAGAAAAGCAAATATTACAAACTTTAAGGTCCTTAATGAAAGACCCTTAAACTATGAGGTCTTATATGAGACCTTACAAATATAGGGAGTGGAATGATATTTCAAAATGGGACACTTAACTTCTCCCATATGGCCTCCTTTTATAAGCCCATATGAGGCTCAATTTTTGCTCTCTAATCAATGTGGGATTCCTCTCATTGCATATGAGCCACTATGCTAAACAAATCTCCACCTTGACGAATATGCCGACTCACCACAAAACTCTTCTTTTTCCCACATTCTCTATCACAACTGCAACGCCTCCAAATACGCCTAATGGCGTAGTCAAACTCGTACAATATTGATCAAGTCCAAACAATGACTGAACTTGATCGCTGTCACAACCTTAGTCAACATATCTACGGGATTCTCGGCAGTCTCAATCTTCTGAAGTAAGATTCTCCCTTCATCAATAATCTCCCGTACAAAATGATACTGAACATCAATATGCTTCGTACGAACATGGAACACTGGATTCTTCGCTAAGTGGATAGCACTCTGACTGTCAGAATAAAGATTGATCTTCTTCTGCCCAATTCCTAAATCATCCAACAATCCCTGTAACCAAATAGCTTCCTTCACAGCCTCTGTCAATGCCATATACTCTGCCTCTGTAGTAGACAAAGCCACTATAGACTGTAAAGTAGACTTCCAACTCACTAGTGCTCTTGCAAGAGTAAACACATAACCGGTTGTAGACCGACGTTTATCCAAATCACCAGCATAATCTGAATCAACATAACCAATAGCATACTGACCACATATATCATCCCTCTCAAAGACTAAGCCAACATCTACGGTTTTCAACAAATACCGTAGAATTTATTTCACTACTTGCCAATGTCCTTTACCAGGATCATGCATATACCTGCTCACAACTCCAACTACATGTGAAATGTCGGGTCTTGTACACACCATAGCATACATCAGGCTACCAACTACATTAGCATACGGAACTCGAGACATATACTCTCGTTCCTCATCTGTACTAGGAGATAAAGATGCACTGAGCTTCATATGAGGAGCAAGTGGGGTACTTACAGGTTTTGACTGCTCTGTAATGCCAAACCGCTGTAATACCTTCTTCAGATACTGCTTCTGAGTCAAACAAATCTTGCTTCTCCCTCTATCTCTGCTAATCTCCATACCTAGAATCTTCTTAGCTTCACCCAAATCTTTCATCTCAAACTCTCGATTCAACTGAGTCTTCAACTTTGCAATTTCTTTGACATTCGTCGAAGCTATCAACATATCATCAACATACAAGAGTAGATAAATGAAAGAACCATCACGTAGCCTTCGAAAATACACACAATTATCAAATTTGCTTCTTGTGTACCTTTGACCTATCATAAACCGATCAAATCGCTTGTACCACTGTCTGGGAGATTGCTTCAAACCATAAAGCGATCTTTTCAGTTTGCATACCAAATTTTCCTTACCAGCAACTTTGAATCCCTCTGACTGAGTCATATAGATTTCCTCTTCTAAGTCGCCATGTAAAAATACAGTTTTTACATCCAATTAAACTAGTTCCATATTCATCTAAGCTACCAAGGCCAACAATATTCTAATGGAAGAATGTTTTACAACTGGAGAAAATACCTCATTATAGTCGATTCCTTCCCTCTGAGCATAGCCTTTAGCTACCAATCTTGCTTTGTAGCGAATGTCATTCTTGTTAGGAAATCCATCTTTCTTTACATATACCCATTTGCACCCAATTGCCTTTTTACCCTGCGGTAGTTGAGCTAGCTCCCAAGTTTCATTCTTCTAAAGAGACTGCATCTCTTCACTCATAGCTGTCTTCCACTAATCAACTTTAGAACATCTGACTGCCTCTCTATAAGTGGAAGGAACATCAACATCTATAATTGAAAGTGCATAGGCCCCATATCAGCAAATCGAGCAGGTCTGCGTATCTCACGTCTTGGCCTATTAACTGTAATAGATTCTTGTTGTTGTTGAGGTTCCTGAGTAGAACCCTCACCATCATCTCCCAAATCTCCCTCTGTCATAGGAGTATCAACATCTGTCTCAACAGATCTAACTGGGTTCAATGTTGTCGTTTGAAACTCCACCTGCTGTTGAATATGCTCCACCTGCTGTTGAGTACCATTCACCTTTGTCTGGTTTTCTGATTTCTTCAACATTGAAGACTCATCAAATGTCACATCTCTGCTGGATATAATCTTCCTCGAACTAGGACACCAAAGACGATATCCTTTTACTCCAGAAGCAAATCCTAAGAAAATCGCTTTCTTGGCTCTAGGATCCAACTTAGATTCTTTCACATGATAATATACAGGAGAACCAAAAACATGTAAAGAATCATAATCAGAAACAGGTTGTCCTGACCATACCTCCAATGGAGTTCTATCACCAATAGCAGCTGATGGTAGACGATTAATGAGATGACACGCATAAGTCACAGCCTCAGCCCAAAATTCCTTGCCCAACCCAGCATTGGACAACATGCACCGAACTTTCTCCAGCAATATCCGGTTCATGCGTTCTACCACCCCATTCTGCTGCGGTGTACCTCTAACAGTAAAATGACGTATAATACCCTCATCTTGACACAATTTCAAAAACTGTTCACTACAATACTCACCACCATTATCTGTTCTGAGATGCTTGATCTTCTTGCCAATCTGTGTCTCAATCATCTTTTTCCATTTAAGGAAAGCATGAAGTACATCATCTTTTGATTTCAAATAGTACACCCAAGTTCTTCTGAAAAAGTCATCAACAAAAGTAACAAAGTAGTGTTTACCTCCAATTGATGCTGTTTTGGTAGGTCCCCACACATCTGAGTGAACATAATCAAGAATACCTTTGGTATTATGAATAGCGGTGCCATATTTCACTCTCTTCTGCTTTCCCAGAACACAATGCTCACAAAAATCCAGCTTGCAGGTCTTTGCACATTTCAATAAGCCTCGTTTCACCAAACTGAATAAGGCTTTCTCACCTGCATGTCCCGAACGCATATGCCACAGTCTCGTGATCTCTAAATCTGCATCATTATCAGAAACCATAGCAGCTGATCCAATAACTGTATTACCATTATAGTAATACAAGTTGTTCCTCCTAGTGCCTTTCAATACCACAAGAGCGCCTGAAGTGACCCTTAGAATACCATCTCGAATAGATATACTATAGCCTTTAGATTCTAAGGCTCCCAAAGAGATGAGATTCTTCTTCAACTTCGATATATACCGAACATCTGTCAGAACTCTAGTCAGTCTATCATGATTCCTCAATCGAATCGAACCTATCCCAACAGTATGGCAAATATCATCATTGCCCATATACACAACTCCACAATCAAGCTCCTCAAACTGAAAGAACCAATCCCGATGTGGACACATATGATAAGTACAACCCGAATCCATAATCCACTCATCAGAAACAAAAGTGAATGGATGACCAACTAGACATATATCTGAATCACTATCATCCTCACGCTCATCAACGCATGCATCAGAAACAGCCTTGCCCTTATCTTTCTTTTTCAACTTAGGACAATCTTTCTTCCAATACTCTTTCTCACGATAAAAGGCACACTCATCTTTTCCTAATCTATCCCTCGACCAAGATTTTCCCTTTTTTCCTGGTTTTCTACTATGACTACGCCCTCTCACTATCAATGCATCTACTGACTCATCCCTATGTTCCCTTTGATCTTTCTTACGAATTTCATAATTCAACAAAGCAGAACAAACTTCTTCAAAAGACAGTTTATCTTTTCCATGGATAAGAGTAATGCACAAATGATCTAATTCATCCGGAAGTGAGCCAATCAATAGCATAGCCTTAATTTCATCTTTGAAGGTTTCATCTAAATTTAACAAATCAGCAATTAACTTATTAAACTCATCAATATGAGAATTGATGCTCGTACCTGGTTTCAACTGGAGACGGAACAATCTCTTCAATAGATACAGCCGATTCTCATTGCTTTTCTTCATATATTTGTTCTCCAGCGCCTTCCACAATTTGTTTGCAGATGTCTCCTTAGTGAACAGATACTTTTGTTCTCTACATAAGCAAGAGTGAATCAACCACAAGCTTTTATATTCAGCCTGTCCCAATCTCTTGCACTGATATCTTCTGGTTTTGATTCTTCCAGAACAATATCCAAATCTTGCTGATACAACCCGTCCAACACCTCACTCGGCCATAAGCCGAAATTATTTTGACCATCAAATTTTTCAACATCTATTTTTGCATTTGTCACAGTCACTGTCTTTTCCGGTACAGTTGACGATGAAACCATTACTACCTCTCACAAATAAGCTCGATACACAAATCACCAATAACCAAGCTTCAAACAAACTATTATATTCAATATCTAGCAATCCAAAATCAATAGCCCAGAACAGTAGTAAGTGCTTCAATGAAATAGCCACTAACTACCCAAAACCTTCGGCTGTGATACCAATTGTTATGCACAAGCGGAAGCGATAACCAATAGAACAACCCAAAATGCACAACCACAACTATGCCAGATAATTGAATATAATAGTAACTAAAGAGGTAACCAATCAACCATAATGCAGAAATAGAAAACACACCAGGATTTAACGAGGTTCGGTATTAGTACCTACGTCCTCGGGCGCCGCTAAAGAAACTTTCCACTATCTTCAAAGAGAATTACAAACTTTTGGACCACAACATAAATACCACAACTATTGGGCCAAACTGTAATTACCCGAACAGTTGGGTCAAACTGTAATTACCCAAACAATTGAGTAATACTACAAATACCCAAAATCAATGAGAGAAAAGTAAATATTACAAACTTTAAGGTCCTTAATGAAAGACCCTTAAACTATGAGGTCTTATATGAGACCTTACAAATATAAGGGGTGGAATGATATTTCAAAATGAGATACTTAACTTTTCCCATATGGCCTCCTTTTATAAGCCCATGTGAGGCTCAATTTTTGTTCTCTAATCAATGTGGGATTCCTCCCATTACATATGCTCAACATATTGTAACTAGGAGAGAGAGAGAGAGAGAGTTTAATTGACAACACCATCAAGACTAAGTTCCACGAAAAATGTTCATCGGAAAATGGACCTCCATGGACCTCCTGGAATTGGGCCGCAACTTGTAAGATATTATGAACCATCAACTATTTATTGGCATCAACCTTAATGAGATTGAATTGCAATTATATAATGATGTTGAAAGTGATTGAATTAAACAGGAACATTAGTGTCAATATATGTAGAAAACTGATTATTATAGTTGATACGTCTTAGTAGTATATGTAAGATTTGAGGTGAATATAAGTGCTTTTTTATCTTAATTTTGTGAAGCAGAAAAGATAAATTAGTCTATGTCGTACTTTGCTGCAAATTAACGGAGTGCATTCTAATGGGAAGAAGTACAACACACTAGCTAATTAAGAAACCCTAAGAATAAAAGATTATATATAGTTAATCCCAAGTTATCATCATCTTTTTCATTTCATATACTAGAAAAAATTGGGCGCATTCCTTCTGTAGAACAATTTACTTATTTCATTAATTTTTTTTCGTTTAAACATCAACTTCCTATCGACGTATAAAGAATTTGGTCAGTTGAAGGTTATGTTGGTATCTGAATTGAGTCTTGTAAACTGGAAAAGCAAATGCCAGGAACAAACCAAGATTTGCTTCCTGACGGCCATCTTTTAAAGCACGAGTTTACCCACCATAATAGTTAATGTTATCTTAATGATAATAGGATCCATATATAAAACACACATTAGGTATCTCAAAATTTATTAGTAATGTTACGATCGGTATTCTATTAACGTAAACAGTACCATAAAAATTACATATTATGAGAATTAGTTTCAGTGTGGTAGCTAGTTTGCGAATTTGACCTTTTCACTTAGTTTAATTTTCAATATTTTGTCATAATCTAAAATTTAAAAAGTAATTTGTCCAAATCATAAATTTTTTTAATTTATCTCTTGACATATAAGAAATTAAATGTCTTAAAATTTAAACAATTTTTTAATTACTATTTCATATTAATTAAATAAACCTATCGTATACAGATCAAGACTTAGTCATTGCATTGGTATCACAAGTCTCCTCTTATAATAAATTTTTTTCTTTTAAAAAAAGTAATATCATTTTTTAATATAAATAGCGAAACCTCGTCCTCTTGTCTATATTTGTGAAATGGATTTTGTATTTTACATATGAATGCCTATCACATATCGCGTATTCTATATAGCTTCCTCGAAAAATTAATGAAAGAAAGCGCAAAACTTTGCGGGGCAGTTCTATAGCTTATCATCAACAATAAGAATACGTAATTGAGAAAGAGACACCGTGGGATTAGCCCGATGGGTCTTTTCCAAGGCTCTTTATTTCTCATTCCCACCCAAAGGTCCAAGGTGAACACTAAATGCATATGCATGCATATATATATATACATGCATATATACATACATACATACATACATACATAGTAGTCTTTGATCTCTTTGCTAGACCTAGTTGATGGAAATTAAAATTGATTTCTTATTGTACGCAGTCGCTGGTTAGTCGATCAAGCCATCACTTAATTAGCAAGCAAAAGTAAAGAAACTAAGGGAAAGGAAAACTACTACTAAAAGGTGATGAGAATTTTCAAAACCTAATATATGTGATATATGTGAAATCCTCTGAATCTACTGTGGAAGTAACTATATACAGTTAATCGGTTGAAGAAAAAAAATTTCTTGCTACATCAATTTGACAAGTTATCAGTGTTCCCCTTGTGAGAATGGTAAGAAGTTTTCCAATTTCTTGTTGAGTGTAAATGTTACTTGTTTCTTCATATAGGAATGTATTTATGTAGTGATAAATTGCTATATTTTGCAGCCTATAGTACTAGAATTGGAATAGAGGCTTGAAGAGTGGACAAGAGATTGAAGAAACTGATTTCTAATTAAGTACTACTTAGCTTGGAGCTAGCATATATGTACAGCAGAAAAGTGGAGAAATACTTTTAGTGGTAGTAGCTAGTGTATATATTGAATAATGCATTATGATGGTGGAATAAGATTAATGTGCATCATTAAAAGTTAATGTTGAGCTTTCTAGCATGAGTTTGTTAAAGATGATTGCGATATCCTTTTTTTTTCCTGTTCAGTCTTCTAAAATTACTCTGGTTTTCTATATATCCCTAATTAATTTGCTGAAGATGATCATATCAAACTCAGGAGTGACGCTTGCCAAGATAATTAATTAGTTTCTTATTACTGGCACAACTATGACTCAATTTTAAGCGACCAAAATATAGAATAATTTCCCATTTATCTTACGAGCATTTGTGTTTAAAAACAAATGGCTAAATATATAAAACAGTATCATTCCATTTGATAGTTGTATATGAATATATAATCTTAGACTGTTCTGCATTTTCAATCAATAACGAAACATTCTTTCAAACTAGCTAGCTAGCCGATTAATAATCAACAACTTTTATACAAAATTAAGCTAGTACTTGGAGGAAGATAAAATAGATGTGACAAGTGGAATTAATTAACAATTCATAGCCTAGAAAATTGAGAGATAAAGAGAGAAGAAAAACAATAAATATATATTCGGGGCTTACAGGAGAATAACATAGAATATTTATGATAGTTGCAATAGTTGACAAATAGGGAACTGGCAATAGTACTGCCCAACATGCAACTTCACGTTCTTGAATCATTTTGTCTACGTCTCTCCTAAATTATTTCAAAACGCATAAGCAACTTGGCCAAAAGGTTTTCTGTCAAATTTGACTAGGTGTCATGCATTCTTCTTTTTCTTTTCAATAAATTTTCTTTGTAACATTGAGGTTCCCAAAAAAAAAAAAAAATTGACCTATGCGTTTCACATTTTATTAAGCTTTAGACTAATCGACAAATTAAATTATTTCCAACCAAAAACTAATAAAGTAATCCACACGTAATTGAATTATATATCTTAATCAATACAAGATAAAACAAATTAAGAACATGCATCTATAGACCTACGTACAATATTTCTCTCTCTCTCTCTCTCTCTCTCTCTCTCTATATATATATATATATATATATATATATATATATATTTAAAAAAGTGAACTAATTGTTACAATAATGTTTAGATTGAAGTTTCAAATAATCAATCTAGTAAAATTATTATAATTAATTTTAGATTGGTGTAGGCATGTTTAATCATGACTAAGAATACAAAAATTTTCACAAGGCGTATGCCATGTTTAGGACTGCTTCTGTGACTGATGAACCTTGCATAGCTTTAGTCCTTTTCGACTTATCCACCGTAGACAAAAACAAGATACATAGGCCCGATCCTGCCATCGTAAAAGTAATAAGTGTCACTCACATTTGCAATGGAAATTCAAAGAAATATTCGCTTCAATCTTTAGAATCAAAGTAATGGTGATTGGTACTTCTCGATGCCGGCCCCTGGGATCCATCTTTGCCACCTTCTTGCTTGTATATGATTGGTCTATATTTGCTGAACTTATTATTAATTTGAAAAGTTAGTTGTAAATATATATGTATTTTTCGCTGCGCCGAATTTAGAGTAAATAAATAGCCCATCCATCGTGAGTGCGACAGGACTTATATATCTATTCCATTTTGCGGTGAAGTCTCTATCGTACAAGTTTCTTGATCTCATTTCACCTTCAACGTTGGTTTTAAAAGAAAAAAAGGGTAAAACAGGTTTATTAGTCTTTTACAGGTAATAAATTAAAAGATCAAATTTAAGAAAAACACCCATTGCTTTATAAGTTAAATCATTTTATGAGCATAATTTATCAAACCAATAATATCATAGCTAAATGCTTAAGTTTCCTCTCTCGGCACGTCATGTATACGTACATATATGTACGTAGTGCACACCTCTAATCAAACATGCTATGTGAAATCAATCAATTATTGGCGGCCTTCCCACGTATAGTTTGATGAAGTCCCTTAAACATTTCCTTCCTCTCTCTGATACATGCCATTGACCGTTTTATTTATTTAATCTTCTTCTTCTCTGTTCTCTTTTTTGTTCGGAAGAAATAAAAAAGGTCGAGACAAACTTGAAAAAATCATGCAAAATATAGATGTTAAATTAAAGACAAAATTAAAGAGTATTATTGCACAAATTAATTATTCAATTTAAAAAATGTGTATTGGATAGAAAGGAATTAATGTATTATTCCATCAATATTTTTCTCTAATAAAATCTTGTTATATAAATACAAATATTTTTTCCCTATTTAACCGCAATCCATGACCAGTTACTTTTAAAGGAATCAATATATAGTGTCATTTTATTCAACCCAAACATATAACATAGTGTGATTTATGTGTTATTAGTTGACACACTTTTCGGCAAGTCATGAAGAAATTGCTCTTGAGCAGAAGTAAACTTCTGAAGTCTCGCAGCAATCACTTCATGATCGTACAAAATAGTCTTTAACGAAGTGATGCTTACACAGAGAACTAGTGCATGTGTGCTTGGCTCTAAATAAATGGACGGTTTGGACCGCAGTTAGCCCTAAAATTATATTTGAAAATTGAAAACACTCTCCAAACAATCACTTTCAATTTCAGACAAATGTCCTTTAATCCGTTCAAAGTTCAAACTTCAATTTCTGTATATATTCATAGAACTAGTCTATGGTACTTAGCTGATTGCGGATACTTTAGATTAGCAACTCATCACCTCCCTGATAATTATTGAGGGAATATGCGTGTATATTAGGGAGAGGATCTTTTAACTCAAAATTTTGATATAATTTATTAACATAAATTTATACCCGTTGATCTCTCCAAATTCAATTGTTAAGATTGAAAGTCAAAAAGTTGTATTTAATATTCCCACTCATCGACTATCTTAACCATTCGATTATACTAATTCAAATAAAAGAAAAGGCATGCTTGTTAACAAACCTGAAATATTTATATATAGTAGTGTTATACTTACAACTCAAATTCAAGTAAAAGTCTACAACTTAATATGGTAGCCTACATGGTAAAAATTCATCGGATGAGAGAAAAAACAAAAATGAGACTTTATGTTGTATTTGGATTGTAAATCTAGCATCATTATTTTTAAAAATATATTTTTTATAAAAAAATAATTTTCTATCGAATGTCTTTAAATTGTAATTATTTAAAAAATTATATAATTTCAAACTAAATGATAGTTTAAAAATTTTTAATATTATTAAAAACTTTTATTAAATTTATAGTATCATATTTGAAAGAATTAAGTTTAAAAAAGAGTGAGGCTGTTTATATTAAAAAAAAAAAAGACGTTTTACACTTTTTAAGTATTTTCTTTGGACAGTTTTGTAATGATGTTGTAAGAAAAGTATTACGGCATAGAGTTCACATTCAATCTGGAGTAGTTGCCCCACTTTATCTCTGAGCAAACATGATTTTTTGGGAAAATTATCTACCCTGTGTGGGGCTGCGACATGTGTTTTCCGCAAGTTTCTCGGCATCTATTTATGGAAACAACAAGAGTAACTTCTCCTCTGACTTTATATATACATGTTAATTAATGGTGTGAAATTATTGTGAGCCACGTCGTAGATTGATTATTTTGGTTTTCCTTTGTCTATATACTTGAGGTAGATTTCGGTTCCCATATGCCCTGCTGCACTCTCATTTTCCACAAGCAAATATTTGGAATTCCGGTTAAAGAACAAAGAATGAAGCAGTGCAGTGGGTTGTCAAGAGTCAACCGAAATCTAGCTGAGAGAGAGCGTAGAAATCATTTGAAGAATCTATTTGCCGAGCTCTTTTCTCAGATTTCTACCGATAACTCCAAGGTATATGTAAAATATACATTAAATATATCATATCAATTCCTTTTCGTGTATAAATTTTACTTTGCTAGCTAGCTCTAACTGACATGCATGCATTCCAGTTGTCAGTAGGTGATTTACTTGACAAAGCCACCATATATACAAAGCAGTTGCAAGAAAAGACACAGGCCCTGATGGAAAAGAAGGAATTACTATTGAAAGGTGATTGTGAGGATTTCGAACCTGTACTGAATCTAAATTCGATGGAGTCTACTCTTGAAGTGACTATAGTTAGTGGGTTGAAGAAAAAATTCCTTCTACATCACGTTATCAGCGTTCTAGAAGAAGAAGGAGCTCAAGTTATCAGCTGTACATACAGTAATGCCGGCGATAGGGTTACCTATGCAATCTTGTCCCAGGTATATATATACTTCATCCAGCACTTTTAATTTCATAGTGACTAATAAGCTGAAATCATAAATTCCCTTTATTTGAAAAAATGCATGATTCGGACTTCAATTATTAGAGGAAATATATATATATATATATATATATATATATATATATATATATATATTCAAACGTTGGCAAAAGTTATACAATTATCTTTTGCAGGCTATCATTTCTAGGATTGGCATAGAGACTTCAAGAGTGGCTGAAAGGTTGAAGAAAATAATTTCCTAGCTCGCTAATTAAGTATTCTCGACTCCATGTACGGCTTGTCCATCCTCCATCTCGCAAAATTGTCCTCGCGTTTGTGCAAGTGTACTGCATTTAATTCCCATGAATAAATATTGATCTCCAATTTATGCTTTTATAAATAAGATTCCTCCCCCAACCCTTCCCCCCTAGTCTGCTAGACATTTCCATGACACGAGACACGGCTAACTCTGCGTTTTATCGAGCAAGATAAAAAAGAAAAATTAAAAATCCCTCTAAGCAGTAGAAGAAGACAATTAAAAATCTTCGAATAACTCAACAACTGAACAAACCAAACTGTTAAGACTAAGAACAAACAAACAACAACAGTTGAGCTTGAAAACATAATTAATTTAGTAGAGGCGCAGGCCTCTCCAGTCAGCCTCAGATTGGTAGATTCTCGGAAACAACTCCAAGTAACCATGCACTTTAACTACGAGAACGACAACAATGGATGTGCAGACGGAGTCAAGAAGGGGCAAGGAGGGGCAATTGGCCCTCTGGATTTGAAATTTTTTTTAGATTTGAAAATTTTTTAAAATATATTATTTATTTTGCCCCTCCTTTTTTTAAAAATTATAAATTTAATTAGAGTTGATCTTTTTTTTATTGTCACCTCAACAAATTTAATATCATACTTTATCCTTTGTGATTGTATCTATTTACATAAAATAAGGGATTATATCTTCTTTCCTATTTATTTACATAAAATAAGAAATTATTTCTTCTTCTTCTTCTTCACTTCACTCGACACCTTCACCAAATAAAAACATATCTATCTTGTGTACTTCGTCTATTTACATAACAAGAATTGAAAGTTAGTATATGCAAAAGTAAAAATTTTCTTCTTATCTTTTATTTATCGGTTTTTATCATATTAAGCAAATATACTATGATTTAATATTGTTGAATATCACTTTTTTTTATTCATCTTGGTTTATAATTTGTGTCTATTTACTTATTATCATTATATTATCTATGAAAATAAGACAATAGTTCTATATAGTTAATTGTTTTATTTTTTTATCCAATCACTTACTAGTTGTTTTCATTGTTAATGTGTGTGTCTATATATATATATATATATAATTTTTTAGACTATGTTAAGGGTCATGATTTTCAATATTTTATATTTGTTATAATATAAATAAAATGAGCATGGACGTTATATGCCTCGTTTAATATTTATTTGCATCGTAAATTAAGAATTGAAACTTTGTTAGATATATTGAATTATTTAAAGTCATCAATATAAGAAAATTTTAGATTATTACTCAAAAGTTAACTATTATTTATTTGGATAGTAAATTACTAAGTTGATCATTCTCCTTTAAGAAAGTATTTTTATTTTTTATTTTTTGAAAATTCATTTACAGAACTAAATGAGAATCAATGGTTAAATGAAAATTTAGTTAATAATATGATAAATTAGATATTATATCATACTTTCAAAGTATTAAATAATCAACTTAGTAATTTGATACAAAATTATTTAATAATTGAATATATTATTATTAATATAAAAATTTTGAAATTTTGCTGTTCATAAACTTACATGACAAAAATTTTACTGTTCACTAAACTTTACCGCGGTGCCCCGGGCCCCACACCCCCCACCCCACACACACACACCAAACCCCCGGTGATGAACTTTCTGGCTCCGTCACTAGATGTGCTCGTGGCTTCAGTAGTGCTAACCCTTTAATTAATGATCAAATTAGTATAATGATTACTTATTTAACAGCAAAATCTGGAGATTGAATAGTGAATTTGACTGATTTTGCAAGAATTAAGTCAAGTCAGCGCAATTCAAAAGAGAGAGAACAATGAGCTTAGTGAGATGATCTAGTAACTAACTTCGGCATTTGAATTTCATTGCTTTATACAGGTTGCGTTCAGCATTTGAGCTCTGTAATTATGGTAACATGTCAAGATCTCATGGAGCCACATTACTTTATATTGTTGTCTGCAACTGCTTCACACATTTTCATCATATTCGGAATTATGGCACTGGGATACCAACATGCAAATGGTAGCCTTAGTACTGATTGTTATAATGATGGGGTGCTTGTGCTTGAGAAGGTAGACGCTAGTATTTTGACAATATCCTATTTAGGTGATTTGTGTAGAGGTACAGACCTGACTCATTAACGATCGAGGTGAAGTTATATTAATCTGTTGTAACTATTTTGAGTTATTGACACTTGGTGGTAATATAATAAAGTTGTTTTTACGACACTGGCTCTTCAACCAAGCCTACTCATAGAGGGGTTGTCATTGTGTTATTTAGCAATTAGTAGTCACATTTTACCATCTATATTAATACATCTTAAAATTTTACCATAATTTATATATGCATCTTAAGTGATGTATTATTATTAACGCCAAATTGATTATCATTTTTTATTTTATTACCGTATACCATCTACTAAACAATTATTAATCAATTCCAATTCAATATTCAAAATACATATTAAAGATGAGTAGGAAATTATTTAGCTATAGCTATTGTTTTTTAGCATTGTTAAATTATATTAATACTGTAGTATATCTTTACATACTAGAATTTGTCGTTATGATTTTCTATCTTGACTTATAATTTATTGTGGACTTGAGTAAGTATATACGTTCTCATCTTTGCATGATGTGCCTATATCAAATTTGTCACATTTTTATTTGACACTATTAAAAAAAAAAACCATAGCTTCGTCCTTGATAGTTAGAAGAGTAAAATTATATTTTTCAAGTTATATCCCAAGTTTAACATCTAGAATGTTATAGCAATCGTTTAGAAAGTTACATCACCTACCACATTATGATCAGTCTTTAACATAACACTTATATGTGAAGTCACATAACTGAAGAGATAAAATTTGGATTTCAGAATTTTCTTTTTTCAAAAATTACAAATTCCAGTTTTCACTTACTTTTTGCTGCTATTCCCATTCTAGAATTCATTTTTAGAAAATAATTTTCAGTTCTTATATTTTTTAATTTATTATAAGTAGTTATAATTTGATCTTTAAAATCATTGCTAATAATTTGTAATAAAATAATTTTGATAATGAAAAACTTATTCCGTAATCTTACATATATCTTGAGCGAATTCCTGTAAACCAAAAAGATTAAAAAAAATTCCCTCGTCGATGTTTTTATCTAGATTTCATATACCAGTCATAAAGATCGATGTTCGTTATTGGAGTCATCAAATCTAAAAATAAGAAGTAAAAAATTTAGTCAGAAATTATCATCGATTAGGGATTCAGATGATTGAATATTTGCTTAGTCCGACATATGACCATTTGCATGGGTCATAACATCCACATCTACATCCATGACAAACAAAGCGATAATGTTTATTGGAGACTTTCATTTTCAGGCCCAGCTGGTGATATTAAAATACAAAGAAAGTCTGCTACACATCCGTTGCACTGTAGCGGATGCAAGTAGGGGCTGCAATGTATGTATCACATCAGTATAAGATGTTTATGTGGTACGTGCCCGGTCATCCGCTACAATGCAACAGCTGTACGACAGATTTTTTCTAAAATACAAATTACATAGGTCCCATTGTATACCATCGTAGAAGTTAATATAACACTTCACATGCCATGGATTCAAAGGATTAGTCATTTCAATTTTTGGCATGATTATATTATTGATAACTGATAAGTACTTCTCTATAAAGTTTTCGTAATACCTTTGTCAATTGCCACCTGCTTACATTTGCAAAACATGTTATTTGAAAAGTTTGTTCGTGTAAACATGTACGTGTTTTTGCTGCGCAGCCGCAGAATGTACAATTGTTAAAGAGTCCATCTGAGTAAAGTGGACGTGGCCGCATGGGACAATTGAATAGTTCGCTTTCGCTGTTTATATTTTTCTATAATCCTAACTTGCAAGAGTCGTCGTTTCCTTCGGTCTCATTTTCAGGAGAGAAACTTTCTTGCAGTCGCTGCAGCGGACCAATTATACATGGTGTGCTACATGCATGCCACCTTAGGGTCCGTGATGGTCACGTGCTTTGTGATAGGTGCCGCTACATTGCAACAACCGTAGCAAGATTTTCCTCATTTTCAGAAGTGATCTTTTTTTTAATTAATTAAAACAAGCTATAAAATAATAACAATTAATATAATTTAAATAAAATGTGTAGGGTTATACTTGAAAGGATCTCAAGGGAAGCGGATGACCCCTCCTTTACAAATCACAAATTACCTACTTAATCAGCCGATGTAGGAAAGGATCCACTGCTAGCTATTGAACCTCCTACAATAGTAGCTAAAATAAAATTAATATACATGCATGCCTAACTTAAGTTTATCCCTGGCATGTCATGTACTCTCATCTGTGTACCCATCTCTATTTGTCCCTAATGAGATCTCATAATACGTGTTAGTATTTTTCTTCTTCATCCAACTTTCAATCCATGAAAGATTTTTGTCGTTTTTTAAATGAACCAACAATTATTGAGATTTTGTTAAACTATAATATACAAATGATGTGATATATATTGGTTTAAGATTTTCTCTAAACTAATTGATGTTGTGTTATATATGAGACTCCAAGCTACATTATGGTGTGTGAAGAAATAGGCAACTTGGACGGTTGTAGGAGATCCATTATTTCGATTTGTGGCTTATACATATATATTAATGACATTACGTAAATAGCTATTTAGCTGGTTACGGACGCTGACAAAACTCATTAAATACAGTATAATTACTTAGACATAATTTTGAAAGTAATTTAATAATTATTATAGTGAAAATTTAAAATTTTTGAGGTTTAACCCATGCTTTTAAATATATGTAAAGCTTATGACAGACGCATTAGAGTACTGCCGTATTTTGTTATCTAACTTCCTGATAAATATTATTACTCACCAAGTGCATGTATCACGCAACATCGTCTCTTTGTTTCAGAGGGATGCAGAGATAAGTCAACATATCAGGTCAATGGTCATTATCGAGTGAGATTTTTGGGATTCAGTTGCATTCAAACGAGCTGATTTTCTCGGGAATAATTTGTTTTCCACTCTGTGGGGTAAGCAATAACGGTTGCAATCCTGTTTGAACTGCTGCTAAATGAATTCCTCAGTAGTCTTCTTTGATTATACTTTCAAACATCTGGTGTTGAAATGAGAGGAAGTTAAGTTTCTAAATTGCTCGAATAAATAGATTGGGCTAAATTTTCAGAAGAGCTCGAAGAAATAGACTGCATTTTAAAAGACTTATTTACAAATTTGAGTTTGAGTGTTATAAAAGGAACAAGGGTTTTTAGTATAGGAATAAGGGTATTTACATCATAAAACTTGCAAGGTTTTAGAGTATCTAGGTGAAAGGGTTGTAATGAGTTAGATCTAGTATATGGCTCATACTATACTTCATAATAGAAATTTGAAACAAAACTAGAAGAAGAAGGAATCTCTAAAAAAGAATTTATAGATTTTGTTTTTGCTATCTCTTGATTATCCATAGTCCTTATGTTTCCCTAACACAAGTCTTACTACAAAAAAGAGAATATAGATAAACTTTTCTATAGTAAAAGCTCTTAAACACACCCTCTTGGCTAAAACAAGAAGCAACACACCACACAAAAAGTTTACATCTATATTGCTTTACATTGGATAGCCTTAACTGAATGTTAACTTTTAATTCAGAAATTGTAAGTTATCAAAATAATAGAATTCAACCAACGGCAAAGTCGAGTTGCGAGAATTTTATTATTTTGAACCTTACACTTCAATTCCTTTTGGGAGAGAAGGATCTGATATAGATATAAGTATTTTAATAATAAGAAAATATTTTACTTTCATATCCAACTCTACCAAATACAATACTATCGTATCTTTTATTTAGATATGACAAATATACTATTATAGAATGTTTCCTCATCTCTAATGAATCTTCTTTAACATTATTGCAGAACTCACCACTCTTTATATCATTTCTAAAAGTTCGAACACATAATAATTAATAGTACTTGACTTACAACTTAAATACGATCAAAAGTCCACAACATGATAAGGTAGCCTACATAGCAAAAATTCATTGAAGGAGAAAAAAAAGAATGAGAGAATTTACATTTCTAATATGATTTTTAACGAATATCAAGTTATAGATATTATATTGTATTTGGGTTGTAAGTCTAGCATTATTGTCCATCAATTTATGAAAACAAAAACAGAACTTAATTTTTCTCTTAGTTACTATAAGGGGTCGATTGTTTTGTTATCGAAATCTAACTACGTCTGAATATAAAAGTCTAAATGACATGTTTGTTTTTCATTTACTAATATCTAATTCTAAGTCTAACTTGTTTGTTTTTCTATATTAAAAACGTCTCAAAACTATTGAATTGACATATATGCCTTTATTAACTATGATATGTATATACATATATTTTATATTTACAAGTTATATAACCATATGCATATAAAAATTTAATAAAGTTAAAACTAAATTTTTAAGAAAGAAAGTCAAAAAGTAGTATTTAATATTGCCCACTCATCGACTATCTCAATTATTAGCTTATACTAATTCAAATAAAAAAAGAAGGCACGTTTGTTAACAAACCTAATATATTTTTAAAATAGTAATACTAGACTTACAACTCAAATTTAACTAAAAGTTTATAACCTGATGTGGCAGCCTACATGATAAAAATTCACAATAGTGGGAAAAAAAACAAAATCGATTTAAGGAAGTTACATGTCACATCAAGTTGTAGAATTTGGGTTGAAAATCTAGCATCATTGTTCTTAAAAATATCTTTTTTATAAAAAAATATTTTGCTATTGAAATGTCTTTAAATTGTAATTATTTAAAAAATTATATAATTTCAAACTAAATGATATTTTAAAATGTTTAATATTATTAAAAACTTTTATTAAAAGTTTATTTTATAATATTATATTCGAAAGAATAAGTTTAAAAAAGAGTGTGGTTGTTTATGGTTAAAAAGAAGACGTTTTACCCTTTTAAGCATTTTTTTGGGACAATTTTGGGACAATGTTATAAGAGAAAGATCACGGCACAGAGTTCACATTCAATCTGGAGTAGTTGCTCCACTTATCTCTCTAAACAAACATGATTTTTGGGGTCTACTCTGTATGCTGCTGCGACGTGAGTTTTCCAAAAGTTTCTCGGCCTCTATATATATATATATTAATGGTGCGAAATTATTGTAAAACACGTCATTTATTGATTCAGTTGGTTTTCCTTTGTCTATATAATTGAGGTAGATTTCGGTTCCCATATGCCCTGCTGCACTCTCATTTTCCACAAGCAATTATTTAAAATTCCGATTAAAGAGCAAACTATGAAGCAGTGCAGTGGATCGTCACGTGTCAACCGAAATCTAGCTAGCTGAGAGAAAGCGTAGAAATCATTTCAAGAATCTATATGCCGAGCTTCTTTCTCAGATTTCTACCGATGACTCCAAGGTATATGTAAAGTGCACATTACAATACATCCTATCAATTCTTTCTCGTATATTTATTTGCTAGCTAGCTCTAACTGACATGCATGCATTCCAGTTGTCAGTAGCTGATTTACTTGACAAAGCCACCATATATACAAAGCAGTTGCAAGAAAAGACAGGGGCCCTGATGAAAAAGAAGGAATTACTATTGAAAGGTGATCTTGAGGATTTCGAACCTGTACTGAATATAAATTCGATGGAGTCTACTCTGGAAGTGACTATAGTTAGTGGGTTGAAGAAAAAATTCCTTCTGCATCACGTTATCAGCGTTCTAGAAGAAGAAGGAGCTCAAGCTGTCAGCTGTACATACAGTAATGCCGGTGATAGGGTTACCTACACAATCTTGTCCCAGGTATATATATACTTCATCCAGCACCTTTAATTTCATGGTGACTAATAATTTTAAATCACAAATTCTTTATTTGAAAAAATGCATGATTCAGACATTAATTATTAGGGGAAATAACGAAGATGAGGGGACAGTTTATATATATATATGTTGGTAAAAGTTATACAATTATCTTTTGCAGGCTATCGTTCCTAGAATTGGCATAGAGACTTCAAGAGTGGCTGAAAGGTTGAAGAAATTAATTTCCTAGCTAGCTAATTAAGAATTCTCGACTCCATGGACGGCTTGTCCATACTCCATCTCGCAAAATTGTCCTTGCGTTAGTGCAAGTGTAATGCATTTAATTCCCGTGAATAAAGATTGATTTCCAATTTATGCTTTTATATATAAGGTTTTTTTTTTTTTTCTCCAGACTGCTAGACATTTCCACGACACGAGACACGGCTAATTCTACGTTTTATCGAACAAGATAAAAAAGACAATTAAAATCCCTCTGAGTAGTAGAAGAAGACAATTAAAAATCTTCGAATAACTCAACAACTGAACTAACCAAACTGTTAAACTAAGAACAAACCAGCAACAACGATTGAGCTTGAAAACATGATTAATTTAATTAGTAGTGTACGTAGGCCTCTCTAGTTAGCTAGCCTCAGCTCAGTAGATTCTCGGAAACAAACTATGAGAACGACAACAATGGATGCTCGTGACTTCACCAGTGTTAATCCTCTAATTAATGATCAAATGAGTAGAATGATTAACTTACTTAAAAGTAAAATCTAGAGATTTAATAGTAAATTTGACTGATTTAACAAGAATTAAGTTAAATCAGCACAAATAAAAAAAGAGAGAACAATGAGCTTGGAGAGAGGATCTAGTGTCTAACTTTGACGTTTGAATTTTATTGCTTTATACGGGCTGCGTTCAGCATTTGAGCTCTTTATTTATGATGACATGTCAAGATCTCACGGAGCCATACTACTTGCGCACTGAGCTCTTTATTTTCAACATATTCGGAATTATGGAACTGGGATACCAACATGCAAATGGTAGACTTAGTACTGATTGTTATAATGATGGGGTGCTTGAGCTTGAGAAGTTAGAGGCCAGTATTTTGACAATGTCCTATTTGGGTGATTTATGTATATGTTCAGACCTGACTCATTAACGATCGAGGTGAAGTTGTATTAATCTGTTGTAACTATTTTGAGTTGTTGACGCTTGATGGTATATATGATGAAGTTTTGACGACAATGGATCTTCTACCAAGCTGACTCATCGAAGGGTCGTAATTGTGTTATTTAGTAATTAGTAGTCATTTTTTACCTTCTACACTAATACATCTTAAAATCTTATCATAAATTATGCATCTTAAGAGAGATGTAGTATTATTAACGTAAAATGATTATCATATTTTATTATATCATCATATACCATCCATTAAAAAATCATTAATCAATTCCAATTCAATATTGAACATACATATTAAAGATAAGTAAAAAAATGTTTATCTATAGCCAGCGGCAGACTTACATAGGGACCCAGGAGGGCTGGCCGCTTTCTAAAATTTGAAAATTTTGTTCTGGTCCTCTTATTTTATATAGTCATTTTTATACCATTTTCCTAAAAAAATTAATTAATTTCAAGTTTTACATTATCTTTTCATTTTCTCAACTCTTTTATATATGAAAGACTTTAATATTCCAAACAATAATATAAGTTTATATAATAATTTAACTAATTTTTACTATTTTATTTATTTAAGAATTTTAGATTTTTATTTCGTATTTATTTAGTTTGACATAAATTAAATGTTTCTCTTTATGTTTTCTTTATAGTCTTAAAAAATTAATTAATTGTTACAAGAAGAGTATAAATTTGAAAATCTTGATGAACAATAATAGCTAAATCTTTTTTATAATTAAAAAATAAATATCATTAAAAATTATGTGTGAGATATTTTTATTTTATTTTATTTATTTGTAGTCTTTCTGAACAAAACATAATATATTATAAAATAATCTTCTTCGAACAATTACAAAGAAAATTTTTAAAAGAAACTCTACTTTTTTGTTGGCATCAAGCTCAAAAAAATTAACACTGTTTATAAATTATAATTTTAAATCGTTATAATTTTAATGTCCCCTTATCTTTATATATTTTTATTATTTTTAATATATTCTTTTGTATTAAATTTTATCAAGTAAATTATAAATATTAAAAATATTTAAGGTGCCCCCTCTCTCATAAATTTCTGGGTCCGCCATTGTCTATAGCTAATGTTTTTGGTATTGTTAAATTATATTAATACTATAGTATATCTTTACATACTATAATTTGCCGTTATGATTTTCTATCTTGACTTATAATTTATTGTGGATTTGAGTAAGTATATACGTTCTCACCTTTGCATGATTTGCCTATATCAAATTTGTCACATTTTTATTTGACACAATAAAAAAAATCATAGCTTCGTATTTGATTGTTAGAAGAGTAAAATTATATTTTTCAAGTTATATCCCAAGTTTAACATCTAGAATGTTATAGCAATCGTTTAGAAAGTTACATCATCTACCACATTATGATCAGTCTAACATAGCACTCATATGTAAACTCATATCACTAAAGAGATAAAATTTGGATTATAGAATTTTCTTTTGTAAAAAATTACAAATTCCAGTTTTCACTTACTTTTTGTTGCTTTTCCCATTCTAGAATTCATTTTTTGAAAAGAACTTTGAGTTCTTATATCTTTTAATTTATTTTAAGCAGTTATAATTTGATCTTTAAAATTATTGCGAATAATTTGTAATAAAATAATTTTGATGATGAAAATCTTATTCTGTAATCTTACATATATCTTGAGCGAATTCCTTTAAACCAAAAAGATAAAAAGGCCCCATTGTGCCATCATAGAAGTTAATATGACACTTCACATGCCATGGATTCACAGGATTATTCATTTCAATCTTTGGCATCACTATGTTACTGATAAGTACTTCTCGATACGGTTTACGTAATACCTTTGCCAATTGCCACCTGCTTTCTTGTGTAAGGTTGCAATTATATTTGCCAAACGTGTTATTTGAAAAGTTTGTTCATGTAAACACGTACGTGTTTTTGCTGCGCAGCCGCAGAATGTACAATTGTTAAAGAGTCAATCTGAGTAAAGTGGACGTGGCCGCATGGGACAAATGAATAGTTCGCTTTTGCTGTTTATAGTTTTCCAGAATCCTAACTTGTAAGAGTCGTCGTTTCCTTTGTCTCATTTTCAGGAGAGACTTTCTTGCAGTCGCTGCAGCGGACCAATTATACATGGTGTGCCTACATGCATGCCACCTTGGGGTGCGTGATGGTCACGTGCTTTGTGATAGGTGCCGCTACATTGCAACAACGGTAGCCAGATTTTTCTCATTTTCAGAAGTGATCTTTTTTTTTTATTAATTAAAACAAGCTATAAAATAATAACAATTAATATAATTTAAATAAAATGTGTCGGGTTATACTTGAAAGGATCTCAAGGGAAGGGGATGACCCCTCCTTTACAAATCACAAATCACCTATTTCATCAGCCGATGTAGGAAAGGATCCACTGCTAGCTATTGAACCTCCTAAAATAGTAGCTAAAATAAAATTAATATACATGCCTAACTTAAGTTTACCTTGGCATGTCATGTACTCTCATCTGTATGCCCATCTCTATTTGTCCCTACTGAGGTTTCATAATAAGAGTTAGTATTTTTTTTCTTCATCTAACTTTCATAAAAGATTTTTTTTTTAAATGAACCAATAATTATTGAGATTTTTTTTTTTTGTAACCGAGGTGTCCAGGCCAGTTTACGCGCACCACGACTAATCCTCGGATGAGACTAGCGCAACCACAACCCACTGTCACGATCTCCCACTTAAATCATAGAGGAGACCATTGTGGAGACTCGAACCCAGAACTTCACCATTGTTACTGTACCAACTCCATCCTGACCCGCTTCACCACTTGTTAAACTATAATATACAAATGATGTGATATATATTGGTTTAAGATTTTCTCTAAAATAATTGATATTATGTTATATATGGGACTCCAAGCTACATTATGGTGTGTGAAGAAATAGACGGCGTGGACGGTGGTAGGAGATCCATTATTTCCATTTGTACCTTATACATATATATTAATGAAATTACGTAACTAGCTACTTAGCTGGTTACGGACACTGACAAAACTCATTAAATAAAGTATAATTAATTGAACATAATTTTGAAAGTAATTTAATAATTGTTTTGAGTTTTAACTTATGCTTTTAGATATAATTAAAGCACATGTGCATATTATGACACACACATTAGAGTACTGCGGCATTTTATTATTTAACTTCCTGATAAATATTATTATTCAATAAGCGCACGTATCACGCTACATCGTCTCTATGTTTCAGAGAAATGCATAGACAAGCCGACATATCAGGTCATGGTCATTATCAAAAAAAAAAAAGTTTTGGGTTTCAGTTCGCATTCAAACGAGTAAATTTTCTGAGGAATAATTCATTTTCCACTGTTGTGGGGTGAGGAATAATAATTACAATCTTATTCGAATTACTGTCAAATGAATTCCTCAATAGCCTTTTTTACTATACTTTTGAACATCTGGTGTTTGAAATAATCAGAAGCTTAGTTTTGGGTGTATTTGTTTGTTTATTCAAAATTTTTGTTTTTAAAATTTGGAAAGAATATGTGTTTGATTTTAAATTTTTTTAATTTTAAAAATGATATATGATTGATATTAATTTATATTATCAAGGAAAAAGGCAAGGAATAAGGCTTAAAGAATAAGGCTTATCATTATCAACCGGTTCTTATCTTTACTATTGTTTATCACTTTATTTTTATCACTTTATTCCTTATCACATGGGTTTGAATTCATGCTAACGTAGATATCTTTTATTATATATATCCCATTATTTTAAGAGTTTGTTTTGGTACTTTTTCTTATCTTCATGATAGTTCTTGTGTATATAATGAGTTGTAAACAGTAATACAATCAACCTTTTCCATTACTTTCTTTATTTTATTCTCACTTTTTATATGGTATCAGAGCTTTTTTGACTCCCACGACAATCCTCAACTCTTAACTTTCTTTTGTGACTTTCATCATGGCTGATAAAAGTTCTGAAACCACTGCTTCTACCCAAGTTATCGACAGCATTACCACTTTCTCTCCTACTCCAGCAAGCTTGATTGCTCTCAATGCCACTCAACTACTAGTAAAATTGCTACCAAACAATTATGCGACTTGGAAGGCGCAATTTGATGCAGTACTTTATGGTTATGATTTACATGGTTTTGTTGATGGAACAAAGCCATGTCCTTCTACTACTATTACTGTTCAAAGACAAGAAGTCACAAATCCTGAGTTTATCACTTGAAGCAGGCAAGACAAACTTCTTTTTCACAGTATTTTCACATCTCTTTTTGAGAGAGTTAGACCCCTTATTAAGACAGCCAAGACATCAGCAGAAGCTTGGACTCGTCTTGCCAAACTCTATGCTAGTGCTTCGTCATCTCGTACTATGGGACTGACAGAACAACTCTCAAGCATGAGTCGTGGATCACAATCGGTCACTGAGTATCTTGGTGCCATTCGTGAAATAGCTGATGAACTTGCTCTTATTGAGCAACCTGTTCCACATGCTCATCTTATCAATCATGTTCTCAATTGTATTAGGCAAGAATTTAGAGAAATTGCAGCCGCGGTGCGAGCTCGTGATACAATCATAAGTTTTGAAGAACTTCATGACAAGCTTGTGGAATATGATTCCTACCTCAAATGAGAAGAGACTCGATCGTCTGGAGGAATGACTGTCAACACAGCACGATTCAATCAGTCCAAACATAACAATTCACAAGGTAAAAAGGACTATTCTCATGGCCGCAACAATCAGAACTTTCAACAGAATTTTCAACACCGATCAAATAATTTTATGACCAATCAAGGAGGCACTCCAACACATATTCCTGGAAAAAATTCTTTTGTGGTATGTCAATTTTGTGAAAAAAGGGGCATACTGCTAGAGAATGTTTCACAGCCAAACGAATAATGGGTCTTCCTGTACCCCCTAAGGCTAATCCAGCAATTACGAAGAATAATCGTGAAATCAACACCAACTAGCTTCTTGATACCATTGCCTCACATCATGTTACTGCTGACCTTAAAAACTTGAGCAGTCAATAGCCCTACGAAGGCCCCGATGACATAATAATTGATGATGGTTCAGGTTTACATATTACTCATACCGGTGCTTCCACACTTTCTGCTTTTCCTGGCAAAACTTTTTCTCTTTCTAATGTCCTTTGTGTTCCTTCCATGAAACAAAATTTGATTTCTGTGTCTCAATTCTGTAAAACCAATAATACCTCAATTGAGTTTGACCCTTTTTCTTTTTGTGTCAACGATCTCACCACAGGGGCACCGTTGGCACGGGAAAAGAGCAAGAATAATATTTATGAACTATTAAGCATCAAGAAGATTCCACCAATACCAAAAGCGAGTGTATCTAGGTGTTAAAACCACACTTGATCGCTAGCATGATCGTCTCGGTCATCCTGCATCTTCAGTTCTTTATCATATTGTGTCGTCAAATAAACTTCTTTTTTTATCCAGTTCTAAGTCTTCATTTTGTGATTCATGTTTATGCAATAAAAGCCATAAATTACCTTTTGGTGTTTCTAGTCTTCAGAGTCGTTGTCCTTTAGACTTGCTTTACACTGATGTTTGGGGTCCTTCTCCTATTTGTTCAATGGATGGGTTTTGCTATTACGTTATTTTTGTTGATCATTTTACTAAGTACTCATGGTTATTTCCAATGGTTTCCAAATCTGAAGTCTCTACTATTTTTCCAAAATTCAAGCTCATGGTTGAAAAATTTTTTCAAGCAACAATTAACACAGTTTACTCTGATGGAGGTAAAGAATATCAAGGTCTAAAAACAATGTTTGAGAACCATGGTATTTAGCATCTTATCTCTCCTCCTTACACACCACAACATATTGCTTCAGCAGAGCGTCGTCATCGACATATCATTGAGACTGGCCTCATGCTTTTACATGGTGCTTCTTTACCTCTTTCACTTTAGACCTTCGCTTTTAAAACTGCTGTTTATCTTATCAATCATTTATCCACTTCCATTCTTGCAAACAAATCTCCTTTTGAATGTTTATTTCACACTTATCCCAATTATTCTAAATTAAAGATTTTTGGGTGTCTTTGTTACCCATGGCTTCGACCATATTCCAAACACAAGTTAGAACAACGGTCCAAGTCTTGTATTTTTCTTGGTTACTCTAATGTTCATAATTCATATATTTGTTTTGAACCCATTAGTCATAGATTTTATTTTTCTCGGCACGTCAAATTTGTTGAAGATGTCTTTCCTTCTTTACCAACTTTTCATGAGCAAGATAAAATTAATGATGCTACACTATCTAAATGGACAAGTATTTCTTCCTCATCATTATCATCTCATATTCCTAAGCCTAAAGTTTATGACCAGTCTTATTTAGACACTGCAGCTTTGTCCACTGATTCTTTATCTCTTTTCAATCAAATCATGAATAATATTCCCACAAATTCTCCACCTGGTCCCACATCTAATTCCTCCTCACATGGTTCATCCTTTCTTCCAACAAATTCTCCACCTGGCCCCACATCTAATTCTACTCCACTAGAACTTGTCTCCCATGATTCACAGCTCCCATGCAAGATACACAAAAAAGCCAATCTCCTGAGTCTACTAGCATGCTTCCATGTTCAGATAATATTATTGTTACTTCTTCCATGCATCGAACGACTGCCAGGTATGATTCTAATCCTACATCTTCACCTTTACTTGTTTCACATCCACCTACTTCATCCAATACCCATCCCATGGTTACAAGGGCCAAAAAAAATATTTTTAAACCCAACACTGAGCTCTCTCTCACAGCCACAAAACACCAGTTACCTCCACCACTTGAACCTAGAACTGTTGCTGAAGCTCTTAAAAATAATAACTGGCGTGATGCTATGAGTGTTGAACTCACTGCTCTTATTCGTAATGGCACTTGGGAGCTGGTTCCACGTACGCCATCCTTCTTAAAATATAGTTGGCTGTAAGTGGGTGTTTCGGATCAAGTGTCATCCTGATGGTTCTATTGACCGTTACAAAGCTCGTCTTGTGGCCAAGGGGTTTCATCAACATCCCGGTATGGATTATCAGGAAACTTTCAGTCCTATCATTAAGCACACTACAATTCGTGTGATCCTTACACTTGCCTTGTCTCATGGTTGGAACATTCATCAGTTGGATGTCAACAATGCCTTTCTCCATGGCACTCTTTCTGAAGAAGTTTTCATGTCACAGCCACCAGGTTTTATTGATCAGTCACTACCAAATCATGTTTGTCGTTTGCGTCGTTCTCTATATGGCCTTAAACAAGCCCCTCGTGCTTGGTTTCAAGAACTTAAAGGGTTTCTTCTTTCCTTTGGATTTCTTAATTCAAAGTCTGATGCATCCTTATTCATTTACACTAATAATTCTCTCACAGTTTACTTCTTGGTTTATGTTGATGATTTATTAGTAACAGGGAGCTCTCCAACTATTGTTCAATCTATTATTGATGCCCTCGCTTGTCGATTTTCAATCAAAAATCATGGACATATTCATTATTTTTTAGGGATTGAAATTATTTCAAACTCTCAAGGGTTCTTTCTCTCTCAACACAAATATATACGTGACTTGCTTGAACGGTTTCGAATGGCTGGTATGAAAGAGTCTGCTACACCAATGAGTACATCTCTGCGTCTTTCTCTTAATGATGGTACTACAGCAACTGATGCTACACAATATCGCAGTCTCATCGGAGCTATGCAATTTCTTTCTCTCACTCGGCCTGATATTGCCTATACTGTCAACAAACTTGCTCAATATATGCATGCTCCAATGCAATCTCATTGGACAGCTGTCAAACGCTTATTGCGATATCTCAAACACACCATTAATTTTGGTCTTACTCTTCAACGTTCGCAGTCAATTTCTCTACTTGCATATTCTGATGCCCACTAGGCCGGCAACCGAGATGATTTTTCTTCAATTTCTGCTTACATTATATTTCTTGGTTCCAATCCTATTTCTTGGTGTTCTAAAAAACAAAGGACTGTTGCACGATCATTATCGAAGCCGAATACCGTTCCATTGCCTCTGCTGCTGCTGAATTGTCATGGATTCGTAATCTTTTATTTGAACTTGGTGTGTCCCTTCCACAAGCACCAAGACTGTTATATGAGAATCTAGGAGCAACTTATGTCTGTGCCAATCCCGTATTTCATTCTCACGTGAAACATATAGCTCTTGACTACCACTTTGTGCGAGACAAAGTTGCTGATGGCTCCTTGCATGTGTCACATGTCTCTACAGTTAATCAGATAGCTGATGTTCTTACCAAGCCCCTGGACAGGTCACGGTTTGTTCTTCTTCGTGCCAAGCTTGGTGTCTCTAATGGTGACACCAGCTTGCGGAGGCATATCAAGGAAAAAGACAAGGAATAAGGCTTAGGGAATAAGGCTTATCATTATCAACCGGTTCTTATCTTTACTATTGTTTATCACTTTATTTTTATCACTTTATTCCTTATCACATGGGTTTGAATTCATGCTAACGTAGATATCTTTTAATGTATATATCCCATTATTTTAGGAGTTTGTTTTGGTACTTTTTCTTATCTTCATGATAGTTCTTATGTATATAATGAGTTGTTAACAATAATACAATCAACCTTTTCCACTACTTTATTTTATTCTTACTTTTTATATAAATGTATTGAAAAGTATGTGTTTTCATAAAATAATTTTTAAAAAATATAAACAAACACAACCTAAGTTTCTGAAGAGCTCAAATAAATAGAATGGACTAAAACTTCAGAAGACTTATATACAAACTTGAGTTTGGATGTTCTAAAGGGAGATAGGGTTTTTAGTTTAGCAATAAGGGTATTTACATCACGAAACTTGCAAAGGTTTAGAGGATCCAGGTGGAAGAGTTGTAACTTATTGGATCTAGTATTTGGCTCATACTCTACTTCATAATAGAAATTTGTAAAAGAACTAGAAGAAGAAGGAATCTCTAAAGAAGAATTTAGAGATTTAGTTTTTGTTACCTCTTGGTTATCCATAGTCCTTATGTTGTCCTAACATAGGTTTTACCACAAAAGAAAAATATAGCTAGATAAACTTTTCTGTGGTAAAAGCTCTTAAACACACCCACTTGGCTAAACAATGAGCAACACACCACACTAATAGTTTACATCTATCTGGCTTCACACTGGATAGCCTTAACTATATATTAACTTCTAATTCAGAAATTGTAAGATATCAAAATGATAGAATTCAACCAACGGTAGAGCTAAGCTGAGAAAATTTTATTATTTTGAACCTTACACTTTAACTCTTTTTGGGAGAGAAGTATCCGATATCATAGAGATAAGTGTTTTAACAATAAGGAAATATTTTACTTTCATATCCAACTATACCAAATACAATACGATTGTATTCTTTATATAGATATGACAATGATACAATTCTAAAATGCTTTCTTATCTCTAAGGAATCTTTTTTACACGTTTCTACACAACTCACCACTCTTTATGCCATTTCTAAAAATTTTGGACCCATTAATTAATAGTACTAAACTTACAACTTAAATATAACCAAAATTCTATAACTTGATAAGGTAGCCTACATAGAGAATATTCACTAGAGGAGGAAAAAACAAAAATGAATGAGGGAATTTACATATCTAGTAAGATTTTACCACTTTGACTGCTATATTAAGTTGTAGATTTTGGATTGTATTTGAGTTGTAAGTCTAGCATTATTACCCATTAATTTATGGAAACAAAAATAGTACTTAATTTTTCTCTTAGTTACTACAAATGGCCGATTATTTTGTTATCTAAAATCTGAATCAGTCTGAATTTAACTTAAATTTGAATAGGTCTGAATATAAAAATCTAAATGATATGTTTGTTTTTCATTTACTAATATCTAATTCTAACTCTTAAGTTGTTTGTTTTTTCTAAATTAAAAATATATTCAAACAGTTGAATTGACATATATGTCTTTATTAACTATCATAGATACATACATATATATTATATTTACAAGTTATATAAACATATGCATCTAAAAATTTAATAAAGCTAAAATTGAATTAGGCAAGTGATCATTAAAAAGTAATACATTTTTAATATATTTTCTTATAAATGATGTGAAAATCTTGAAAATAAAATATATACAAAAAATAACCATTTAATTTTATAATGTGAATGAGATAATTGTTACCGTGTATTAATAATTATAAAATTAAAGAAATATGAATAGTATATATAATAGGTTAGATGAGTGAATTACAATAAAAAAAAAGTTTATACAAAATAGGAAAGGATACAAATAATAAAGATAATTTAGGAAATAAATAAAAATTAGGCAGATGTTTTTACCTTCATATAAAAGCTACAGATTTTAGTTTTTTCTATTCAAATAATTTTATTTTATTCTAAGACTTTAGAAAATCAGTCAACTTAAAATATTTAAATGATTGAAAACAAGTCATATTCAGTCATCTGATGTAAAAACAATCGGTGCCTAAGTCTATTATGGTGAAATGGTGAGCCTCATTGTTGATTTTTTTTTTTCTTTTGGTTTCTTTGAAGTGGACTTTTTAGGCCCTTTGCAGAAGGACTGAAATGCCCTCTCAACCAGCTCAATGCCATTTAAAGACCAAGAAATATTCAATAAGAGATTAATAGGAATACAGCAACAACCGTGCCTATGTAAAGAAAAAGGCACTGTTTCTCCATTGTCAAAGGCACAACAAATTAATAGGACGATAATTACAATTAAACTAACAGATAGAGGGAAGAGTAATAACATCTTTCATAATTAGCATGGCCATTAATATTATAACTCTTAAAATTCAGAATCTATATAGGTCGGTCGGCACATTATACTCAAGTAATTAATTAAGGTTAGATTTTGCACTATAAACTTACCGTGCATCTTCGAAATCATTTAGGAGAGCCACCCTTAATTGGGTGGTAATTCGCACTTAAAACTCAATAAATCAGCCCAGCCATTAAAATTTTTTTATTCATTTGCTGGATATGAACTGGACTTAAGAATTTTATATCAATATTACACATGCATACATAAACATAAGTCGAGCTTTTCTAAAGATGAGCTTCATATGGAATTAGATATTTAGACTAATTAAACGTGTTGATAACTCACTCAACCCCTAGCGTCCAGTCAACAATCCAATTTAATCGATCGAGATATAATGTGGGTGTTGTCTTGTTGGATGCAATGAGTGATTGATTGTTACAATAACTCTTTTCTTTTAGGCTCTATTTAACTATAATGTTATCCTCCACATGTATATCAATCATGTATGATATATATTTCTAGCTATTTTAATGGTGCGTGTACACCCCCAGGCGGCAGCCACACTTGAGAAAAGGTTGTTCTTTCACAACGCAAGTTTCAAAAGTTAAAATCATCATTCATTCGACAAATCTTAGAATTGCTTGTTTATATTGCATGGATCGACATGAACCGCAACTGTATCTAAAGCGACAAGGCAAATGTTTACGTCTAGGGATGGAACCGGGGCGGGGCGGGTACGGGGCAGGGGATATCCATCCCCGCCCCGGTGAGTTAGTTTTTGCCCCGCCCCACCCCATTGCCCCTGAACGGGGCGGGGCGAGGCGGGGCCAAAAAAATTTCACTGGCCCCATACCCGCCCCGCCCCGCCCCGTCTATTTACAATTTTTTTCATTTTTTTCTTATAAACTTCCATTAAATTTAAATATACTTATGTTTATGCCTAATAAACAACAATCCAACAAATAAACAATACCAACACATCAATAAAATCACCTAATTAACTCAATAAGTGCATAATACTCACAAAATAAAAATAAAAAAATATATAAGTCCATCAAATTTCAAATACAACATGCTCACAAATCACAACCACAAAAAAACATACTTAAGTCTCTCCAATACAATATGTTCATAACAAAAAAAAACATATATAAGTCCATCCAATGCAACATGTTCACAACCAAAATAAACATATTTAAGCCCATCCACACAACATGCTCACAACCAAAAAAAAAAAAACAAATATAAGTCCATCCAATATCTCATGCTCACAACAAAAAAGGAAAACATATATAAGATTTGGGAATTATTGGGGGCTTAATGAAATAAAATGGTTTTATTTATAAAGTTTGTCAAATTATCTGGAAACCCACATATATTAAAAGTTAACAAAATATCCCCTTTTAATTTTCCGAAGTCCCTATATTTAAATTTTTTACATTTTCACCCTTTTACTGTGCGGGGCGGGGCGGGTCCAACGGGTCTGGATGATAGACCCGACCCCGGACCCGCCCCGGACGGGTCTTGGACTTTACAGCCCCATACCCGCCCCAATAACACTCCGGGGCGGGTCCTGCCCCGCCCCATTTGGCCGGGTCCGACCGGGGCCCCGGACCCAGCGGGCCAAATGCCCAAGCCTATTTACGTCGAGACTTCAGCAAACACTTTCAATTTCAGTAGTAGGTAATACGGGGCCCGCATCAGAATTTCTGCTCTCGTCCGATTCCATCGTTGATTTTTCTCGTGCATGCGCATGCCCAAAAACAAATGTCTCGGCTTGACTGCTTGTACTGACTTCCCATTCAATAAGAGACTAATTTGCTTGCAGGTTTTCCCCTAACGTACGTCTTCACATTACATTATTGAATAAATTTTAGTTCTAGTTAAAACGGCATATGTGAACTAAGAATTCTTTGAGGGACCACTCAGTTGGTTAGCAAACTTTTTATTTTTTTTCTGAATCTCACCTTGATGTGTTTTTTCATTATTCATCTTCCTTTTGACTAACTCATGACAATATTGAAGTTTGAGACTGAACAATGTCTCCTCCTCCACGTTTTAAATAGCGCAAATTAAGGCATATGAAAGAAATTCGGAGTATAGTCAAAAAGCAAAACAATTAAATCTAAAAGAAAGAAACATCAAGCGCCCCTTAATTTCTTTTCCTCTCACATGCATATACATACATATATATATAATGCTAGACTTATACAGTGTATTCTTTTTTGTTTCATGTGTTTTTGTTTCCAAAATGATTTGGAAAATGAATTTCTATGATTTAGAGAAAGTATTTTAAGTAAAGGATATGGTTTGAAAATGAATTCGTAAAATACAAATTTGGAAATGGTTTTAAGAATATGTGTTTGGAAATGAATTCTTGAGCTGAAGTTTTGAAAACAAAAACAAGATATGTGTTTGGAAACGAATTATTGATATAAAATGGAGAGAGAAGAAGAAAATAGAAGATGAAAGCAGATGAAAGCAGAAGAAGAAAATAGAAGATGAAAACAAAGAGAGAAAGTTAGGGAGGGATGAATTTGAAATCCAAAAATGTTAAAAATAATGTTTTGTGAAAACATATTACAAAAACAGAAAAGAACACGTTTTGCAAGAATACTATACTCCGAAAATGGAAAATAGTTTTTTAGAAATAAGAAAGAACAGACCCATATAAATTTTATACAATCTAAACTCTACAATCCGACGTTATAGTCTACATGGCAAAATTTTATTGGAAATATAACTTTCATCATTCTTTTTTATTTTTTTCTTCTCTAGTGAATTTTTGTCTTGTAAATTATCACATCAAGTTGTAAAGTTTAAGTTATATGAATGTCATAAGTTTAGCACTACTTTATATGTATATGTGTATGTGTATGTTGTGTGTGTGTGTGTGTGTGTGCGCGTGTGTGTGTGTGCATTTCTTGTGGGATAATTTGAACAGTTAGAGTCAATATCAAATTATTGATGGTTGATTTAATTCTAGGCAAAGAAATTTCTTTATTTAACATACTAATACTTGTAATTGTAAGAAGATCACATGAAAACATATTGAGCATCAAGAATCGAGAACAATAATATGTGAACAATTAATAAACCACATCATAAAAAGAGCATTCAAATTTAACATCAATCAGTATCATCTAACTACATATACAAATGAGAAATAAATCTATTAGTCAATAGAAATACAAGAGTACAAAATAACACATACCAAACCATTTCACCTACTCAATCTTGATATTAAAATATCTCTTTTTAATAAACTTTATCTCTACAAGGCAACTTATCTTGATTAATCCCTGGCATCTATTCCTTTCTAATGAACTAGAACTATATATACATCAATAATGCTAGACTTACAATATTCATATAACATAAACTCTACAATATGATTTGACAGCTCAAATGATAAAATCCTATTGAAAAAGTAACTCTCTCATCTATTTTTTTCCTTCTCCGGTGAATTTCCATCATGTAAACTGTCATATCATATTGTAGAGTTTAGATTATATAAATATTGTAAGTCTTGCATCTAGTCCTTTATAATGAACTAGAACTATATATACATCAATAATGATAGACTTACAACATTCATACAATATAAACTCTATAATATGACTTGACAGTTTAAGTAATAAAATCTTATTGGAGAAGTAACTTCTCTCATCTATGTTTTTTCCTTCACCAGTGAATTTTCATCATACAGACTGTTACATCATATTATAGAGTTTAGATTATATGAATATCGTAAGTCTAGCATTATTCTATATACATACATAGTATAGATACACATAGGCAACGGCAGAGCTCCATTGCTTCATGAGGAGGTCTTGGCCTCCCCCGGCCCAACGACTTTGTTTAATAATATATTAAAGAAAAAGTTAAAATCTTTCACTTTGTTTATATGTTTATATTTTTCTCATTTAACCCCCTTTAATTAATGTTTTCTTTCAGTATCCGCTCTTCATATTTATTTCTTACTATTGGTCCCGCGAACTATTTATTCCTAACTCTGCCCTTGCATGTAGGGATATTACTCTATTCCGACAAATCTCCTCCTCTTTTATAACTCTAATTTCTTAAACTAACCAGCCGATGCCAACAGCCTCTGCCTCAGCAAGTGTTTCGTCCAAGCAACAAATTTGGTAAAAGCTCCTTCATGATCATGGTATCCTCGTACTAGGCATTGGCAGATGGGCATGGCCTAAGGGGCCAGGGCCCCTGCAGGTTTTAAAAATTTTAAATGATGAAAACTTCTCTTGGCCCCTTTGCATATTCTTAAAAAGTTAAAAGTAATCCCCACTCTTAGGCTTTTGCGATAGAAGTTTTTTGGCCCCTTCAAACGTTAGTAGGTTTCGGAAATGGCACCATTACCATAACAAGTTAAATTTGTTTAACAATCTTTATTTCATTTATTTTATGTAATTGAAAAAAATTTTAAGTCTTTATTAAACAAAAATAGGAGATAGCATTGATTCATTTACTTCATTTTTTATACTCAAACAATTATTTTTATTAATAAAAAGGAAAATGTATTGAATATTTGATTTAAGATGTTTGTACGACAAATTAATATTTATTTATTGTTTAGACTATATAATTATATTTTACTTTTTATTCTTTAATTTGAGAATTGATAATTTGTTTTAATGCCTTTTTAATTAAAATGTTTGTAATTACGTATTATTGATAAATGTTTATTTAAATTATTAATTTGATTTAAAAGAAAGTCAAATTCTTGTTTCTTAATACATAATTAATTTTTTTATTTCTCGAACACATTATAAAAACTTTATAAAAAAAAACTATTTTTTTATATTTGAACCCCCTAGGATTTAAATCCTGTGCCGCCACTGGTAACATGAGTCATTTTCTTGTAAAGGTAATCTACCATGGTTATAACTTCTATTTCTTGAATTTAATCATATTTCTTGAATTTAATCCAGTTTCTAATCTTTCTAGATTCTTAATACATAATTAATTGAACTTGACTTAGCTTTAAAAAAAGAAAAATAGAAGTTATAATCGTAGTAGGTTACCAATCACAACATCCCAAATAGTTAAACTCTATTTAATTAATCATTAGAGCACAACACTAATTCTCCTTCCAATTATGTTTATTTATATAGCAAGAAAAATAAGTTTGTATAATATCACCTTAATTTTCTTCTTTTGCTGGGAAAAATTTATCACCCAAAAATTTTCAAAGAGCCATGCTTTTATATGCATTATGTATTTTCATAAGAGTAATGTTACTCTTACAAACTTTATATATAAACTGATGTAGCATCATATATTTATTCATACTTCATTACTTGTCATTTAATCAATTGATTTTGTGTATTAATTATTTCAATTACTTTATGACACATCAATTTGTATAGAAAAGTTAGTATATAAAGTGTGTAAAACTAATATTATTCTTTTCTTAATTCATTTGGGTCAATAATTAATTGTTTCGTGACATAAATCTCTTCTATTGAACATTACAAAGTCCTATTTCTTATCTTTATCTTAAACGTTACACAATTTTAATACTTTTCAAAACTAATATCGTGTTTGTTATTTTCTAACAGGTAGATAACTGTCGACATACATGATTAAAGCTAATAAAAATAAGAGTAGTTCTATTAGGCCCTCATTTTTTATCTCATTAGCCTCCATCTCAACATAAAATAGGATATAATTGTAATAAAAATATCATACATAAGATAATTAAAATTAAGTTAATGAATTTAATAAAAACTCTTAATTCTTCCTTATATATCTCTATCGTTTTTTTCTATTTTCTCTCCAACACAATCAATGACCAATTTCACCCTCTTTTTCACATTACACCTCATCCATCTCTCTCTCTCTTCCATTTTTATATTTTTTCTTCTCAAGTTTATTAAAATTCATTTATCATTTTTAAATTTCAATCAATGATCTAATGGCTATTTAATCGTCCATTTTTCTTTCTCTCTCCCTAAGAATATTTGATTGATTTTTTTTTTATATGACCTTGAAGAATTTAATAATATATGATAAAAAAATTGATCAATATTAAGACCATCACTTTTTCTTTTTTATGTATCATTGATACTAAGCAAAGATTGAAAAAAAATTAAAGACTATTAAAATTAAATAATAATTTAATTAGAAATTAAATGATAACTTAATTAACATTGTATCAAATAAGAAGTAGATGAGATAAAAAAAAGAAAGTTAATTGAAGATTAAATGAGAATTTACTTGAACTTACAATAAATATATCTAAAATTGAATTTGAGTTTGATAATAAATTGTCTAAATTATAATTTTATCCTTATTAAGTAAGAAGTAGAGGCTAATGAGATGAAAAATACAGGCTGAATAGAACTACCCTAAAAGTAATAACATGGTCCGCCAACAAAGCGCAATATCTTAAAGCCCAAACTGGATCGAGCAAATCGGGTTTAATTAAAACCAAAAATCTGGCCATGTAGACATTGGGCCTAGAAAGGCCTGTATTATGACACTATTGGGCTACAAAATGACCCATAGAAAAAGCTTCTCTTACAACAGGTAGGTACCAAGGTCCGAACCCGATGAGAAACGACGCCATGTTTGGATTAACTTAGCCCTTATTGAGCGAGCAAGCAAGCATTTCCCTTTTGAAAATAATAATTACCAGGCGCACCAACAAGTGAACGCAATATTTTAAAGCCCAAACTGGATCGAGCAAATTGGGTGCAATTAAAACGAAAAATCTGGCACTTTTGACATTGGGCCTGGAGAGGCCTGTATTATGACACTATTGGGCTACAAAATGACACATAGAAAAAGCTTCTCTAACAACCGGTGGTACCAAGGTCCGAACCCGATTAGAAGCGACGCCATGTTTGGATTAACTCAGCCCTTATTAAGCAAACAAGCCTTTCCCGTTTGAAAATAATAATGACAAGACGCATCAACAAGTGACCGTTGCCGCAACGGTCCAAAAATCTAAATTTCAAAAATGTTGAGTCCTTTCTTTTCTGAGTACTAACCGTTGCCAACAGCCGCTTCGTATACAACCAGCCAAATCTTCCCTCTTCTCCTTCATTCTTTAATCTTCCAAGAACGCTCCTGAGGTGATGTTCAGTCACTCGTTTTGATTCAATCTGTTGAATTTGTTGTTTGAATGCATTTTTGTTTATGTTTCTTGTCTCTTTCCCAGAAATCGTACAAATTCAATTATTTTGTTAGTGGGTTTCTTTGGTTATGCTTCTTGAATCGTGATCAAAGAAGTTATTTTTGGTTAGTTTGATCGTTGTTTTTGGTTATTCTGATTCTTCAAGTCCTTCAAAGGCTATGGCTACACTAGCGCCTGGAATTCTGGTAAAGCTACTCAATGGAATGAACACAGGGGTGAAGGCCACAAGTGAGCACAGGAGCTCTCTTCTTCAAGTGACTGATATCGTCCCAGCTGAGCTTGATGAGAAGAATCTCTGGCCTAAACATGGATTCTACATTAAAGTCTCCGATTCTTCACACTCTATATATGTCAGTCTCCCTTCTGACCAAGATGATTTTGTTCTGAGCAATAAAATGCAGCTAGGGCAATTTATATATGTGGACAGATTGGAGCCAGGATCCCCGGTTCCAGTCATTAAAGGTGCAAAGCCACTTCCCGGGAGGCACCCCCTAGTGGGCACCCCAGAAACCTTGATGGGTCTAAGAACAAAAGGAGAGAAAAGCGAGCAGAAAGCCAATTCAAAGGCTTCAGGTCATAGAAGAGGTTCTTGGGGACAAAATGGGATGGATGGGGCATCATCTCCCTTGGTACTGAAGCCAGTTCCCTTGGATTTTGATCAGTGTACACCAGTGAAAGAGCGGCCTGCCAGTGCATTGAAAGCTATGTCACCGATGATAAGAGGGAGAGTGGTGAAGGATGGAAGTGCAAGTGCTGCAATTAGGTGTTCTTTTGGTGGGGGGCTTTTGGCCAAAATGGTTGACACTAAAGGAGAAAGCCCCGCATTGCTAAGGAAAAGCTGTGTTGCACCTTCTGCTTTGAAATTTCCGAGGAGCAAAAGCGTGTGCGAACGAGAGCCGAGGATCCCAATTAGTCCCTTCAACTCATCTGTAGGTACATTTTCCCTCTAGTCTTTGTCTACTATATTTGTTAGAAGTCCACAATTTCTATGATCTATATCAAATTGTTTCAACTCATCTGTAGGTACATTTTCCCTCTAGTCTTTGCCTACTATATTTGTCAGAAGTCCACAATTTCTATGATCTACGATCAAATTGTTTCTTAATGTTCTGTTCGCTCCCTGTTTGTGTCAAAAAGTTGTTACTTTCAATGGTTCTCAAAGTTTTGGAGATTGAATCAGTCGATAGAACTGCTGCTTGCAATGCTGCCTACTTTTGTTGAGAAAATAAGTTTATTGTTGTAGGAAAAGAAAAGCTCGACTCCACCACCAAATTTAAGGAATGCAAGAGCCATAGCTTCCTTAAATACAGGTGGAGATTCAGAAAAACCGAATTCAAGGGTGACTTCACAGCCACAATCCCAGTCTGCTAATTTGCATTCAGATAGTAGTACCAGTTTGCCTATGAATTTACCAGGAAAGCTGAGCATATTAGGCAAGGTGAATTCAATTTTTCTATCTTATATTTTGAACGAGTGGCACTATTGTTTCTTTAGCTCCTTTTGATCATTTTTTTTTCCTGAACAGGAAGCTGTGCAGCAGCGAGAAACAGCTCAGAAGATTGCCCTTCAAGCACTAAGAGATGCTACAGCTATTGAAACATTAGTTCGCTCTCTCAAGTATCAAACATATCCTCACTGTTCTGTTTTGTGGTTATGTTGATATTTTGGGATTTGCTAAGATCAATAATATGACTTTTTGTAGATTGTTTGCAAACTTGAGCAAATCAGCAAGAGCAGATGCTCCAGCAGCCTGCTTTGAGAAGTTTCTGGAGTTCCATCAGCAGATTGGGCAAGCAGTGACTGATATGTTGTCTATTCAAGCAGCTACCGAAATGACTCAAAATCCAAAAGCAGATCAGAAGGATAGAAAGCCTGAAGAGGAAGAGTCACCGCTCCTACACGAAATTGTACACAACTCAATGGACCAATCACGAAACTCAGAATCGAATTCATCAAAAAGAAGATCCGCTTTGTGCAAATCAATTGCAGTCTTCCCTGGAAGAGTAGAACAGAAGACAAACTTTGAAAAACTCCTGAGATCAAGTACTAACGCAAAGGCAAATTCGGAGAGAAAAGGACCATCCACCCCACTTGGAAAACTTAACCTTGAAGCCATTTCTGAGAATGATGAAAACGAGAAACCAGAAGCATCATGCAGCTTAAGCCATAACACAATCAAATTGGGAAAGCAGATAGAGACTGAAGCCGGTTATTGGTTCATGGACTTCCTAGAGAAAGCTTTGGAAACCGGTTTGAAGAAATCAAAAGGCGGAGCAGATGGGGATGTTAAGAAAGTTCCCCAGTCTCTCATACTCAAAGTTATTAATTGGGTGGAGGTAGAACAGTGTGATAGCAGTAAGAGGATGGTATATCCCAAAGCGGCGCAAATAGCCAAGAAGCTGAGAATCAAGATGAAGAACCCTTGAGTCGGGTTCAATATAAATATGATGAGATTAAAACAGAGATTTATCAAATCACTTTGATAATATTGTGAGGACTTTCTGGCTCAGTTTATGTTCCCCGATTGCTTGGATTCATGTATTTGTTGATTGTACGAGTTCTTTTTATGTTTTGTCACCTTTTTCATGCCAGAAAGAATGTATCATTTCCACGATGGTGTACTAACAACAAATACCTCTTTGAATATTTTATTTTTTGTTCATTCACAATAGAATAACTCCCCGATGTTTGTGTACTAGAATTGATGTAAACTGTTCTGATTTTATCATGAAAGTGTTCAGTCATTGAAATCCATGATAGCAGTAATTTTTTAAAATACTAAACAGTGTACTATAACGCTCGATTAAACAAAATTAGACTGAAAATCATATTGTGTTCGTCGTTTTTTCTTCTCCGGAGTAGCATGCACCTGTGCTTTCATACCAAACGTCTTCAGCTGAAAATTCTCAAAGGCTTCAGAAACTGCTTCCACCTGTAAGATAAGATTTATACTATATAAAGAAAATTTAAAAAAAAAAAAAACCAATCAAGCCTGCAAAATGAATTTTCAATTTAGATGATAAATTTCCACAAACCAGTTCGGGCTTCTTCGAGTACACTCTCACAATCATGTCTTGATAACATGCGGGCAGCAAATGACTGATGGAATCATCCCGAATTGGAAATTTCTCATTGCAATCATAGTCCTGGTAAAACCAACTTATTAAATATCGAATGTGCAAGTAATAAATGTCCTCTATGCATTTCCCTTAGATTCAGGATGGGATTTAAACTGAGATTTTTTTTTTATTTTTTCTCAAGTATAAAAATGCATTGGGCATTAGCCAACCCGTATTTGTCAACTCTATTATAAGGGCCATCTATTTTACTGAATCGACCTCTTAGACCTAGATAAAACAGCTAGCAAGTAGCAACTAGTAGTTGCATAAAAAGAGGCTGATATTCATTATGAACGTAAAATGCTGCATTGTCATTCTGGAATCAGGTTAACTAATCTGATAAGGACCCATGATTTTCAATCCTTTCGTAAGTTGCTGAAAGTAACATTTATTAGAGCATTCTAGTAAAGCAGAGAGGAAGTGATCTTCGTACCTTGAAAAATTTGATGCTGGATGAGAATACGTGCATGCAAAAAGAAAAAATTTCAAACAACATCTATTAGCAGCTGCATATCAATCAAAATATTAAGGAAATAGATTATATCTGTGTCATGATTATTGTTTGAGCCTTTCTTGTGTACCTTTCAAGGGGATTATTCCTTCCACGAGTCAAATCAATCCTAACATTGCTCACAGCAACATCTTCTTCTTTTAGTGTGACGCCACCGGCTTCCTAATTGACAAATTATTCTTTGAGATGCATTTGTCCATTGTCCGAGTAACAGAAGTAATAACATAAAGTATGTTTCAAACCTGGGAACAAACAATATCTTGTGCAGTGATGTCTTTAAAGTGCTCTAGCTTGTCCTTTGGAACTGAAAACTCATTGCAGAACTGCAAAAGATAATAAATTGCTCTCATTATACCAGATTTACTTTGTGGTACAGCGTGTAGAAAACCCAAGAAAGATTTAAACTAATTTGGCTTCTGATACAGATGAAAGACTATAAACAAAAGTATGCCTTCACTATCCTGATCAAAAAAGAATACCTGGTATATATCCCTTCTCCGAATTCGAAGGACCAAATCTCTTGCTTTCTTGAGCTCTTGTCGGGGATCGGTTAAAATGTTCTTCATTATTGAGTCATCTAACTGCAATTTTAAGAAAAATGGGTTAGCATTTGAAAATGTACAATCAGTGTTGAGAAATTGTAAAATGATGTTTCATACTACACCTTCCAAAATTCAGCAGGATGTTGAATTTTGGACGTAATGTCAATATGTTCATTTGCTTCTAACATTGCATCTACAAGCATAAGTTCTAATGCCTGAAAAAAAAGAAAGAAATACGGTCAAATCCAATGCATTTACTGTTAAATTAAAAAGACATGAACGGTTTGCCACCAAAATCAGTTGAAAATAGGCACCTTTGTTTTCGCATGTGTATAGACCGTTCGATGCAAATCAGCACGAGTGGCAAACAACTTGTGAACCGTAAGATCTGACCAAATCATCGAATATTAATTGAAGAACATCATTAATTACCTCTGTTAATCGGACAAAAAAGTTTCCACATATACTAACAATCCTTTGCTCTGTAACATATCTCATCACCTATAACTCGCATAGTTTCCATTAACCTGCCAGTTAGAAATAAAAACATGATCTTATCACCAGATACGGAGGAAGGAATAACATAATTAAACAAAGTACGTGATCAAAAATCAACCAGTTCTTTTCCAAACTCTGGACATTCACAGAGTAACAAAACTTTTAGTAATGTCAAGTGTAGGATGAGTCAGTCCATGTATCCGCCGTAAGGATGAAGCTCAAGAAAGATACAAATACCTTTCAAACTGAAAATTGCAGCCTAGACCACAAGCCCTGGAATCACGAACGATGTAATCAAACCTGTAAATAAATTACATAAAATAACTCTCTATTGTTAAAACCATATGAATCAGTGAAAAATAAAATACAAGAAGAAAAGTAGCAAAAGACGATGATTGGTGGACTCACTTGTCTACGTCTATTCCATTTCGACCATTTGCAACGATGTCATACAAAAATTGCTTTTCCTTTGCACTCTACATTTGGAAAGTTTAGGCCAATCATAAAAGGAAGATAAATGAAAAAATTTAGTGAGTACTGATATGAAATTCAGTTCAAAATTGTCATAATTATTTGGAAGAAGCGAACTGTCAAATGTCTTACTTTATGTGAAGCATGGCTAGCAACAATCATTTCCTGTTAAGAGAACAGAAATATATGAGGGTCTATATTATACATGTAATCAAAAGATTACAACATAAGAGGATATCAACAGTGTCACAAACATACGACAGCACTCATGGTCACTCTTAAGGGCTGGATGGGATAGGGGGCAAGAAAGAGAAGAAGAAGCTGATCCCAAATGAAAGTGACTACAGATTGTCTTGGAGAAAGATGCTCCCACTATCTACAGTTTCAAAATATAGTAGAAAGTCTGAAAAAACTTTTTTTTTCTTGTGTCTTGATGGATTTCTATTGGCCAGAAATTTTGATTGATTAAGCACCTGGTTATTGAGAGAGAGAAAAAAAAGGGCCGGTTTAACCTTCGCCCTCTTGAGGCTTTCAGAATCAATTTCAATGCTGTGCGTATCAACAATATAGTCTATCAACTTTGCAGACATGTCCTCATGAGACCTGAAAAAATTTAACTAGATTGATCACCCAAAAGAATGGATCAAATTACTCTATTTAAAAGAGACCTCTAAAAATTTTCAAAAAGTCACCACAGAATTGAAAAGCATATTTTGTCCATCAACTAGCTAATACCAGTTGATGATGAAGAAAAAGAAGTTACATCCTTTTAAGTATTTTACAGAGGGAATCAAATTGTCCTATATTATCTAAAGTATAAACAATGACGAAAGGACTTTGGAAACCTTAAAAAATATATATAACTTATGTAGAACATACTAAAAAACTTTTAGAACCAGAAAATATAATTGAGAATAGAAAGGACTTTAGAAATACAGAAATTTTTATAAACATTTCTCCCTATTAGAAATGCAGAATGCTAACATGGCATACAAGATGTGTCATCTTTACTTAAGTGCCTTGCAAAAGAAGAATCTTATCTTGCACACAGAAGGAACATTGTGTTGTAAGTACACCTTTTAGTTGTTTAATGAAAAATTAATAAATAAAGCCACCACGTACGATCTCTGAATCTCCAAATATATTTCAATTGATATAAGCATGTACATCGGTTAACAATGCTTAAATATTTAAAAACTGAATGATTCTTATATGTTGATTTGTGACCATTTATCTCTATCCACTGAATCTATTAATGTTATAAGAAATGGTAAAATTAATAGCCCAACACTTCTCTACTCTGAGAGAGAACATAAGAGAATTCTAGTGAAAAAAAAAAAAGTTAATCACCATTTGAAGCCATTAAGAACTAGGGGAAAGAAGTTGTGCTCAAGAACGTGACTGAATGGTCCATGGCCGACATCATGCAGTATTCCTGCGTATTAAATAAACACAGAGTATACAGATTTCAAACAAATGACTAAAAACAAGGACAATCAAATGATCAGTAAAATTCTTACCAGCAAGTTTCACGGTCTGTATATCAGAGTGATCAATATCGAGCTCCAAGCCCTACAAGTATGGCAAGTATTTAAAAAAATTAAAAAAATTGAATATCCACATTGTAATACCAATAATGAGAATAACCAGACAGTGAGAAGTATTTCTACTTGGTACGCTCTAAGTGTCTGAACAGATTTTCCAGCCAGCCAATAAACCCCTAGCGAATGTTCGAACCGAGAATGTACAGCTCCTGGATAAACCAAGTATGATAGACCTGGAAACAATAAAAACTTTTACCTTAGTAACAATTTTGTGCACTAGGGTGCACATATCCATATGGAAAAAATATTAACTACTGTCCATCACTATTTATTTAGTTTGGTGAAGTCATGCTTGCAGAGTCAGAGAAGCTAGGCTATATCAGAATCAGACAAAGTGGATAATAGTTGTGCTAATAGAGGCTTCAGTATGCTGTAATAATTAATCAACACGTCAATGATTACTTCTATCTGAACATTGTTGTTGACTGTGCTCTTTTTTTCTATTTTCTTTTTTTCCACTCATCAACGAAGTATAAATAGAATAAAAATTAAGTGATTTTATTTATGTAATTTTTTTTCAAACTTATCACTTTTTTAAATGAATATTTAAAAGCGGAAAATTCTTCTTAAATCTGAATATAAAATACCTAAACGAAGATAACTAATTTTGGTGTCCATCCAAGCGTCAATGTTTTTAGAAACAAGATTGTCTATTAGTTTTTGGAAAAATAAGTCAATGTTTGGACGCTGAAGCTAGGGGTGGCAATCGTGTCGTGTCGTGTTGACCCATTTAATTATTCATGTCAAAATATGAAACCCAAATTCACCCGATTATTAAACGTGTTACCCACGTGTCGTAATCGTGTCATATTTAATTCGCATAATTTACTTAATTGTTTAACTTAGTTATACATAATATATTATATTCTCTATATTTAAATCAGTTAAAATTATTTTTAGAATATAAACCATTGTTAGTATAAAATATTATTAAAATCATCCTAATTTATTATTTTATAAATTAATTTATTTTATAGTATAAATATTTCAATTTTATAATATATATATTGTAAGTAGGTAATAATTTATATCATTGAATGAATTTACATATTAAGAATGTACAAAATATATTTAACTATTCGTGTCATTAAACGGGTTAGCGTGTTGAACACCTTCAACACTAACCTGACCCATTTATTAATCGCAACGTGTTCGTGTCGTGTTCGTGGGTCGTGTCAAAAATTGCCACCCCTAGCTGAAGCTCAGAAAGATCCAAACATCGAATATTTATCAACCTCCCGTGGTTGACTGTTGCTTTTATATCAAAAGCTACTTATACAATTTAATAGATTGTACCCCTTTTCTTAATTTTTAAATATAATCAATATAATTAGTATAAATATGTGTTTTAATTTTATGATATGTAAAATAAAATTGAATATATTCATATAAAAAAAATTAAGTTGTGAGTTAAAAAAAACACACACACACATTAGGAGATTAAATTAGGAGCTGATAAATTTTGCAATTTTGAAACAAGTGCAAATATATTCTTCAATACCCAAAAAGTTTAATAGTATTTATATAAAATTTCAGAACAATGTCGTACTCACCAAGTTGCTTTAGATCACGAAGCCTGCAATATTGAATAAATCATCAGAACATAGCCTTAATTTCAGTCTTAAGAGAACAAAACTAAATATCTAAAACTTGCCTCTGAAACTGTTCGGTGTCAACAAACTTCAAAGACAGCTGCACTCACAGAAAAAGAAGAAATCGAATTCAATCTTATAGCTATTCATATCTCTAAGAAAATAGAAATATAGTTGTACAGCAATAATGATATGCCGCGTCCAAGACGTCGTAAGTACATCAGTAAAGGACCATTAGTCATACTACAGTCTACAGAGCCACAGGACGAATAAGCTAACTATTAGTGTGTATAAGAGTAAAGAGACAGTATTACGATTATTATGAAATTATGCTTTTACGCATGTGTTTTTTTCTATAGAACACAACAATTACTCGTAAAACAAATTTACGAAGTAACTCTCTCTGTAGGTGCTCTCTTTTTAAAAAAAAAAAAAAATTCTCCGTTCTTATTCCCAACTTCTGTGTTCGTATATCCAATTTAAAATAAGAATAATATATAGCAACAGCAACAACAATAATAAATAAAATTAAAAATCCAGGGAAAAAAGAAATCAACTTACTTACGCTCTACTCAATTCAAATTCAAACTCGAAAAACTCGCGAATAGTTCTTTAAAGTTCCAAACAATTAAATAAAATTTTCTTAATCAGTTCTAAGTTCAAGCAAAGCACCAAAAGAAAAACACATACGCGCAAAAAAGAAAGTTCAGAATCAAATCGACATCTAATTCAGAAAATGCAAAAGAAATGTAGAATAGGTGCTAGCCATTACCGGATCCAGATAGATGTTGCCATGTACATTATCGTGAATATGCTTGGATAATCGGCTGTCTGGAAAATAGTGGAAGCTTGAGAGTTCGTCATTCAGAGAACCTCCCATTATTTTAGGCCGGAGAAAATCTGAACACGGAGAGCAAACAATAAAAACAAACTTCAGAAAGAAAAATAATAAGAGAAAAAACTGGAGAATTGAAATCGATTCTCACGAGATACGGCTTACGTGAAACTTAGACCAAGACTAAGAGAGAGAGTGGAGAGTGTAAAAATGCGTAAAGTGTGAGGGGCGGAAGAAGCAGTATATACACTGTGATTTCGGAGGACTGCTGGAGTGGTGGTTAAGTATGCCGCCAAAGTGGCAAACACACGCGCGAGCCTTTGGAGGTGGACGCACGGTCCAATCAAAGATTGATGGTTTGCGTACTGGTAAATTCTTGTAAAACACGGAGGGAAGGGTTACGGCTATGGAATATATAGATTGCTTGAAAGCTTATCATATTTGTCAACACCGCTCTTCCTCCCGCGGAATTGTAGGGTAGCTTGAGCTTCTACCGTTCACACTCACATTTGGTGCACGCTATGTCGGTGATTAGTTAATGGCAAAATTAAGGTCTCTTTGTTTTGAATTAAAGATGCAAACACACATGATCCCTTCAAATTAATGATGGTCTCTATAATGAAAAGTCAATCGATTGATTTTGCTGCTGAGAGTTAAAAAATTATGGGTGGGTTAGTACACATAAGGCTAATAACTTAATATGCACACGTGAAAGAAAGCAGGTCAATTATTACAATATTTCAATCAACGTGAATGAGGACAAGGAGTGGCATTAACCGATTAAGTCATCTCTACCTACACCAACTTCAAGGTTCTTTTTTATGTTTTTATTTTTTTGGCTCTTCGTATCGAAGACTAAGGGTGTATATGGTACCCACCCATCCACCCACCCACCGAATTTGATTTATCCGTCATAGTATAGTGGAGGTGAGGTAAGGTATAAGAAAAGAATAGGGTGTGATATGGTGAAAATTTTGAATACTCTCTATGATATAGTATGATGATGGTACCTGAAATATCATACCATACCTATTTTCAAAAATTAAAAATTATGTCACGTGTAATGATATAATTGGTTATGTATAATATGTATGTGTGAGTGTTATGTATGAAAAGGTTGGTAACCTTAATCCCTAACCATAGAAAGTTTGAGGTAATTTCAATAATTTTATTGTAATATTCATTTCTAAATTTCTTTTGTCATTTTTTTTAAATTTTAATATATTTATTATCTTTCTAAGTGAATTATAATTTCTTTTTTCTTTTCTTTTTTTATTTTTTTAAATTTGTACTAGATTGGAAGTTGAAACTTGTAAAACTTAAAGGTTGGAAGTTAGAACTTTGTGGAATGATTTGGATACGTAGTTACTTATTATTTATGTTGTTGATGCACGGTTTCCGGACGGCCGGGGGAGCGGGTCGGAGCTCGGGTCGTGCGACGGGTCCGGTCCTGCGAGCACAGAAAAACGGTCAGGGGTTCCGGCGGTGGTGCCGGCGGTGACCCTCCGACGCTCAAGTCAGTATCCGGCACTCCGGAATTTTCTGAGAGAAATTCCTAGAGAGAGAAGCTCTCAAAAATAGAGGAATTGTAGAGAGATAATAAGTTCAGAAAAATGTGCATTTGTCAACTTACCTTGAGCAACGTTCCGGAGGGTTTATATAGGAGTCGGGATGGGCTATTGTGGAACCCAGATAATAGGCCCAGAAGATGGGCTACAGTAATGGGCTTACTGTAATGGGCCCATGTAATGGGATACGGTAATGGGCTTAACGTATGGGCCCGGATAGTAGGATACAGTAATGGGCTTACTGTAATAGGCCCAGCTAATGGGATACAGTAATGGGTTTACTGTAATGGGCCCATATAATGGGATACAGTAATGGGCTTACTGTAATGGGCCCATGTAATGGGATACGGTAATGGGCTTACCGTATTATAAATAATTGAGCTGGGCTGGGTCATTGTGGGACCCAGATAATGGGCCCAAATAATGGACCACAGTAATGGGCTTACTGTGTTAGAGACAATTAGGCCCAATATTATTATGGCCATAATAGTAGTCCCCCCAGGCCCAAGTTGACCAATGAGTCGACGTAGGGACTATTTAGTTATTTCTGGGCTAAAAATTAAATGCGTCAAGGGGCCAGCCCAAATATGTGATCTATTAAACCCTAAGTTGGTGCTCTATATAAGACACAAGTATTAGGGAGTAGGGTTTACTCAAAAATAGGAGAGAGCACCCGGGAGGCGATCAGTACAAGTGACCCCAGCAAACAGGACTCTCCAACCTGAACCCGGATTCTCCAACCGCCACAAGTAAGTACTTTTCACTTGTGTATACACTTTAGAATGCATGGATTAGGCTTAAAATTTTTGTGTTTATTATTGTCTTGCATGAGAACATGTCAATGCTTGCACATATGTTCCCTTTGCGAATTTATGTATGAGAGAAGAAGAAACATGCATGTGTATTCGGTTGTGTTGGAAGAAGAAATTCAGGTGTGTTCGGGTGTGATGGAGGGAAGAAATTTGATTGGGTGAGCTGCTATGCATGCGAGGGCTGCCCTGGGCGCGCAGCGGGCGCGCGGGAATGAGCGGGTTCGTGTGTGCTCGGGTGTGCAGCCCTTGTGTGTGCGTGGGAGCTCCTGCCGCGCCCAGCGCACGCGGTCGAGCTTCCGCAGCATCCAGCGCACGCGGGCGAGTTCCCGCAGCGCCCAGCGCACGCGGGCGAGCTCACGCAGCGCCCAGCGCACGCGGGCGAGCTCACGCAGCGCACAGCGCACGCGGGCGAGCTCGCGCAGCGCCCAGCGCACGCGGGTGAGCCGCTGCGCCTCTTGCACGTGCGGGCGAGCTAGCGTGTCCCCTGGTGCTCGGGGGCGAGGTCCGGCGACGGGTTGGTGCTGCATGCTGCATGCAGCGTTTGAAAGGTCCAAGGGCTTTCTTGGAAAAATTTAAATAAGTGCAGGGGCGTGCCTGCAATTTTCGAATTTTCATTTTATAATTTCGGGGGTGCTAGTGTAAAATTTCAAACCTTTTACTTAAAAATTGCGGGGGTGTTTGTGAAAATTTTGAAACTTCATTTTATTTCGCGGGGGTGTTCCTGCGAATTTTCAAACTTCAAAAATTATTTCTCCGCGGGGGTGTTTCTGAAAATTTTTCAAACTTAAATAATTTTTCCTCCGCGGGGGGTTTTCTGCGAATTTTCAAACTTAAATAATTTTTCCTCCGTGGGGGTGTTTCCGCGAATTTTTAAACTTAAATAATTTTTTCTCCGCGGGGGTGTTTCCGCGAATTTTTTAACTTAAATAATTTTTTCTCCGCGGGGGTGTTTCCGCGAATTTTTAACTTAAATAATTTTTTCTCCGCGGAGGTGTTTCCGCGAATTTTTAAACTTAAATAATTTTTTCTCCGTGGGGGTGTTTCCGCGAATTTTTAAACTTAAATAATTTTTCCTCCGCGTGGGTGTTTCCGCGAATTTTTAAACTTAAATAATTTTTCCTCCGCGGGGGTGTTTCCGCGGACTTTCAAACTTGAATAAACTTTCCTCCGCGGGCGTGCTTCCGCGGATTTTCAAGTTTCAATATTTTTTTCTTCCGCGGGCGTACTTCCGCGGGTCCGCGGGTGTTCTTCTGCGGACTTTCAAGCTTTAATAATTTTTCCTCCGCGGGTGTGCTTCCGCGGGCTTTCAAACTTGAATAAACTTTTCTCCGCGGGCGTGCTTCCGCGCATTTTCAAGTTTCAATATATTTTTTTTTTCTTCTTCCGCGGGTGTGCTTCCGCGGGTCCGCGGGTGTTCTTCCGCGGACTTTCAAGCTTTAATAATTTTTCCTCCGCGGGTGTGCTTCCGCTGGTTTTCAAACTTGAATAAACTTTTCTCCGCGGGCGTGCTTCCGCGGATTTTCAAGTTTCAATATATTTTTTTTTCCTTCCGCGGGCGTACTTCCGCGGGTCCGCGGGTGTTCTTCCGCGGACTTTCAAGCTTTAATAATTTTTCCTCCGCAGGTGTGCTTCCGCGGGCTTTCAAACTTGAATAAACTTTCCTCCGCGGGCGTGCTTCCGCGGATTTTCAAGTTTCAATATATATTTTTTTTTTCTCCTTCCGCGGGTGTGCTTCCGCGGACATTCTAACTTTGAATACTTTATCCTCCGCGGGTGTGCTCCCGCGGACTCTCGATACAGTCCCCCAGCAGTTTTTTTTTTTTTACTCACCTCTTCCTTCCCTCAGTAGACTTGGTTTGATGACTAACGACCCCTCTTTGACTGTGCAGATGGCTAGAGTCAAAACCACTGTAAGGTTGATACGGGAGGAACCGAGTCATCAAACCCAGTCTTCCAGGGGCAAGGATCCGGCGACCAACCGTAAAGAAGTTAACGAATTTTATCAAAACTTCTTGGGTCCGGATCGGGAGTTGGGACAAAATTCGGTCAACCATGAGGTGGTAGACACTGAAGGGGACAGCGACTGGTCGTCCTCTGCTACCTCGGATAGCGAACCGGAGGCCGAAAAGTGGTGGGAGGCGGACCATATTGATAACCAGCTTCCAGAAGACCGATTAAAGACATATAGAGCCCATTTCCTTATCCCCGCTTCAGTCATCCTGTTTCTTCCAAGGAAGGGTGATCGGTGGAGTAAGCCACCCTGCGGTGTCATTGGTCTAAGCTTAGAGCTATTGAGAGCTGGTCTCCGGGTGCCTTTTGATAACTACGTTCGCCGTATACTCGATGCTATGGGCATCGCTCCTTCCCAACTGTCGGCCAATGGGTGGAGGCTTCTGATAGCTTTTCAAAATTTATTCAGAAGTGCCGGCCTTGGCGACCCTACCACCAATCATGTTAAGCACATATTTGCCATTCACCCGCCGAATGGAGAGAAGACGGGTTACTATTATATATCCCAGCGAGGGAAGACGGACGACCCCAACCGCCTTTTTGGCATTCCTTCCCATGTGAAAGAATGGAAGTTTAAGCAATTCTGGTGTGGTAGCGGTTGGAAGTATCAGGAAGGTGCTCGTCCAAAGGGGGAGAAGTTGAAGATTAGGAGGCATTTTGGTGTTTGTGGTACCATATTATAATGGCTCCTTATCTGACTTTGTTATGACCACTCTTGATCGACTGACATTATTTTCTGTTTTTGTTGCAGCTTCTTGGACCAAGCGTCCGCTGTTGTCTCAAAAAGAGAGGGACGACTTGCAAGTGGTGCTCAAGCTACCCGTGGATGCGAAGAACGTGAATAACCTCACTGATCGGGAGCAGTTGGCCCGTCTTGGCTTATCACCTCCCATTCCTCCAGAAGGTAAGCTGGGTCATTACTTTTCGATCTTACTTCATCAAACATGTGCTTGCAGTCTTACCAGTTTTATTTTCGTGCAGGACTATTCCCAGTACATCCTACCAAGAAGCGGTTTGCTCAACTCGTAGCCAAGATGCCACTTAAGCCTTTCACTCATGACAAACCTAGTTCATCCCAGAAAAAGCGGAGTGGCAGTCCTCCAATTCTCAGACCTCCGAAGAGGAGAGCTAGTAGTCACAAGGAGGCTCCCGTACGGAAGCCAGTTCCTGAAAGGTTTGCCTCCGTTCAGCCTGCGGGTGAAGTGGCAACCTCCCAGCCTACTGGGAGCCGTTTACCTTCAGCCACTCAGCTACCCAAGCGCTTTACTTTTGACAGTACGGGCTTTCAGGGCGGCTCAACATGTGGAGACTACCTTCAGGAGTTGTCTCAAAATGCTGTGCGCCTCATGCCTACCAATGTCTTTCCAGGAGACGTAAGACTCTCATACTTTGATGCGATCGCCGTCGGGATGGGCATCATACTTCAGGTTAGGCTTCATTGAAACCCTCTCTTCCTTTTTTCTTTATACTTTGACAGTCATGCCTTAACTCCTTCCCTCTCCTTGCCTTCCTTTCTGTAGGCGACAGGACCCTTGGCTCAAGGGGAGTCTACCAATACCAACCTCCTTAAGGAAGTAAATCTTCTCACTTCCGAGGTTGACGACTGGAAGGCGAAGCATCTAGTCTGCCTTGACAACTTAACCGAGACGGAAAGTAGAATGGCAGAGATGAAGGAACAGATTGGTAGGCTGAAGGCTGACTTGTCCGAGGTCAAGAAGGAGGCAGCTATCCAGCGTAAAAGGGCCAATGATTTTAGCCAAGAACTTCGAGAGAGAGCTACTGCTGAGCAGGGTAGGATAGGCAAAGCAGTGGCTCGCTTCCGTAGGGGTCGCATCTACCAGCAAGCTATAGAACGCTCCTACATTGAGGGAGTCAATGGGGTGCGTAGATGGTTCCATGATCGCCATCCAGAGATTGATCAGTCACCCATAGCTGAGGAGTTAAACTTGGTGGAAGAGCCTATCCCTACAGCGAACCCCGATCCCGAGCAATTCCGCCGCCTCATCCTTAAAGATGAGGATTATGAGTCGACATTAGACACAGCAGCTTGGGAGGCCAAGCAAGGCGACTCTACCTCACCGTCTTCAGATGAAGAAGGAGGTGATGAGGCCACTTCTTAGGGATAATTGGAATTCTTCCAAGTAGGTAGATGCTTATTCATAGGAATAACCATATCACGGCTGCTCTCCAGGCCTTGATTTTACCTTTTACTGTCTTTACTTTCGATTCAATGTACTAGTTGAGGATGTGTGGCATCCCTCAACCAATTTTCAAATAATAAGAACACTAAAATTTTTTTTCTTTGGTGTTGTATTCTTTTACTTGTTCCATCTCATTGCAATTTGGTTATACGTGTGCTTTAAGGAGGTGCAGTCACAAGAATTCTGAATAATCTGAGCACTTTATTAATAACCTCTTTATTGGTCTCCCTATGGGAGTTGTTACACATGCATAAGCTCCTGGGCGGAGTCACTGCATATAGAGAGGCGTGCGCATAACTCCTGGGCAGAGTTAATATATATAGAGAGAGGTTACAAGTAGTATTTCTTTGAGTGCTCGAGATTCCACGGACGAGGGAGCAACCTCCATCCGAGGTGACCAGTCCGTATGCGCCTGGTCAGGCGACTGCTTTGACTCGATGACAACCCTCTTAGTTAAGCCATAATGCTTTGTCAATGGGTTCTCGAGTATTTTGTGGCACTTGACCGCCTAGTTTATGACCACGGGAGGTTCTCCTCGGATTGTTAACAACTTATGTGCCTTCTCTTTAAAGGCCATATTGTAGCACTCTCGGGAGGCTCGCTGTTCACCCCTAACTTCTCCTACACCAGTCGGTGTTGGAAATTTTAGGACATGATGATAAACACCCATCACGGCCTTGAAGTCATAGAGTGACGGCCGACCAAGGATGGCATTATACACTCCCGGATGGTCTACCACGAGAAAGTTTACCATCCTGGTTGTTTGCAGGGAACCTTCTCCCAAGGTCACTGGTAATGGAATCATTCCTTCAGGAATGACTTTTCCTCCAGTGAATCCTATCAGGGAAGTCTGGATGCCTCTCATATCTTTGCGGTTAAGACCCAACTGATCAAATGCATCCAGTGTCAGTATGTCAGCCGAGCTCCCGTTGTCAATCAACACTCTTCGTAGCCTTTTGTTGGCCACTATCACTGTGAGGACCAAGGCATCACAATGTGGGTGATGGATGCCCTGCGCATCTTGCGCTGAGAAGGAGATAACGTCATGACTTCCTACATTGGTGGAAGAGGCTGTCAGGTTGACCTCGTGGTGAGTGAGGTCATTTCTTGCTTGCCTGACCATATGCCTTCGGGCTTGGGAGCTCGAACCGGCCACTACTCCCCCAAAGATTGTGGCTACTTCTTCCAACGGCTCCTTCCCTTTGTCCTTTTTGTTGGATGACTCAGGGGGCCGATAAATATATTCCTGCAGCTGGCCATCCTTGATGAGACTCTCGATCTGTCTCCTCAATTCGAAGCAGTCGGCAGTATTATGACCATGGGCCTGGTGAAAGTGACAATACTTTCTCTTATCCCTTGCTTGTGGATTTGTCCGTAAGGGAGCAGGTTCTTTCAGGAGGCCTTTATCCTTGATTTCCTTAAGGATATCCTGCTGTGTCATGGTAAGCAACGTAAATGTACGGTGCTCCTCCTGAGGTTGATCATGATGCTCTTGACGGGGTCGGTTGGATGACCCTTGTAACAGGAAGTGATCATTTCGGATTGTGTTACATGCAGAGTGTCGGTCCGAAACTGATTTACGATTTTTATCATGAGGCATTCCTCTATGATTATCGTACGGTCTTCTATCTGTACGCGAGGAATTGGGTACCACCGGAGTTTGCCCAGGGTAATTGGCCTGAAAGATTTCCTCTGCATCAGCATGGCTAGAAACCCTTGTTAATGCTTCTTGATAGGTACATGGGAGGTTGACGGAGAATTCCCATGCTAAAGGGAGCTCCCCCCTGATTCCTTGAACCAAGCCTTGCATGGCGTAAACATCATGAAATAGGTCAACTCGTGAAACCTCCCGCTGATATCTATTCAAGAACGCACGAAGGGTTTCATTGCGACCCTGCTGGATTGAAAGAAGGCTCTGCGCTGGTCGACTCCGCATTTTCATATTGTTGAAATGTGTGAGAAAACTGCGGGCAAGTTCATCAAAGCTGGAGATGGATGCAGCTGGTAGCCTTCTATACCATTGCCTAGCTGATCCTCCAAGGGTGAGGGAAAAGGTTCTACACATGATTCCCTCTGAGACCCCTTGCATTTCCATATGCGAAACAAAAGAGTCTAAATGCTCTCTGGGGTCTGTCGTCCCTTGATAAGGCTCAAGTTGCGGCATCCGAAATCCATGTGGATATCTCTCCCTTAGAATATCCTCAACAAATGGTGATTCCCATTGTGGACGACCATCTTCTTCACCTCCTGAACGTTTAATCAGCTTCTCCAGCTTATGGATTTTTTCATCCATTTCTCGTTTGAACTCCGCATAATGATTGTCTGATATCCCCTCCTCCGAGACAGGCATTGAGGAATCATCTGGGCGATGATTTTTAACTCTGGAAGGTGGACTGGGGCGATTTCTTTTTAACCGATAATTACCTCCTGAACGTAAGGGCCATGATAAGAATAAGCGGGCTGGTCAACATGACTTCCCCTTGGTACATGTTCAACACTCGTATGGTGCCTCTTGTTCAGGGAGTGTCGAAGGTCCACTGCTGCTAGCTGTTGTTCAGATACAATGTGTGAGGGAGGGGGAATCTGTTGGCGACCATACCCCCCTTGAACAACAGGATGGGGAGGATTTGGTTTAAATTCCTGATGGCGAGGCAATCCCGTAGTCTGGGCGACTAAATCAGGACGTCTACCAACATCTGTCTGGTCATTCGGTTCTACCATGGCACTCATTGGGTTATTCCTAGCAGTGTACGCAGCCTGTTGAGCATTTTGTCCAAATGCTTGGCTAAACACAGTCACCATTCGGTTCATCTGTTCACTGAAATTCTGCATGGTATGTTCCATGGCAGTTAACCGAGTCGCCTTACCCCTCTTCGGTCTTCTCAGTGGAAGCCGGGGTTGCCTGAGGTTAGGCCCTACCCTAGAGGATATAACTAACGCCCTCCCTGTATCGACTACCCTTCGGCGTCGGGGAGGCGCTTCCACCTCAATTTCTTCATCAACCTCTAAGGAGGTCGAGTGTTTAGCTTCGTGACTCATGATGTTTTTGAGTACGTTAGGATGAGAGCAACAACTAAAGAGGCTTAGATTGTCGTTCCCACAGACGGCGCCAACTGTTGATGCACGGTTTCCGGACGGCCGGGGAGCGGGTCGGAGCTCGGGTCGTGCGACGGGTCCGGTCCTGCGAGCACAGAAAAACGGTCAGGGGTTTCGGCGGTGGTGCCGGCGGTGACCCTCCGACGCTCAAGTCAGTATCCGGCACTCCGGAATTTTCTGAGAGAAATTCCTAGAGAGAGAAGCTCTCAAAATATAGAGGAATTGTAGAGAGATAATAAGTTCAGAAAAATGTGCATTTGTCAACTTGTAAAAAGTTACCTTGAGCAACGTTCCGGAGGGTATATATAGGAGTCGGGATGGGCTATTGTGGAACCCAGATAATAGGCCCAGAAGATGGGCTACAGTAATGGGCTTACTGTAATGGGCCCATATAATGGGATACGGTAATGGGCTTACCGTATGGGCCCGGATAGTAGGATACAGTAATAGGCTTACTGTAATAGGCCCAGCTAATGGGATACAGTAATGGGCTTACTGTAATGGGCCCAGATAATGGGATACAGTAATGGGCTTACTGTAATGGGCCCATGTAATGAGATACGGTAATGGGCTTACCGTATCATAAATAATTGAGCTGGGCTGGGTCATTGTGGGACCCAGATAATGGGCCCAGATAATGGGCCCAAATAATGGACCACAGTAATGGGCTTACTGTGTTAGAGACAATTAGGCCAATATTATTATGGCCATAACATATGTTGTTATAAATATTTAATTGCTTGAGTATTTGTGTTGTTATATAATACGTAGTTACATTATATTTTTATGTTATTATAGATATGCTAATACTTAATTATTTGTATTGTTATGGAATTTGTAGTTACTTGATTATTTGTATTGTTAAAGATATGTAATTACTTGATTTTTTATCTAGTACAAAAACTTATGAATCATAATATTAAACAATTCAATTATCAACAAATTCTTGTAAAATACGGAGGGAAGGGTTACGGCTATGGAATATATAGATCGCTTGAAAGCTTATCATACTTGTCAACGCCGGTCTTCCTCCCGCGGAATTGTAGAGTAGCTTGAGCTTCTACCTTCACGCTCACATTTGGTGCACGCTATGTCGGTGATCAGTTAATGGCAAAATTAAGGTTTCTTTGTTTTGAATTAAAGATGCAAACACACATGATCCCTCCAAATTAATGATGGTCTCTATAATGAAAAGTCAATGGATTGATTTTGCTGCTGAGAGTTAAAAAATTACGGGTGGGTTAGCACACACAAGGCTAATAACTTAATATGCACATGTGAAAGAAAGCAGTGAATTGAGGACTAGCGTTAACTGAGTAAGTCATCTCCAGCTACACCAACTCCAGGGTTCTTTTTTATGTTTTTATTTTTTGGCTCTTCATATGGAAGACTGGAAATGTATTGATTCCATCTTAGTAACAAACCGTCTAATTATGTGGCGGAGACTCCCAGGTAATACAATAAAGTGCGATACTGGTACTGATAGAATTACACTCCATTTGGATAACAATCAAGCAGTCAATTCTGCTATTCAAGTTCAAGCTTCGAAAAATGTGTAGTATCTGTTTCGATTACATTTTCATTATAAACCATACAAAACTTAGAAGAAGAGTGCAATCCATGTGATGATATTTAATCAACAAGGAGAGAAAACAACTAAACCCTTCTCTCACGTGCATTATGTCTTTCCCCCCTCCTTCCTATTTTACATAAACTTCTATCAATTACGTTTAAATCGTTCTCTTCATTAAATGTTATATTTAAAAATGTTTTCAAATATTATATTTTTTTTTTCAAACTTCGTACAAAATAAATTATACATTTTTATATGGTACATAATCAAACACAATTTTTATTGAAAAACTTGCAAACAAAATTTTCATCTTATGTTTGATAAATTTAAGAAAACAAATGTAAAACAAAAAGATTTAATTTAATTCAGCATAGGTGAAATAGTGGCACCAATTATTTGGTTGGAGAAGCCACGTGATGTGCAGCGAACGTTACCTTCACCGGTTCTCACGAAAATTGTAAGGCGGCCGACGGATACTCGGTCCACCACCCCAACCCAAGCATCTTTTCCCTAACACAACTTCTCGAAACAAACTGATGCCACCACAAAAAGAAAGCTGATGCTTTCAAAAATGAATTCAATATTTCGTCCAGTGATGCTCAACATGAACAAAATTTTACAAGTTTGCCCTTCCATTTGAGGTAAATGTTATTACAATCCAATCTGAAACTCAAGCACATGAGATTGAAATCGATTTTACATGTTCTTGATGCTATCGAAACAAACTTGGACTTTTGCCTAATCTAGTTCCCCTGAAATGTTTGTATTAAATCTTTGACGTATGAATAAGCTGTCACCAGCATACAGCAGTGTACAGCATCCCTTAGGTAATCAAAATGATGTGTTTATAGCCGCTTGGAATTGCTCTGGAACACGGAGCAAGGGGATCTGTATTGCACCAGGCTTCCCAAGCTGACCACACGCAGCCATCTGATCATCACCTCTACTGAGTCGCAAGAAGACAGTGCACCCTGCCTCAGCTAGAATATTACGGAACTCAATCATCTTCTCTTCACTGGTTGGCCTAAACTGTGATCCACTATGAGGATTAAATGAAATGAGATTGATCTTGCATGGAATGCCCTGAACAAGATCAATAAGCCTCTTTGCATCATCAAAGCTGTTAACAAAAACAGAAAGCAATTCAGTGACCAAAGTTTTAAACATAATAATAGATTATGCCTCCTACAACGAACTAGAAGGCATGGATCAACATCAAAAGTTTTGACAAGTTTAACATACAGACGGCTAGCAAACTTATTCCCAACATAAATGAGCCAAAGTAAAAAGATTTATCCAACCTGTCATTGACTCCAGCAAGCATTACATATTCAAATAGAACTTTATAATTATGCTTGAAGCGAAGTTCCTCCCTGAGGGTCCCAAGAAGCAAGCTTAATTTATACTTCCGATTAATTGGCATGATCCAGTTTCTGACCTGCACCGTTTGAGAAAATATTAATCTTTCTCTGCCACATACTTTAGGTGCATCTTTGTGCTGATTAAAATAAAACTGTAAGTAAAATACCTCATCTGTTGTAGCATTCAAACTAACAGCTAAAGCACATCTGGACTCATGGAGGAAACGTTTCAGCTGGGGGACAAGCCCACTTGTAGAAACTGTGACCTTGCGGGGACTGAAGTGAAGGCCCTGCTCATGCACCATAATATCCGAAGCTTTTATGACATTTTCAACATTGTGAAGTGGCTCTCCCATTCCCTACATACATATTGTTACGTCAGTAGTTACAAAAGACCAAAATTCTTTATAATCTCATTTAGAAGACACAAGATAATCAAAAAGCTCCATTCGGCACAGATAGACAATAAAATTTATTGGCGCTCAACATCATTTCATGACCATAAAATGCAAATAAGATTTAGCCAAGGAATTCATAAAAGAGCATGAAAGCACTGGTCAAGAGTAAGAATTTTCTTTTCTCATTTATGTGTGCAAATATGGCATGCAGGTCAGCATGTGAGCACTTGCAGTCCTGACAAGGATTAACATATTCCATCATTGAATAAAACCAAACATATAAAAAGAAAAGCGCCTATAATAAAAAATATCTATAAATTTCTTTTCAAAAAAAAAATAATAATAATAATGAAAGATTAAACAATAACTTATTATCTGAAACCACAAATGTGGATCGTTCCCTCGATCCACAGTGTACTGAAAGTCTGTTTCACATATGCACCTACCATAAATACAACATTTGTAATGGAACCAACTTCACTCGAAAGCAGACGCCGGGCGAATACAGCCTGCTCTACAATCTCAGCAGCAGTCAGATGTCTCTTTAAACCCATCCTGGAGCAAACACATCATGGCATAAACCCTAAAGATTAACAAAACTTGGAACAATAAATTATGCAAAGTTTGAACAAAGATATTTAAATGCTTGCCTGCCTGTGTAGCAGAACTGACAATTCATGGCACAGCCCACTTGACTTGAAACACAGACAGTTGTCCTGCCTCTATCACATGGAATGACAACTGTTTCTACCACCAGTCCATCATCCAATGTAAATAAAATCTGAAGGCTCCTGCGAGTTTTGAAATCAATGAGAAGATTCTCAATATAATGCAAGGCTCTAATACAAATAGGCGACATTCATGTCAAACAACTGGTGCAGACACAATAACGAAGGAGTCCAACTAATATATATGAAGCAAATATAAAGATTATTTCTACCTTCTTAGTTCCATCAGATGCTGCGTAAACGTCTTTCAAAGACAATGCTTTGAATTCAGCATGTTCACCCAACATTTTCTTGAAATCTTTGTTCAAACCTACACAACATACACAATTCTTAAAACCAAGCAGAAATCCAGGAAAAAAAGCAAATGCAAAATCACCATAAGAAATTTAAGACACCACTTATATGTAACAATCTTTTAGAAGATAAAATATATCCACCAACAATCAAAATCAGTTAAACAACTGTTAGTACCTTCCATTTCATCAACACAGTGTGCCCATATGTTGTTCCCGTAAAGGCGCTTCCACAGCATCAAAGCCTGACCCGATCTGAACCCATGTGATCGAACCCATTGCTATCAAAACAAATCCCCAGGGTTATAAACTAACAATTATAGACGCTATCAATGGATCTCAAATAATAAGACAACACTATATACCAAGATATCACCAATAAAATACATGATAAAAAATGCTTCTAAATTGGAAAAGAAATGTAATAAAAAAGATAAAGAGTTGATACATACTTCAAGCTCAGTGTATCTCATTCCCTTAAGAAGCACCTTCGAACCCTTCTGTGGAAAAGCATTCCCTTCAGTATTGCCAAAAGCATCTACCGAAACAAGAGTATTTAGCGGCGAACAAGCAACAGTTGAAAGGGGCCGAGGTGTTGTAGGGAAAATGGAAGGAAGAGTAACAGTTGGAGAGTTCATCGAAGGGAAAAAGGACGGATGACGATGATGGAAATACCCAATTGTAAGTATAGGTTTAAGGGATGAAGAGAGCGCTGATGGTTTCATCAGAAACACAGAGCTAGCTCCCGCGCGCATGCGCCTCATCCACACACACCCTGTTTCCATATTCGTCAATCAATCGCAAGCCCTGCTCTGCCCGATAATCTCCTTATCTTTAATAATATTCAAAAACCGCATTTTTATTTCCTTAGGGCTTTAATACGACGCAGTTTGATTTTAACAATGTTACATCCCTACTAAGGTTTTCTCTACACTTAACAACAATAGACGGTTGAGCTCAACGACAAAAGATTTTCTCTTTCTTTTTTTTCTTTTTTTTTTTAATTTTCGAAATATAGAAATACAAGCAAACAATTATGGGGCAGGTAATTAATTTAGATGTTACTCGGAGTTCGCTTGGCTTGTCATTTCATTGCCTGATTGCTAAAAGGGCAATTATTCAGCAAAGAGAAATTGCCACCAACACTGTATTACAATCACCTTATAGGGTTATCTATGATTATACCTTCAGGGCATGTTTGATGCACTGTATAACATTGTATAGAATAGCGTAAATTTATTTGGATTGGATTGGATTGAATAGTATAGGATAAGATTAGATAAAACATAATACTATACTATGTTTGATAGAATATTATTGTATTAGATAAAACCCAAAAAAATTATATGTGAAACATTTAATTTAAATATAAAATAAATTTAAATAATAATTAAAATTATTTTTAAAATAAAAATTTAATTATTTAATTATTATTTATTTAAATAATTATTTTTTATTTATTTAAATAATTATTTTTTATTTAAATATTGAATAAACTATTTATTAAATATATAAATATATAAATATTTAATTTATATAATTTTTTTGTATTTATTAGTGAAAATTGAGACAAAAATAAACTTATACGGTGTAATACTATGGATAGGCTTGGTATAAAAACGCTTAACTTTTATGTAAATAGTACTGCTACAGTACCCGCTACAGCTACAGTATCCACGTTATACTATACAGTCCCGTACCAAACGCAGTATAATTTCTTAATGTTATACAATGCAGCGCTATACAACGCATCAAACACGCCCTTAGGGTATATTTGATGCAGAATATATAAGATAATATAATTATGATTGCATTAGATAATACTATATTATATAAGATAGGATTGAATAAATTTTATATTATATTATATTTAATTCGTTATTATATTTTATAAATATTAAAAAATATTATGTATGATAAAAGCTATATTACACTAGATTAAATTTTTTTATAATAAATTAAAATAATTAACAATCAAAATAATATAAATTTATAAAAATAAAAATTCTTAAATTCAAACTAATTATTATCTTAAATTTTAATAAATTTAAAATTTTTAATTATAAAAAGATGAAAAAATATTTAAATAAATATGTTTACACGTAAATATACAATTAATTATTTTAATTAAAAATTATTTAATATAAATAATATATTTAATTTTACAATCTCTCTCTCTCTACTTTCTCTTTCTTTTCGTCTCGTCCTGATGCAACTACTTGATTCAAGTTGCAGAGTCTGTTTTCTCCTCCTCTCTTTTCGTCCATTTGCCTTCTTATTAATTTTTTTTCAAATAAACTTCAAGTGCAACGGGTGTAGCAGCTCCTCTCTTTTCTTCTATGTGTTGTTTTTCCCACGTCATGCCCGATCTGTTTTTTAGCTAGAGTTGGCGATAGAGGCGGCGGTGGGGAGGCTGATAACGATGGTGGGGGAGGAACGAAGGAGGTCTGCTACAATGAAGATTTCTTAACTAGAGTTAGTGGCAGAGGCAGCAGTGGGGTAGGATAACAATGGCAGTGGGGTAAAAAAGGAGGAGATCTGTTGCCAGTGGAGTTTGCTTCCTTTTTTTTTATTTAATTCTTGTCATCACAAATCGTGTGAAGATGAAGTTTTGTTTTGTTTTTTTTTTTTTTGGGATTTTTGCTGAGTCGGTGAGGAGATTGTAAACAGTAAAAGAGAGAGTTACGCGGTCTAATACCAAAGATGGACGCAGGTTAATTTCAGGCAATTTCACGCAACATCAGGCAATTTCACGCAACAGTTATACAGCTCTTATGTGGCCTTATCCTATCCCATGCTGAGTCATTGCAATGCCAGACGTATAAGTGTGCCAAGGCTATCCTATCCCGCGCATCAAACATGCCCTTAAATCTTTACCCTAGTAGGGGCTCCGCACAATAATGTAACGTACAAAGGCCCTCTTAGAAAATATAATACAAAGTCAAATTTCGGCGTCCAAATCTGTGACATGAAACTCGATTAACTCGAGCTGAATGGTCTGTTCAGCATCGATACACAAAGATGTTATACATTTCTTGGTTCTCACTACGAAGTACATTTCGGCTTCAACTGGAAGCTCATTTTACAGTGTAACCTTCCAGAATACAATTTGGCTCCTCTCTTCTGCTGGTTACATATGTCTAACCCAATCGGTCCAATGATTGTCAAGCTAATCAGAATATTAATCCCTGCAAGCAAAATACCAAAAGGATCAGTCTTCCATACTTCTGCAGATCCATCAAACTACATTATGAGATTTTACGAGATTTCCACGCGCAAAAACATGCCGATACGGCACCAGTACAGTAATAAAGCACAAGGCAAGTTTATAAGTCAACAAAAATAACATCAAAATACACAAAGAAGGCCATTAAACAGAGAGACAAAACCAACTTATCATCGTAGCTGACATATGAATAAAATTCGAATGCCGAAGTATAACACTGAACATTACCTAAATCATCTTGTCATAATCAAGAGAGTATACACATCATTTCCAATAGATCTTCTGTGAAGACATTACTGAGACCATATGAGGTAACTAAAGTTTTTAACAAATAGATCATCAAACAAATTTTTTGCAAAAGTCACTCATCTCTTACATGAGTCAATTCATGTGGTCATAACTCAAGCTACAATACACCAAGAGATGAAGATAAAAAAAAAAACAAATAAATAAGCGCGCAAACTCCTTTAGGTAGATATTAATAAAGAAAAATTCCAGAAATAAATCCTTAAAAAATTTAGTTATTGCACAAAATACACCAGTAATGCAGGCCATTCCCACCAACTGAATCTTTAAAAAAAAATGCATAGCATTCATACATGAATGCAAATGGAGTTAAGAAACAAATTAGAAATTAATATAATTAAACCATTTTCCTTTAACAATCTGGTCTATAGAGTAACATTTAGAAAGAAATATATCGAACAATGAATAAGAAATAAAGCCCTAAAATAAAGACAACAAAAGAAATGAATTGACAGATATCTATCACATAAATAATCAATAATCGAAGGTTCTCTGTAAGGAAGTAACTAATGTAAAAATGAAACAAAAAAGAGGTGCCAAAAAAAAGTTATGATTCAAGCTATAGATTAATGACTTTTCATACAAAGGGTAAAAAGAGAAAAAGAATTAAGAAAAAAAAAAAAAAAAAGAATCTAAGTCTAATCTAGCAATAACTGACTACAATAATTTAACGTGCCTTACCATTCATAAAACCAAATATATCTCTTCATGCATATTCTTGATAAAGCTCAAACTATAAATGAGTCGACAAAATAAAATCATATGTTTGTGTTTATAACTAATTGCACTACGGGAAATTATAAATCCTATCTCATGGCATGAGAAACTACTTACCAATACTTAATCAAGCCATCCCAGCCACATGTTGCTACTTTACTTTGTTCCAATGGATGCCACGCACAACCGATGCAAACACCCTCATGACATTTGAGGGTTCTGAAAACTTTGCAGCTCTTCCAATCCCAAAACCAGCACTTACCTTCACCATCTCCTGACATGACAAATCGCCCATCTGGTGAGAAATTGACTTGGCATGCATAGCCGGCCACGATGTGCCCCGCAAATCTCTTCTTCTTATTCAGCTGAAATCTCTCCCTTGTACTATAAATAAGAATCTGATTGTCTAAACTCTGTGCTGCAAGCCAATTGGAATTGGGGTGAAGTGAAATTGATGGCATAGAATGCATGTGAGGCTCACTGATATATTTTATAACCACAGGAATCCCAAATTCCCATACACGAAGAGATTTGTCATCACTTGAAGTAACAAATCTCCTGTTATTGTCAACAAACGTAATTGTATTCACTGCCCCCAAATGTTGATCATATTCTTGTGTGATTTCTTTAGTGTTCATATCCCACTGAACAATCTTCTTATCACTCATCCCAGCCAACAAAATGTTTTGCTTATCATCATCAGGATTAAGCTTAACAACATATGGAATCTTCCCGGTTGAGAAAGTCCTTATAACCTGCCCGGTTTCAGTATCCCAATACTTGATGTTTTTATCATATCCAGCAGTCAAAAATTTCGTCCCATCATTACAAAATGAAATATCACGAACAGCCTTTGAATGACCCATGTAAGTCCTCATACACTTACCTGAATTGAACACATCCCAAACCTTCACCTTAGTGTCCATCCCAGCAGAGAGAATCAAATGCCCATACTTGGGGAAGAACCTAATTGCAGAAACACCCTTTGTATGCCCACTCCAAGTGTGCACCAACCTCTTTGGTATATAACAATGATCATTTGCCGCTTTAGCATCTTTGGGAGGTGCAATCCAAGACCTACCCTGATAATCCCTCTCTTCTTTGCCATGGAAAGTAGTCTTATCGACCACAGCTTCCCCTTTCTCACCTGCATTACCTTTTTCTTCTTTCTTCTTTGCATACTCCTCTGCATACTTCTTTTGCTCTTCTGTCAACTCTGTTTGCACTCCCTCCTTCTTACCTGCCCACGGGCTTTTCCGGTTCTTCATCAGCCAAGTATCACTTGCAGGATTATTAACCTCTTCCATTTCCACATCGACAGCCACATCATCGTCCTCCACAGTTTCCTTTTTCTTCTCCAGCTTTCGTTTCTTTTGTTCATGTTGTGGTATGTTATACACTGATATACCATCGTTTTTCTGGAAAACATCCAAATCACCAATGTAGTTGTTGCCAGAGGGATCAGCAGCATAACCATACTTGTGGAAAGTGTTGTACTGTTCATCAAAAACAAATGAATCAATGGAGGCATCCTCAACAAAACCAAGCTTGTGGTTGCGCATGCCTTGGGCGATTCCGTCCTTTGCATAGGGGTGAGCTGGACCATAAATAGGGGCCCAGAGTTGGTCATAGGTGGGATTGTAGGTGACCACATGCTGGGTAGGGTCAATCGGCCTGGCTTGCGCTTGCCGAGCTTGGGCGACAGTCAGAGCCAGAGTGGTATCATCAACTTTAGGAGCTGCAGATTTAGAAGGGAGGAGGCGTGGTGGTGATGACTCCGGTGAGTCCGGTGATGCTACTGCTAAATTATTACGGTTTTGGTGATTGTTGTCTTCTGGTTCATCCAACTCGTCTTCCTTTTCATCTGCATAGTTCTGGAGAAGATCCATAACCTAAATTTTACAGGGAAAGGGTAAGAAACTAGTTATAGATCGTCTGACTTGAATGTTTAGTGTTGCCGAGGGATGAACTAATTACTATCAATTCTACTCATACACCTGCACGTAATCCAGAACAATACGGGTAAGTTTTTTTTTTTTTTTTTGAAATAACTATATGAAACAAAATTCTAAGCGTTTTTCCTTCCTGAGAAAATAGAAACCTCTGATAATATCAGAAAACTACTTTTAAACCCTATTTCGTTTTTAACTTTTAAAACCCAATTGAAACTACCAAAATAAATATTACTTCTCTTCTAGACCGTCTAAACAAAGTTTCTGTAACGCGACTAACACTCAAACTAAAAAACTCAATTTACAGAAAATATTAGCCTTATATAAGAGAAATCATTTTGTTATCCCATTGGTGTACTCGGGCGTAACCAGAAACGTTAATGAAGAGTCACCTGTCCTCTTCCAGCAGTAAGTGAACTTTCTAATGCATAACCACAACACAACAACAATACCTACAAGCAGCAGCTAGAAGACAACATCGTCTATTCTTGTCTAACACTCTCCTGCCAGCTAGAACAATACCTACAAGGATCTTACCTAGAACATCTCTTTCAATAAACAAAAGAGATAGAGCGAGGGCTTACCGAGAGAGAATGAGGGAGACGGCGGGCAAATCTTGGACTTTGTTTTAGGGATTTTTAATTGTTAGGTTTTCGAGAGGCCCAAGATGTTCAAAGGCGTGTGCGGAGAAGGGACCAGCCCCAGCTATCGACACCGGTAAGCTAGCTGTAAGGGGGCGGCAATCGAGATATCAGCTGGCCGTAAGGCGGCGGCAATTCTTCCGGATTTATCAGTTTCGTTGTTTCTGAATCGGGTTCTAATTATGAACCGAAAGAGACATGGGTTTTTGGTGTCTTTTTTAATTTTGTTTTCAGTTTTTGAATGAACGGATTGAGGGATTGTGCAACTGTTCCTAACTCATTACCCGGTCTGAGGACCAGGGCCTTGGCCCATTAACTATCCAGTCTAGCCCATGCGAATTCGCTCCATTTGTCAGTTCTATATGGGCTTAACAGTTACCTCATATGGTCTCCAATCCATTATGGCCCAAATAAATAAGATATCCCAAAAAACAATTAAAAAAGTTTTGACCTAAAATATCTTAAAGAGGAGGTTTGAAGAAGATGTATTTTAATAACAATGTTACAATTGAAGGTTTTGATAATTGTTATGGCCATAACAAAATTGGGCCTCAATTAAATCTAATACAGTAAGCCCATTACTAAAGCCCATTATTTGGGCCTATTATCTAAGTCCCACAATGACTCATCCTGACTCCTATATAAACCCTCCGAATTATTACTTAAGGTATGCACACTTTTCTGAACTCATTCTCTCTCTAAATTTCCTTTGCTTTTGAAAGCTTCTCTCTCTAGGAAATTCTCCCAGAAAATTCCGGAGTGCCGGAAACTGACTTGAGCGTCGGAGGGTTTTCGCCGGCACCCCTGACTATTTTTCTTTGCTCGCAGGATTGGACCCGACGTACAATTCGAGCTCCGACCCGCTTCCCAGCCGTCTGAAAATCGTGCATCAACAGTTGGCGCCGTATGTGGGAACGACAATTTAAGCCTCTTTAGTTGTTGCTCCCATCTAAACGTAATCAAACACATCATGAGTCACGCATCCCAACACTCAACCTCCCTAGAGGTTGATGAAGAAATCGAGGTAGAAGCACCTCCCCGACGTTGAAGGGTAGTTGAAACTGGGAGAGCTTTAGTGATATCCTCTGGGGTGGGCCTTAACCCCAAGCAACCCCGACTTCCACTTAAGAGACCGAGGAAAGGCAAGACGAGTCGATTGACCACCATGGAGCATACCATGCGAAATTTTGGTGAACAAATGAACCGTATGGTGACTATGTTCAACCAAGCATTTGGACAAAGTACTCAGCAGGCTGCAAACACTGCTGGAAATAACCCAAGGAGTGCTATGGTAGTACCTAATGTCCCGACGGATGTTGGTAGGCGTCCCGACCTAGTCGCCCAGACTACTGGATTACCTCTCCATTAGGTCATTCAACCAAATCTTCCCCATCTTATTGTTCAATGAGGGGATGGTCGCCCAAAGATTCCCTCTCCTTGATAGGTGTCTATTTATATATCATTTTCATATCAATTCCGTCTATGTTTCTTTGCTATATTCCTTGGTATTTTTATGTTTTTGTGTGGTTTTTTATGTTTGTAGGAGTTTTGGAGCAACTTGCACAAAAATGGAGTAAAACCCTTCATTTTCACCTCTGCTAGTCAACCATTTCTCGGAGTTGATTGTATCGATATACAATTAACCGGATAACATGCTATATACCATTGAAAAGCTCTCGAAGTCTATTTTCTGGAGAAATTTACGTTCACGAATTTATGTAATGTACCAAAAGTTGTGATAAAAATATGAGAAGTGTATATTTGTAATTCCACATATCACTGTAGCATGTTATTAAATACGAGACACTGTAACAAGTTACTGTAACAGAGTATATAAACATATTTTAGGGTTTTATTTTGATAACTTGAAGAGGGGGGAACGTGGAGGAGGCTGCATCTTTGGATTTCTCTCATCTCTTAGAGTTCTTGAAGGAGATTGAAGGCTTGGAAAGAGGAAGAATTACAAATCCTAAGAGATTTCATCAGATTTGCTAAGTTTTTCATTTCCCTTTCATTTTCTGGAATTGCTATGTATTGTATTGTATTTGTATTGTGTCTGAATATGTGTAACTAAATCTGACTTGGTTGAGGGTGATTTCAAAGCCCTTGATATGGTGTTTGTAAGTTGATTGTGCAAGAAATTATTATCCAATTCTCTAATTGAAGTTGCTTGTATTTTCCCATGTTTAATGCTTATGATTACTTGCTGATTGTATTTGGGTGGCCAACTGAATATAATCTGGATATTGTCTATTACTAGATTAGAAATCTTGATCCGTAATTGTCTTGAATTTCTAATCATTAGTAGCAAAATTGTGATCAGAGATTGCAATTGGAGAATACAACCTAAGTTAAATAATCCGAGCTTGTGTGTTTATTGCTTAGATCAACCTATCTTTCTTATCGTAATGCATCCATTGAATTAAATTTAGAGAGCTTGTTCTAGGTTGTTTAATGGATAGAGATTAAATAAAGAGCCTGTTTTATTTAACAACAAAGTAAGGAAAGATTGGGATAACAGAGCTTGTTGTTATCTACGGTTGATAATTTCAATGGTGTAATTGGATGATAATTCTACAATTAATTCGCAAATCCATATCTTGTGGTGGAGAATGATCCCTTAACCAAATTTCTATCATTGATTAATTCCCATTTCAATTAAGTTTGCATTGTGTTATTCATTAATTACCGTCGTATTCAGTTTTTCATCTAGTTAATCAACCAACAAAACCCCCCATTTAGTTAATTGTTGCTGGAAATAATAAATTCAATTAGAATCAATCCTCGTGGGAACGATATCTTACTTATCACTTTATTACTTGTGCGACTAGTATACTTTCTAGTTTCGAACACATCACTCTTTCGCACATCATATCTGAACAACAATTAGCAGCAGTAGACCTTCGACACTCTCTAAACAAGAAGCGCCATACAAGCGTTGAGCAGGGACTAAGGGGAAGTAATGTTGATCAGCCAGCCTATTCTTATCATGGTCCTTACGCTCCAGGGGGTAATTATCAGTCAAAAAGAAATCGCCCCAGCTCACCACCTAGAGTTAAGAATCATCGCCCAGATGTTGTCCCAATGGATGTCTCAGAGGAGGAAACATCAGATAATCATTATGCGGAGTTCAAGCGAGAAATTGATGAAAAAATTCATAAACTGGAGAAGTTGATTAAGCGTTCAGGAGGAGAAGAGGATGGTCGTCCACAATGGGAGTCACCTTTTGCTGAGGATATCCTTAGGGAAAGGTACCCGTACGGATTTCGGATGCCGCAACTTAAGCTTTACCAAGAGACGACAGACCCCCGAGAGCATTTAGACTCTTTTATTTCTCATATGGAGATACAAGGGGTCGCAGGGGGAATAATGTGTAGAACTTTTTCTCTTACCTTTGGAGGATCAGCTAAGTAGTGGTATAGGAGGTTACCAGCCGCATCCATCTCCAGCTTTGATGAGCTTGCTCGTAGTTTCCTCACGCACTTTAGCAATATGAAGACAAGAAGTTGACCAGTACAGAGCCTTCTTTCAATCAAGCAGGGTCGTAATGAATCCCTCCGTGCATTTGTGGACAGATACCAACAGGAGGTTGCCCGAGTGGATCTATTTAATGATGATTACGCTATGCAAGGTTTAGTTCAAGGAATCAAAGAGAAGCTTCCTCTAGCATGGGAGTTCTCTGTTAACCTCCCACGCACGTACCAAGAAGCATTTGGCAAGGATCTCTAGCCATTTTGATGCAGAGGAGATTTTTCAAGCAAATTACCCTGGGCAAACTCCGGTGATGTCTAATTCCTCACGTACAGATAGACGACCATATGACAATAATAGAAGAGAACATCATGATAGAAATCGGAGATCAACCTCGGATTGACACTCCATCCGAGATACATTTAGAAATGATCGTCTCTTGTTGCAAGGGTCATCCACCCAAACCTGCCAAGAGCATAATGATCGACCCCAAGAGGAGCATCGTACTTTCACATTACTTAACATGCCACAGCATGATATCTTGAAAGAAATCAAAGATAAGGGACTACTGAAAGAACCTGCCCCTTTACGGTCGGATCCAAAAGCAAGAGATAAGAGAAAGTTTTGTCATTTTTACCGGGCTCATGGTCATAACACTGCAGATTGCTTTGAATTGAGGAAACAAATTGAGGGTCTTATCAAGGATGGCCAGCTACAAGAATACATTTATCGCCCCCCCGAACCATCTAGCAAGAATGACAAAGGGAAAGAACCATTAGAAAAAGTAGTCACGATTTTTGGGGGAGTAATGGTTGGTCCAAGTGCCCAAGCCCGAAGGCACCTAGCTAGGCAAGCAAGATATGACCTCCCTCGTTATGAAGTTAACTTGGCGGCTTCTTCTACCAATGCTAGGGATCATGACGTTATCTCTTTTTCATCTCAAGATGCTCATGGTAACCATCATCCTTATTGTGATGCCTTGGTCCTCACCGTAACTGTGGCCAATAAAAGGTTAAAAAGAGTATTGATTGACAACGGGAGCTCAGCTGACATAATGTCATTGGATGCATTTGATCGATTGGGTCTTAACCGTAGAGATATGAGAGGCATCCAAACTTCTCTGATGGGATTCGCTGGAGGAAAGGTTATTCCCTAAGGAGTAATTTCGTTACCTGTGACTTTGGGAGAAGGCTCCCTCAAGACAACCAAGATGGTGAATTTTCTTGTGGTAGATCATCCGGGTGTTTATAACGCTATTATTGGACGACCATCACTTTATGATTTCAAAGCAGTAATGGGTGTCTATCATCATATCTTGAAGTTTTCAACACCTTCGGGGATAGGAGAAGTTAGAGGTGAACAGCGAGCCTCTCGAGAATGCTACAACATGGCTTTTAAAGAGAAGGCACATAAGCTGTTGATGATTCGAGGAGAACCTTCCGTGGGCATAAGCTAAGTGGGCAAGTACTACAAAGTACTCGAGATCCCATTGATGGAGTATTGGGGCCTAACTGGGAGGGTCTTTATCGAGTCAAAGTAGTCATTCGACCGGGCACCTACAGACTGGTCACCATGGATGGGAGGTTGCTTCGTCATCCATGAAATGTTGAGCATTTAAAATAAATATGTTATCCATGATCTCTTTATATATGTAATAACTCCTTCTAAGGACTTATGCATGTGTGACAACTCCCATAGGGAGACCTATAAAGAGATTTACTACATTACAAATCGTACATCTTTAAAGCTCATGTATGATCAAGCTGCAAGAAGATGAAATGAGTAAAAGAATACAACACCAGAAAAAATTCTTAGAGTTCTTGTTATTTCAAAATTGGCTAAGGAATACCACACATATAGTCCAAGTAAGGACAAATCCTCACCTATGACATTAAACTAAAAGAGAAAGTCAAGGCTTAGAAAACAGCCTTAATATGATTATTCCCTATGAATAAGCATCTACCTAGTTACTCCAACTATCTCTAAGAAATGGCTTTATCATCTCCTTCTTCCTCTGAAGATGATGAGGTAGAGTCGCCTTGCTTGGCCTCCCAGGCTGCTGTGTCCAATGTCGACTCATAATCCTCATCTTTAAGGATGAAACGGTGGAATTACTCAGGATGAGAGTTCGCTGTCGGGATAGACTCTGACACCAAGTTTAACTCTTCAGCTATTGGAAACTGATCAATCTCTGGGTAGCGATCATGGAATCATTTACGCACCCCATTGACCCCATCAATATAAGAACGTTCCATAGCTTGCTGGTAAATACGACCCCTACGGAAGCGAGCAACTGCTTTGTCAATCCTGGTTTGCTCAGTAACAGCCCTCTCCCGAAGCTCTTGACCAAGATCATTTGCCCTTTTATGCTGGATAGCTGCCTCCTTCTTGGCTTCGGCCAAGTCTGCTTTCATTCTGCCCATCTGTTCTTTCATCTCTGCCATCTTTCTCTCTGTTTCAGTTAAATTGTCAAGGCAGACTTGATGTTTCCCCTTCCAGTCGACAACCTCAGAAGTGAGATGATTAACCTCCTTGAGGAGGTTGGTGTTAGTAGACTCTCTTTGAGCTAAGGGTCCTGTCGCCTACAGAAAGAAGGACAAAGAGAAGAAAGCAGATGAGGCATGTCTTTCAAAGGTATAAAAAAAAAAGAGGGAAAAGAATCTTAGTAAAACCCAACCTGAAGAATGATGCCAATACCGACAGCAATCGCATCGAAATATATAAGTTTTGTACTCTCGGAAAAGACATTAGTAGGCATGAAACGTGCAGCACTTTGAGACAATTCACGAAGGTAGTCTCCACATGTCGAGCCACTTTGAAAGCCCGTACTATCAAAGGTAAAATGCCTAGGTAGCTGAGAGGTTAGGGGTAACTTACTTCCAGTAGGCTTTAAGGCTGCTACTTCGTCCGAAGGCTGAACGGAGATAAGTTTATCAGGCACAGACTTCCGTATGGGAGCTTCCTTGTGGTCACTGGGTTTGCTCTTTAAAGGTCCAAGAGTGGGAGGACTTCCACTCCGTTTCTTCTTGGAAGGACCAGGCCTGTCATGCGCAAAGGGCTTAAGAGGCATCTTGGCTTCAAGTTGGGCAAACTACTTTTTGGTAGGATGTAAAGGAAATAGACCTGCACAAAAACAAAACTAGTAAGACAGCAAACACATGCTTGATGAAGTAAGGTAAGATCAGAAAGTAATGATCAAGCTTACCTTCCGGAGGAATTGGAGGTGACAAGTCAAGACGGATCAATTGCTCCCGATCAGTGAGGCTATTCACGTTCTTTGAGTCAATGGGTAGCTTGAGTACCTCTTGCAAGTCGTTTCTTTCTTTTTGAGATAAAAGCGGGCGTTTGGTCCAAGGAGCTGCAATAAAAACAAAAAAAAAATATCAGTTGATCAAGAGTTTTCATAATGAAAATAGATAAGGTATCATTATAATAGGGTACCGCAGAAACCAAAACGCCTCCTAATCCTCAACTTCTCTGCCTTTGGACGGGCAGCTTCTTGATACTTCCAACTGCCACCACACCAGAATTGTTTATATTTCCATTCTTTCACATGTGAGGGAATGCCAAAAAGGCGGTTGGGGTCATCCGTCTTCCCTCGCTGGGATATGTAATAGTAACCAGTTTTCTCTCCATTCGATGGGTGAATGGCAAAAATATACTTAATATGGTTGGTGGTAGGATCACCAAGACCTGCGCTTCTGAATAAACTTTGAAATGCTATCAGAAGTCTCTATCCATTGGCCGACAATTGGGTAGGGGCAATGCCCATAGCATCGAGCATCCGTCGAACATAATTATCAAAAGGCACCCGGAGACTAGCTCTCAGTAGTTCTAAGCTTAAGCCAATGACACCTCGTGGTGGCCTACTCCACCGATCACCTTTCCTTGGAAGAAATAAGATAACTGAATCCGGGATAAGGAAATGGGCTCTATATATTTTTAATCGATCGCCCGGGAGTTGATTATCAATATGGTCAGCCTCCCACTACTTTTCAACGTCATGATCACTATCTGAGGTAGCAGAGGATGACCAATCGCTCTCCCCCTCAGCATCTACCACCTTGTGGTTAACAAAATTATGCCCTAGCTCACGATCCTGACCGAAGAAATTTTGATAAAACTCATTAGCCTCTTTACGGCTAGTCGTAGGATCTTTATTCCTTATAGACTGGGTTTGATGACTCGATTCCCCCCGTAGCACTTTCACAGTAGTTTTAATTCTAGCCATCTGCACAGTTAAAGAGGAGTCGTTAGTCATCAAACCAAGTCTACTAAAGAAGGGAAAAGATGAAAGAAAAGAAATGCTAGGGGACTATATTGAAAGCTTTCCAAAATAGCCCTCGAAAAATACTTTTTGCCCTTGAAAAGAAAAATATCAAGTTGGTCCTTGACCAAAAGTATATAGTTGATTTTCTTTTAAAAAAAAAAAGGGTTTCAAAATTCGCGAAAACACCCCAGCGATTAAAAAACAAAGTTTCAAAATTCGCAGAAACACCCTCGCGATTAAAAAACAAAGTTTCAAAATTCACGGAAACACCCCCGCGATTAAAAAACGAAGTTTTCAGAATTCACGGAAACACCCCCGCGATTAAAGAACGAAGTTTCAAAATTCACGAAAACACCCCCGCGATTAAAAAACAAAGTTTCAAAATTAGCGGAAACACCCCCGCTATTAAAAAACGAAGTTTCCAAAATTTGCGAAAACACCCCCACGTTAAAAAACGAAGCTTCCAAAATTTGCGAAGACACCCCCGTGACTAAAAAACAAAGTTTAAAAAAAATTATCGAAACACCCCCGCAATTATTTAAATTTCTTTAGAGACGTCCCTGCAAGTTACGTAACCTCCGCATGCCGCATGCAACGCGCCCAACGCCTCACGGCCTCGCCACCGCGCGCCCAGTGGCTCGCCGGCTCGCCCCCGCGCGCCCCGCGTCCCGCGCGCTCGCCCCCGCGCGCCACCGTCCCGCGCGCTCGCCCATGCGCACCGAGCCCTTGCCAGCTCGCCCATGCGCACCCAGCCCGCGCTGCTCACCCCTGTGCGCATAGCAGCTCGCCCTTGCGAGTTTGCTGCGCACACAGCTCGCCCACGCGAGCTTGCTCTCCCTTCGCGTGGAACTAGCCCCTCGTGGGCTCTCCCTTTGGCAGGTTTCGGTAAGTGTTTTTCTGGTTAGTATTTTCAGCCTACCGAGTTCATTGTTGCATGTTAAAATGCTACATGAACGTCCTACCCACCCTCTTTTACGTATATAATACAAAGCATACAAATTAATTTTAACCATGCAAAAAAAGAAAAAAAAAAACAACAAACAACCACAAAAAATTAAGCCTAATCCATGCATTCTAAAGTATACGCAAGAAAGAAGGGCTTACTTGTGGCGGTTGGAAAAATTTGCTTGCCCTGGAAAGTTCTTGATCGGATCGGAGAATTCTACTTGCTTGGATCGCCTACACTGCTTGCCTCCAAAGTGCTCCCTCCTATTTTTGAGCAAACCCTACTCCCCAACACTTGTTATCTTATATATGGCACCAATTTAGGGTTTAAGACACACTAAGCATGCATATGTAATAAATTACATCTTTGGGTCGGCCTCCTAATACATTTAATTTATAGCCCCGAATAACTAAATCGTCCCTACGTCGACCCATTAGTCGACTTGGGCCTGGGGAGACTACTGTTATGACCATAACAAAATTGGGCCTCAATTAAATCTAATACAGTAAGCCCATTACTAAAGCCCATTATTTGGGCCTATTATCTGGGTTCCACAATGACTCATCTTGACTCCTATATAAACCCTCCGAATTATTACTCAAGGTATGCACACTTTTCTGAACTCATTCTCTCTCTAAATTTCCTTTGCTTTTGAGAGCTTCTCTCTCTAGGAAATTCTCCCAGAAAATTCCGGAGTGCTGGAAACTGACTTGAGCGTCGGAAGGTTTTCGCCGGCACCACCGCCGGCACCCCTGACTATTTTTCTTTGCTCGCAGGATTGGACCCGACGTACAATTTGAGCTCCGACCCGCTTCCCGGCCGTCTGGAAATCGTGCATCAACAATAATATTAAGCGATATTCTATAACATCGTGGTTGAAAATTTGGAATAATAGTTAGGAAGATATATAATAGTATTAGATTATACCCTTTTCTATTAGCATCGTTGTTGCATAGGTACAAAAACTCGATAACTCTGGTCACAATCCTTAGTTATTGTCTCTGAACTAGTTTTTTGACATGGATGTTGCCTATGTGTATTACTATCCCTGCTCAACTTGCAATAACTATCTAATACTGTTGAATATGGATTTTAAAGCCCAATACAGCCCAAAATTATTTGCATTAGAAGCAAATACAGAGTAATAGGAAAACTTCAGGAGCCCAAGAGGCTTTCAGGCTAAGGGAGAAATCTGACCCGACCAGTTTGAAATCTACAAGAAAAACTCATCAAACATTCACATGCCAATGCATACGCAACAATGCCACATGACAACTCAACTCAACTCAACCCACCTCACTCCCCAAATCAAAATCTCTACGAAGGGGGGAAGTTGGTAGGATCTTACGAAGAAACAAACCCTAAAGAGTAATGCGATACATCCCACCTTTGCATTCAATTTTGTATCCTAACTAAGGTGATAGTTAAAATGTTAACCTATATAAAAGAGATGTTAATTGATTAATTAAAAGAGGTGTGATGTGTCTATTTACATAGATTAACATATCAACTGTCACCTCTATTGAGATATAAAATTAGAATACAAAGTTAGAATGTATAGCATTACTCAATCCTACGCCTCCACTCTTGGGATTTCAATTAAAGATAGAGGGCAGTTACTAGCTACTATCTCCTTAAAGTGAAGGTCAAATGACTATTTCCTTTATAAATAATACTTTTAGGGAGATCAACCGCAATATTTGAGAACTCTATTTTTCAGTTCATTTTTCAACTCGTACAAATACTACTTAAGTTACAAAAATTTGGGCACGAGGACCAGTAATGCTTTGCTAGTACCACTAATGAGAGTTTTTTCTAGTCATTACTCAAAAACAGATACAATTCCGATTCAATAATTGTTGATGCACATGAATGACATTAAGATCCTCCTTTTTTTTTTTAACATTCTTTCGCTTTAAATAAATAATATGAAAAACATTATATAACACCAACAGGTAAAGTATGCTGTATATGCAGCGCTTCTGCTTTCCAGTAAAGTTGGTACCATACCCTGTACAACGGCAATTCCGAGCGGCTTATAAACATATCACTTTGATTACCTCAGGGGATGCTCTGCATATTGGTGACAGCAATTCCAAGCTTTTCATGTGAACTTGATTATCCTTGGCCAAATCCAGTTTTGTTCTAAGAACATCAAGAAAACATGTAAAATTAATATCAATTTTATATGCTTAAAATTCTGTGTGTATTGTAATCTTAGCTCTCAAGTGGAAGGACAAACTTTGGTAGAAATTTGGTTATCGTTGAGCATCACACGACAAAATACTTTAATTCATTTTTTAAAGCATCAGCTTTCTTTTTGTGGTGGGGTCAGTTTGTTGCCTTAGGTTTCGAGACTTCTTATCAGTTACGAATCAGCATATTCCATACCAACAAAAATAAAAAAATAATTCCTTCCATTGCTTGCCACTTAACATCTCCCGAAAGTATAATTGTCTTCGTAAGCTACACCAAAATCGCACTACTGATGCCTTTCTTAGTTGACTTGCACGCCTCGGTCACGTTAAGGTTATAATTATAATTGACATGCTTCAAACGTGCTTCTTAAGTTATTAGGCTTGTGTGTTACTCACTCAGTTGTAATTTAAGTCTCAGTAGCACAATTGATGTCAGACGACACAATCAATCTTATTATGATCAAGTTTGGAAATCTATCTTAGGTATTATCCGTTTTGGCCTTACAATAAGAATCCCCCTACATAATAGCCCACTCTGAAGCCCAAGCGATCCTCTTTCGTTATCTATTAATCCGTCTGATTTTTTTTTTTTCACAGATCATCATACCAGGGGTCCTGTCCTGTTTGTCTTATTGAATTGTATCACTGGAATGTAACTCTGCTAATAATTGATCACCGACAGGGTGTGCAGCATGCTTGAACAAGTAACAACAGTAAAGCTTCTAGTACTCCAATTCCAACTAGGCGGGAGGGAGACAGGTGTGTGCCCAATCCCAGACATAAAAGGCTTTTCAACTATCCGTTGTCGTTTTACCAGAAAAGCACAAAAGTCTTGAACTTGGATTTCAATTTCGGCTCTTTCGAAATGTTTAAGCTTTCTTTTTCTGCAAAGCTGGTTTCAGTTTAGCCCATTCATTACATTACATCAACACAGTACACTACACATTCCAGAACGATAACCCTTAGCCTCCACATTTATGAGAATAATTTACCATCACGAAACGCTCAATCTTTGATTGGGACGTGCGTCTCACGTACGGAAGGCCGCGCGTGGGTTAACCAAAACTTTTTTGGCGGCATTTCTTCACCACTACTCCAAAATCACGGCATATATAAGTGCTGCTGTGCTGCTTCCGTCCCTCATTTCACACATTTTTGAACTTTTTAACTCCTCCTCTTCTGTTCAAATTTTACACGGTATCTTGTGAGAATATAATTCGAATTCTCCACTTTTTTTTAAAAAAATTTCTCGGAAGTTTGCTTATATTTGTTTGCTTTCTGTGTTCAGAGTTTATCCGAGTTCCAGAATGGGAGGTTCTCTGAATGACGAACCTTCGAGCTTGCACTGTTTGCTGGACCGCCGATTCACGAAACACGTTCACGATAATGTCCACGGCAACATCTATCTGGATCCGGTAACATCTCCTATTCTCCATTTATTTTGCTCTTTTTGAACTATATAAGGATTTGATTATCGAATCTCTCTTTTTGCGTTTGTTCTTGTTTTTGTTTGATTAGTTAATTGAGACGTAAACTGATTAAGAAAATTTGATATAATTCGTGTTGAACTTAGAAGAATTAATCACGAGTTATCGGAGTTTGAATTTGAATTGAGTAGAACTTAATTTGAATTTAATTTTTACTTTCTTTTTCTGTATTTTTAAGCTTTATTTTTTCTATTTTTTATTTTTTATTTTTTAAACTTGGAGATATTACCTCAAAAATTTATTTGTGTAGGAAAATTTGAAAACAGAGTACTTAAAGAGAAAGTTCATATCGTGTATTCGTTTCTGTAGTGATTGTTGTATGGAGCAAAACAATGCATAAATTTCATAATAATCGTCCATACTCTCTTCTGCTTTGAATACTTACTTTTACTTTGTACATAGCAATAGTTTCTCTCTTTTTCCGTGGTCTTGTAAATTGATGATCGGTCCTTTACCGTGCATGAATTAGGTACAGTGCCTTGCGCACATCAGTGTTGTACAGTTAGGTTCCTATTTTCTTGGACATGTGAACAGCTATAGTATTGGTCTTGATTAAGCTCTTTCTGTGAGTGCAGCTGTCTTTGAAGTTTATTGACACTGAACAGTTTCAGAGGCAAGTTTGGTAGATTTGATGTTCTTTGTCGATTTTTGTTCTGTAACTAAAACTAGGCTCTGATGATTTATTACACATTGCAGACTTCGCGATCTAAAGCAACTTGGTGAGTATAGACCTTTGTCTACGCTAATCTCGTAAGAAATTTAATATAAATATAGTTAACCTGCTGAGTATCAAAGATTTATGGTGTAATTATTATTAAACTGTAAATTATTTTGAGATGATCTCCTGATAGTTTATGGAAGTTTCTTTGGAACAAAAAGTTTGTTGAACTTATGATTTTGACTGCATTAGTGAAAGGCAGAATAGAGAACTTTGCTTATTTTACATCATTTGTAAGCGACTTGCTATATGGTAGGTATGCAATTATTTGTTTAAAATTGATTAACTCAATTAATGCTTCATATGGAGATTTTGAAAATGTTATAGTGAATTATTGATTGCCTAGAAAGAAGTAACAATTAAAATGCTCATTAGTGATTATAATATACAGAAGCCACTAAAACAACTGTTATCCTCTTTTTTGTGTGATATAGTCTTTCTTTATAAGTTCCTGTGACCCTGCATACCTTGACTCTTGAGTAAACTAGCCGAATGGTACTCACTTCGAACTGGAATGACCTTTAGGGTCTTGGGTTCGAGTGGGGGAGGCGTCACTGGATGTAGATATCCAGTGGACAAAACCGTGCGGGCCAGTGGGCTCAGAGCGGACAATACCTTGGAGTGTGAGACCATGTACCTGTGGCCTGGTGGCTTGGCAGGGGGCCCGTGTGCGCCTGGACAAGTTGATAATTAACTGAAAAATGTTAGTCGCTGAGTTTATGTCTATTCTCACACAATTAAAATTTTCAGAGACTGTGATGCATACAGGATACAGTTAATATGTTCTCCATGTAGATATGAATCACAAAATTGTTGCTGAGGTAATTTTTTTTTTCCCCAGGTCTGGCACACTTGGTTTATCCAGGAGCTGTACACTCTCGGTTCGAACATTCACTAGGGGTTTATTGCTTGGCTGGTGTAGCTGTTCAGACACTTAAAGCTTACCAAGTAGGATTACATCCCAACTCTCTGGTTATTTCATTTGGATATTACAATGAGAATATATATATTATTGTTTTAATACACATACTGTCGTTGTAGGGCATGGAGCTTGATATTGATCACTTTGATATACAGACTGTGAAACTTGCTGGTAAGAATTGTTCTCATTAATTGATTTCCCTTGTTTCTATTCATTTATTTGAATCTTTATGTGTGGCTATTTTCCACACAGGACTGCTGCATGATGTTGGCCATGGGCCATTCAGTCACTTGTTTGAGCGCGAGTTTCTTCCCCGGGTTGGCTTCAAATGGTGATTTACATTCTTCAGTATAATACTCTTTCTGTCCCCTATCTCAAAACACTTTACAGTATCTAACACCGTTAGTAGGTTTAATGGATAGAGGTACAATGGTGGCATATCAGGATGTAGAATCACTGTTTTTTAGAAAATATAAGCATGGATCATTGATGAATTACTACTTTTGTCTTTTGATATACATTCAGTGATACAGTGATCATACATATTCTTTTATTCATTAAAGAACTGGAGGATATACAACACATTGTTTCTTCTGTGCATACTGAGGTAGGGGAGATGATGCCTCTTGAATGTCATGTTGGCATTCTGCATTTCTAATAGGAAGAAATGTTTATAAAATTTGCATATTTCTCAAGTCTTTTCTACTTTTTGTTATATTTTCTGGCAATTAAAGTTTTCCAATAAGTTTTACAAAATTAAATTATAATAAGGCTTCCAAAGACATTTTTTATTGTTTAGAACATGTAGAACAATTTGATATATTTTGATTAGAGTTATTTAATACATTCTTTTGGGTGATTAATCTAGTTAAATATTTTTCAGGTCTCATGAGGACATGTCTGCAAAGATGATAGACTATATTGTCAATGAGCACAACATTGAAATTGATTCTGACAGACTCAAGAGAGTGAAGGTTATGCTGACTGTCTATTTTCTTCTTTAACTTCTGTCTTAATAGCCACATGCTCATGAAAGCACCATTTTTTAGAGATCCATCGTGGCACCAAAAAAAAAAAAAAATGAATTTTTCATGACTTTTTGCGACATTTTGGTGGTGGCAGTAAAACAACGTACTCTGCAATCACTTTCATCTGATAAGCTTCTTCTCATTCTTATACCCTATCCCATCTTTCCCTTAGAATGGTCAGTGCACGATGTCGTATGTTCGTCACACTGTTGATATCCTCTCTTGTTTTCACCTTTTGGTTACATGTATGGACCCTCATATATTTCTTTTCTCATAACAGGAAATGATTGTTGCTAGCCATGCCTCACATAAAGTAAGACAATCGATAGTTGGCTTCTTCCAAAAACATAAGACATTTCTGAACTGAGTTTTATATTTGTAGTTCTAAATTTATTTCATTTGATATCTTATTTTTGTCATTGGTATTCTTTTTTTAAATTCTTCAAACTGTAGAGTACCAAGGAAAAGCTATTTTTATATGACATTGTTGCAAATGGTCGAAATGGAATAGATGTGGACAAGTGAGTCAACTAATTTATCATCTTTTGCTACATTTTCCTTGTAAGTTTCTTTTCATTGATTCCTATGTTTCAAGAATATAATTATTGTGTGCCATTTGTTTACAGGTTTGATTACATTGTTCGTGATTCCAGGGCTTGTGGTTTAGGCTGCAATTTTCAGTTTGAAAGGTATGTGTCTTCTTGAACATTAACTTTGTGGCAGATACACGAGCGTACTTGTCCTTCATTTCATATTAGTTCAAATATTTGTGCTGTTTGTGAATGTCCAGAGTTTGGAAATAAGCTTGTTGATTTGTTATCATGCACTATGATTTATTATGTTATTCATTTCCTTTATTAATTAGTTGGTAATGAGATCATGTTTTTATTTCAATGGGCAGGTTAATGGAAACTATGCGAGTTATGGGTGACGAAATATGTTACAGAGCAAAGGATTGTTAGTATATGTAAAACTTTTGTCTTATTAACAGAGGCAATTAATTTGTTCTTCAATTAATACTTGATATACTGTTCAGATCTTACGGTTCACAAGTTGTTTGCCACTCGTGCTGATTTGCATCGAACAGTCTATACACATGCAAAAGTGAAGGTGCCTATTTTCAACTGGTTTTGGTATTGCGATTGTTTTTTCGGTTGAACAGTAAATGCACTGGATTTGATCGAATTTCTTTTATCAGGCATTAGAGCTTATGCTTATAGATGCAATGTTAGAAGCAAATCAATATCTTGACATTTCATCCGCAATTCAACATCCCGCTGAATTTTGGAAGGTTTAGCATCAAAAACATCATACATGATTTCTTGACACTGATTGTATGTTCTTAGCCGTGAACCTATTCACCTCAAAATTGCAGTTAGATGACTCAATAGTGAAAACCATTTTAACTGATCCACGACAAGAGCTCAAGAAAGCAAGAGATTTAATCCTTCGTATTCGGAGAAGGGATATATACCAGGTATCCTAGTTTTTATCAGGACAGTGAAGGGATAACCTTGTTTACAGTCTTTCATCTGTCTCAGGAACTTAATTAGTATAAATCTTTTTCTTAGCTTTTTAGCATGTTTTAACTGTAAGATGATGTAAATATGGTACACTGATACCAATTCATTATGTTCTGCAGTATTGCAATGAGTTTTCAGTTCCAAAAGATAAGCTAGAGCACTTTAAAGACATCACTCCACAGGATATTATTTGCTCCCAGGTTTAAAACTTGCTTTGTGTTAATATATTTTTTACTCGCACAATGGACATCTGATATCTCAAAGAAAAATTTGCCGATCAGAAAGCTGGTGATGTCACACTAAAAGAAGAAGATGTTGCTGTGAGCAATGTTAGGATTGATTTGACTCGTGGAAGGAATAACCCTCTTGAAAGGTACACGAGAAAGGCTTAATTAATACTGATGATGGAAGCGTAGTCTGATTCATTAACATTATGATGGATATGCTGCTAATAGATGTTGTTTGTGATTTCTTCTTTGTGCATGTACATCCTTACGCAGCATCAAATTTTTCAAGGTAGAAGATCACTTCCTCTCTGCTTTATATTCTACTCTAATGTGACAGCCTAATTATTTAGTAATTATTTAAACTTATTATTAGCAAATGTATATTACTTGCACTACATTGGAAATTTAATATATTGTTTTTACGTACCAGGATTACGATTGCAATGAGAAATTTCCAATTCGGGATGATCGCATCAGTCATTTGCTGCCTGCATGTTGTCAAGACATGATTGTGAGAGTGTATTCGAAGAAGCCTGAACTGGTTGATGGATTTTTTTTTTTTGTTAAATCTAAATTAAAATTGTTGTTACCGAGAATTCACCTGATTGGATGAAATTTTATCATACAGGTGGAAGCAGTTTCTGACGCCTTTGAGAATTTTCAGCTGAAGATATTGGGTATAAAGGCACAGGTGCATGCTACTCCTGAGAAGAAGAAACGACGAAAATAATTGCTGCAATTGTTTCTGACATTCTTCCCACAGATAGCCCATTAACGCTACAACTGTATAGATTCATATATCTTACAAGCTTCCGTATAAATCCATATATGTCACGCACTCTACTGATAAGTGTCGTGCGATAATCTCAATTATATTCATGAATATGGTTTTTGCATTAAATTTGGAATCTGTTTTGTTTGGCTTCACGTCCGGCACAATGATTACAGAAAAATAATATATATGGAAAAAGGAAAAATATAAACAGAGAAATAATTTCCTCATTGGAAATATGACCTCAATTATCAAGACCCAACACAACTCGAATAAAGTTTCCACGCGTAAATAAACAGAAACGTGGTAGTTGTAAAAGTTCTTCTTATACATTACATAACGCGAGTACGTAACCGGGAGTAGAAGAAGGCTAGCGTAATATCTTTGGGCTGAAAGCAAAGAACGCGAAAGGTGACAGTGAGAGAGAGAGAAAGATGAAGTAAACAAGTAGTGAAGGTTGGCAGTCATGATTGATCTGAAGGAAATGGATGAGCAGCGTTTAAGGCTTCATAGCCGAGCATAATATTGTCATCGCGGTCAAAGAAGAGTAGGAACTCGAACCCAACTGTATTATTGTCGTAAAAGAAGTGTTTGCTCGAGGCACTTTTAGTTCTATCCATAGAGGGCTTTACAATGGCCCAGAAGTTGCAGGTAAGTCGATTTATTTATTAGAAACGTCAAAAGTTTTTATATTACGAAAACCTATTTCTTGGCTCATTTATGCAGGTAAGTTCGAATATTACGAAAACCTATTTCTTGGCTCGTTTTGTTTTTGCCTCCAATTTCTCAGTGAAAGTGCTTGACTGGGGAGAAGAAACTGGAAGGACAAAAGCCAAAATAGCTTCATGCAGGACAGCTTTTAAACAGGAGGCTTCTGTTTGGCATAAACTTGATCATTCGAATGTTACAAAGGTAATTAATTAATTAAACTCTTAATTCTTTTTATTTTAAAAAAGAAGTTATTATTAATTAGTGGCTCGATCATTTTATATATTCTCAGTTTATAGGTGCTACAATGGGCATATCAAGGGTAAATATTCAGAGTGATGAGATTGGATTAGCAAGTAACAAGTGTCGTATAGTTTTGGAGTATCTTCGTGGAGGTACTATGAAAAATTACCTGATAAAGAACCGGGAAAGGAAGCTAGCTTTCATGATGGTCATACAATTGGCTTTAGATCTAGCAAGAGGGTCAAACTCTCCTTTCCCTTCTTTATGCCCCTATATCTTTAATATATAAAATCTATCTGATTCTACAACATATTTTTAAGCCAATTATACTGATTTTCAAGCCTATAGTGACTTCCATGCATGCACTCTTCCTATCATTTGTTACTGCAGGTTGAAATACCTTCACTTCAACAAGATTGTGCGCAGAGATAAAAAGACAGAAAATTTGCTTCTGGACAAGAATCACATACTCAAAATGGCTGACTTTGGCGTTGCTCGCGTTGAAGCTCTATTTCCTAATAGGGATGGCAAAACCCAGGGCCGGGGCCGGGGCCGACGGTCCCCGGCCCCGGCCCCGGCCTTTAATTACAAGCTCCGGCCCTGGAAAATTCTCTGGAATTTTTTTCCCGGGGCCGGGGCCGGGGTACCCCGGGCGGAGCCGGATTTTTCAATAACCCGGGATTAAAACCCGGGTTGTATAATTTTTTTGAAATTTTGATTCTTTTCAGTTATGGTTATATATGTGTTGCACGCTCTTATGGCTTAATGTGGGTTGCAGCCCAGTGGTCCACTGCTCAATGGTTGCAATGGGAACTTGGGTTCGAATCCCTTGTGTTGTAGATTTAGAACTCATTTAATTTATTTAGTAGAATAATAAAAGTATATTGCTTTTGTAAGTGCAAACTCGCCTGTAGCCCAGCAGTCCCTGCCTTAGTCTTGTTTGATGAGGGAATGGGTTCAAATCCTCTTGGTTGCATTCCCTTAGAAATTATTTAATTTTTTTTAAAAAAGGTGGGCCGGGTCGGGGCTGGGCTTGGGCTTGGGTTAAAGTTGTTAGACCTATTAGAGTTATTTTAGTAAAATAGTTTATGGGCTTAAGGGGCTATATATAAGAATTGAAAATTAATGGATTAAATTGATATAATTTTTAATTTTAATTGTATACCCCGAGTTCAATCCCGGGTCCCCGGCCGCGACATCTTCACCCCGGCCCCGGTCGGGCAGAAAAATTTTACCCCGGCCCCGGCCAATTACCCCGGTTTTTCGGGTAATTCCCCGGCCCCGGATGACCGGGTTTTCCGGGTCCCCGGCCCCGGCCGGGTTGTTTTGCCATCCCTATTTCCTAATGAGATGACAGGCACTACTGGAACGCTCGTTTGCATGACTCCGGAGGTATATTATTATTATATATGAATTGACTGGTTTAATTGATTTCGTAAAAGGGACATAGTTATAATGAGGATTATTAAAATGTTTACTTTTTTATTTATTATTTCCTGAATTCTTTGATTTTTCTAACGATGATGGATGTCATCAACAATGAACCATATAATAACAAATGCGATGTGTAACGACCCATCCCCCATCCGATCTCTCCCGGGCGTACACGGACCCCCTACCGAGCCACCGGGTCACAGGTACATGGCCGCACACTCTAAGGTATTGTCCGCTCTGAGTCCACTGGCCCGCACGGTTTTGTCCACTGGGTATCTACGCCTCCCCCACTCGAACCCAAGACCTTAAAGGTCATTCAAGTTCGAAGTGAGTACCATTCGGGCGTCAATTATGCAGGAGATTATATAAAGAATTTGTCCAGATACACTAGCAAAATCTCAAGGCATATAAGGAAGAAAGCAGCAGCCTGGTCTGACGAAGCGACACAAGCTGTAATTGATTTGAAAGAAAAATGTAGGTCTCTTCCTCCTTTAAAGATTCCTGACACGGGACAACTCATTCTTCAGATTGACGCAAGTGACAAATTTTGGGGAGCAGTGCTACTTAAACAAGAAGGGAGCTACAGAAGAATTTGTGCATATAAATCAGGGCAGTTCTCAGACTCTCAACAACACTATCCTTCATACAAAAAAGAAGTGTTAGCGGTCATCAACGCTATCAAAAAATTTCAATTTCATCTCTCTCTTGAAGAATTTGTGGTTGAAACAGACTACAAATATTTCGAGGGATTGCTTAGAAGAAGAGAATGCGAGATTCCAGATCCTCAACTAGCTAGATGGTCAGAGTCTCTTTCGAGATTCAAGTTCAAGGTTCGCTACATCAAAGGTAAATCAAACGTGTTAGCGGATTTTCTGTCCAGACCAATTCCTAGACCTATTCAAGTGATAACAATGGCTTCCAGTTCCTCTAAGCCATACATGCTGGGTCAGGATGCCTTTGAAAGAAGACAGGAAGGTCTCAGAAGGAGAAAACTTCCTCAAACTCTTGAAGATTACAAAGGCAAAACAATAATGGAACCACCAGGTCTAACAAAAATGAAAGGAACAGAATTCCTTTATGATCTTCCATCATTCTGTTCTCTTTTGCCTCCAGAAATCAAAACAGATATTGAAGATCGGGTGTTTTATGCACGTGACTATCCAGAAACATCAGACAAAACTTTTGGAAGAACATGGGATCTTTTATATCAATGCATGATGAGTCCTAGCACAGAAGAAAGGAGATTTCAATTGCTTTCTCCTTCACCAAATCCAGATCAAATTTTTGAGACGGTCTACCAGATCTCTCCAAATTTTCATGTGGTCCATGATGAAGAACTTGATGTGACTTGATGTGACATAAAGCAATAAAGCATGAGTTGAGTCATGCTAGTGTAATGATGTTGTATTGTCTTTATGTGTGAGTTATGTAGTGAGGTGTCCAGTGTAATGATGATAATGATGATAATGGTACTCACTTCGAACTTGAATGACCTTTAAGGTCTTGGGTTCGAGTGGGGGAGGCGTCACTGGGTGTAGATACCCAGTGGACAAAACCGTGCGGGCCAATAGACCCAGAGCGGACAATACCTTAGAGTGTGCGGCCATGTACCTGTGATCCGGTGGCTCGGTAGGGGGTCCGTGTGCGCCTAGGAGGGATCGGGCGGGGGAAGGGTCGTTACACGATGTGTACGGTTTTGGAATTTGCTCGTAGGAGATGTACTATTGCGACATGCCTTTTTCCAATGTCAAACTTCTTCGAGTTGACTTCAGCTGTCACGGATCAGGTACATCACTAGCCAGTTATTTTCTTTATTCGTAAAACAACTGTTTTAGACTTCAAATAATTTGTGCATTTTTTACTTCAGAATTTGAGACCAGAAACACCCAAAGTCGCCCCGAATCTGTAGCACAAGTGATGAAGCGATGCTGGGACGTAGACCCCAAGAAGAGAGCAGAGATGGAAGAAGTGTTCTCCATGATAGATGCCATTGACTGGCCTCATGGCTGCTTCTGCTTGAGGCCCACCAAGCATTGACATAAAGAAACGAAGATTAGATTTGTATATTATAATGTTACTTCAAAGAAGAGACTATGCAGTTGAGTTAATCAAGAAGGCAGCAGCGTCTATTCTGTTGATTATTTGCCTCCACAAATTTGTTTAATATTCAAAATGACAGTAATACTTCCCTGCGACATGTGTTAAAAAAGTTGATATTAGAATATTGTGCAACTGCAAAACATATCACTTGTACTCAAATCATAAAAGGGCCGCTTTTTTTTAGCATCCGAGGAAAAATTGAAAAAATAGATATAATTAAAGACCTTCATTAAAATTTAGACATATCCTAAAAAAATTTTATACTATAAATACTTTCTTGACAAAAAGACTCAATTATTCTTATGTATTCAATTTTTTCACAATGCCTTATTTCCTCTCCAGTCAAAAATTATTGAAACCCATCGACACCGCTCAAAACGCAAACCAATACGAGCATCGATTGAGGATAGAAGTATCAAGCAAGACGACGCAGAGAGAAGCACCCATCGACACGGAGGGTCCCTAATTGTGATTTATTTGGTTGTTATTCATTAGATTTGATTTAGTTTTTAGGAAATTTGAATTAGGGATTTGAGTTTCCGTCGAATTTGTGAACTTATTTAGGGATAAATCGAGTATTATAATGTGATTTTTGTGGTTTGATGCGTGTAAAAATCGACGAAATGAGTTGTAAATCCAATGTTATGTCACGAAGCAGAAGACACTCGATACTCGACAACACCTTGTCGAGTCGTGTCGAGTTGTGAAATGTCGAGTATCGAGAGTTTATCGAGTGGTGGTGTAGTGTCGAGTGGTGCAGCGTCGAGTGGTGTAGTGTCGAATGTTTGTCGAGTGGTAGTGTAGTAACAAATGGTGATGTAGTGTCGAGTGTTGGATATTTGTGTCGAGTGGTGCAGTGTCGAATGATGTTATATCGACACTCGACACAACACAACGCGACAATCGACAAAACTCAACAATTATCCGACACTCGACTTTACACCACTCGACACTACACCACTCGACACTGCACCATCACTTGTCACTACACCACCACTTGACAAACACTCTGACACTCTACATTTCACAACTCCATACTTGACATTTCACAACTCGACATTTGACATTTCACAACTCGACACGACTCGACAAGGTGTTGTAGAGTGTCGAGCTTCTTCTGTATCGTGATATAACACTAGATTCACAACTCGTTTCGTCGATTTTCACACACATCAAACCACAAAAATCACATTATAACACTCGATTTATCCCTAAATAAGTTCACAAATCCGACGGAAACTCAAATTTCTAATTCAAATTCCCTAAAAACTAAATCAAATCTAGCAAATAACATCCAAATAAATCACAATTAGAGACCCTCAGCGTCGATAGATGCTTCTCTCTACGTCGTCTTACTTGATACTTCTATCCTTAGACGATGCTCGTATTGGTTTGCATTTCAAACGGTGTCGATGGATTTCGATAATTTTTTACTGAAAAGGAAAATAAATAAAAAGGCTTTAAAAAAAATTGAATACATAAAGATAATTAAGTCTTTTTGTCAAGAAAGTGTCTATAACATAAAAATTTTTCAGAATGTATCCAAATTTTAATGAAGCCCCCTAATTGTGCCTATTTTTTCAATTTTTCCAAATAAAAACCATCCACTGCTTACATCAAATTAATCCTGCGATTTGGCAAAACATGCGAGTCTGCTCCGCAAAACTTTCTAACAGATAATTTGCATACAACACTAATTGTCAAGTTGTATAGAGATAATAGATGCTCATGGCAAATTAAGACGGAGACTTGGATGATATTTTGTCAGTGGGCAGTAAGTAGACATCTGTTCACATTCACTTGAAAATTAACATTCCGATTTCGGGCTCATTTGACCATTTCTTCAGAGGCAGGATATAGAAATTCAATTCAGCTCAAAACTACTCGCACGAACCTTTACCCCAGCTCAACTCAGCTCAGCTTAAGCTACTTACACGAACCCTTTCATCCCCAAGAAAAAAAGAAATGATATATTTGAAACCCTTAATGCCTCATAAATGGTTTTTAAACACCATCACTAGTTATCAGCAGTAATTTTTGCTACCATTAGATGGTGAAGCGATTAAGGGTTTTTAACTAATCAGTTAGTATGTACGATCAGCAACAGAAGATGAGCTTCAACTTTCCTATTACCCTGATGATGCAATTGGACCTAATTTGCAGCCTATACAGAACCGATATCCAAAATTCTTTACGCCTCCGATTTGGCCATCAATTCATCAAATAAGTGAAGATTGGAGTAAATAGTTCAACCATCCACACAAGCTAAACATTGATGGCACACCAAATCCACCAGAGAACTTCCCAATATATTTCAGACTGGAGAACCACCTGAAGATGAAGATTTTGAAATACAACATTCCTTGCTGGCAAGTTGAAATTCTTTCTTTAGTAAACTCCGGATTTTCACTCTCAAACCAGAGGCCTCTTCAGGTCGGAACCATCGATTCCCAAACTGAAAAAAGTTTAACCAAGGATAACATACTTTGGTAACTAAGTACATAAAAATTCTTTACTTGAATCTATTTATAGGGGAAAAGTACCATTGCTAGGTCCTTCTTCTTCAGCCTTTCTGGGGCCTCTTCAATGAAACGCTCCATGAAGAAAAGTACAAAGAGACCACAATCATAATCATTTTTTTGTTGGGGAACCTGGTTAGAAATATTAATGGGGGAATTCAGTCTTTGAGGTCAAGCTCAAAGCATATACAAGAATTGTAGAGATATATGAATGAATCTCATCAATAGTCCAAACCCAAATGGAAAAATAACAAATTTAAGTAATGATCAGCAATAGAAATATATCCCCTAAATTTTATTATCCCATGATAACTCAAAATTATGATCTCACACCTCCACATTGAGTTTGCACCAAATTTTTGGAATGAACTTGAAGATAAAAAATAATGCCAATGATGCATTATGATGCTTCTATAATATTTTTCACTGAAACTCTTGTATAATGTAAACACGACACTCCAGCATTATGATTGTGCAGACTCATAGACAAAAAGATGTATAAAGTATTTAGAAAAATAAATAAAAAGGGGGCAGAAAAAATGGTATAACTTTCTGTATACGACATAAAAAAGAAACCATGACTGTCAGTAAGACAATTGAAGATAAAAAAGCCTCCCAATAAATTTTTTCCGCATTGGCAAGTATTAGCAAAACTACATTTTGTAGTAATTGAACATCTATAATGACCATACACAACATGCAGGGAGCTAACCACGCTATTCAATAATAAAACTTAATACATTTTTTTGATAAGAAACTGCAAATAATGAATATGTATTTGAGTTCTTTAAAAAAAATTACCGCAATTTTTTTCTCATCAATTCTGCGTGGAAGATGTTTCCATATTCTTTCAGCAATTGGAAGATCTGAAGAAGAAACTTCTTGATTCAAATACTTCCATTCTTCTTTCAGAAAGCTACGAAGCACAATCCACACAATTGTTAGGTTTTAAGAATGAATCAAGAAAGCTGTCAAATAGAGGACTGCTTTAAAGAAAAACTATCCTGCAAAATTTTGTTTTCATTTGATAAGTGAAAAACTCATTAGAGAATACCAGCAAGGATTTAACACAAAAGGATTAAGAAAAAATATGCTTAACATCTAAAATAACAAATACATCCTAAAATAAGAAATAACATATAAAACTCCAAGCCAAGAATCATTTTTTTTGGGTGTCCACCACCAGCTTAGCATTGACTCAAACACCAAAAATTGTGTAACCTGGAACATCCCAAAAGTGTGAGACCAAAGGATCAACACTATCCGGCTATAGCAACCAGACAATGAACTACGTGATGATTCATAGCTTGACCATCATGCTATCATGAAAAAGAGAAATGCTTATACAATTAATAACCAACCTTTTATTTGTAAACAATGCAGCACCAAGTAAGGCATATATAAGAACAAAATTGTTAGAGGAAACTAAAAAATTTTTATTTCAAACAAGCCTGTGCTTAAAGATTAGTTTTGAAAATCTCAAGTATTAGATGGGTCCTCTACTAGCCCACAAACACATGTTCCCACTCTAATTTCATGCTTTTTAAAGGTTTAATCATCGAGATATTACTTAACAAAGTCATATTCATCTCACCTTTTAATGTTACCAAAAACTGATCTGCTGGAGTGAAGTTCCAATGAATCCAAATGAAGTATAATTGGTCCTGATTCATCTTCCTTGTCAGGGATACAAATAATCACCAAGCTCCAATGAAGACTGAATACATCAGAACCATATAAAAAATAAATAAATAAAAGACTAAGAACTAATCCATCCAAACAAGAAAAGGAAAGGAGTACACTGGATGCGACCTAATAAAATACGTATACAACTTATTTGCATTTTACATGCTAAATGAACCCATGAAAAAGCTAAAGGTAAATTAAAACTGCTCTTGCACTGGGTGCCGAAGTGCACAATAATTCGAAACATGAAAACATTAGTTGACACATAGACGAACAACCTTGAAAGTTCATCACATAAACAAAATCCCTTCTAGCTCCAACGAAGCTATTTTCTTTTACGGATTCCTTTGCTCCAATTTTCCATTCATTCTTTTTGAAATTAAGGCAAAAAAAGTTTATTTAAAAAAATTCAGAAACATAGAACACAAGAGATAACAAGAAGTCTACAGGAAAAAAAAGGGACAAAAAATGGAAAAGAACAAAACCACTACAAGCACATGGCTGTGCCTAACCCCTTAGAAATAAAGTTCCATTTACATTCAATAATGGCTGGGTGATTGTTGATAGTTTCCACATCATTGTAATTATGATAGACACCAGAACTTCATATATAGCCCACTCTTGATTTTGTATCTTGAACTTGGTTGATATCCTAATTATTTAGCCACTGTTTGGTTGCTAAGATTCAGTATACCGTATGGAGGCTGACATTTTTATTCTTTTTTTTCAAAAAAAAAAAAATTATCCACAAAGAAATTTAACATATTAAGTTACCATTTGACTCAAAATTTAGGACAATAAATACGGACCCCAACAATAGTATTTTAGCTCTAACAAGACTACTTGATCCTTCCTACACTAAGATAAGAAACAAGAATAGTTTGCATGTAAGGTTATGGTGAATACGCCTTTCAATAAGCAGGATTCAGGATTTAGAAAGCGAACAAAAACATTTTTGAAGGAAAAAAATAAAGGAAAAAATCTATTTGTGAGATTATATCATTTGGCTCATGATAAGAGCAAGTGGCTTCCACTAAGAACTGTAAATTGCGTGCTGGAACTTTTATTATGAAACAGCCCAATTTTATTTGCACATAACAGATGAGATGAAAATTGATTAGAAAACAAATTAACATCAAAAATGAAATTCGTCATTATGGTTTATTTCTAAGGTATTCATATTCATACATGTGGCTCAAAATATTCTAAAATATTACCCCAAAAGAACTAAGAAAAATCAGAGAAAACTTACTCTTCATGTATTGGAATAAGTATATATGCCTTCTTAAAAATATTAACACCTCTCCACCACCTTCGGAACTTGATGAATAAAGAATCCTTGTCACCCCCCTGCATATTAGAAGAGAAGAAAATTTACTTGTAGCAGCCACAGCTATAGAAATATAAAATGCAATATACAAGAATACCATTCAAAAATCAAGCATAATTCTTGAAGAAAAATGTTGAGATACTAACATGCAAAACCCAAAATTAATCAGGGAAAAAACAGTTATAACAATACAAGCTTCTTAATCATTAGATGTTAGTAAACATTTTCAGGTTGAGCCACATATGTCTTTGTATCCCATCCTTTAATTTTCTCAAGAAGAATCACAGGTGAATATAACCAACATAAGCTAAGCTGAGTCAACACCAGCTTAATGCAGCCAAAGTAATAAAACTTCGGTTATGCTAATATTCAAATGACTTGGGCAGACATGATATTAACAGTTCAGAGTTTTTCCAAAGTCCAATTCAAAATGGCTCACAGAATCCCCAAATGGAACCATCAATTTACTATGAGTTAATGAAAACAATGCAAACAGTTAAAAGTAAAAAGCAAGTACCTACCTTGCATGATACAGCCTCCTTGAGCTTATTATAAAAATATGTGTTGAAAAAATGGCAATCCCATATGGCCCTATTTGTTGGAGATGCTTGCTGCTGTAAATACCTAAACAAATGAGTCCACAGATGATTAACTATGGAAACACTAGCACAAATCCACCCATAGAATGCTATCCAAACTATAAGAAAAAGAAAATAGATTCCTCAATGGAGTATTTACATACTATTACAAGATCAAAATAGCACATAAGGTGAAGATAAATGCATTGAAGCTTCAAAGCAAACAAAATAAGGAATATATAGATCCTCTGTTCTTGTATAATGAATGAATAGAAAACCAGCTTCAATACACCTCATGTCATGTTCTAAAAACACATAATCAAACACTAGGACTGGCTCCTACCATCACACATATGAGATAATGATGATCCATGAACCGACAACACCATGCAACGTAAACACCTCCGAAATACAGGTTTAGTTCTTCAAAATATCCGCCCAACAAAGACAATAAAAATTCTAATTCAAACGGAGAAAAAAAATGTACTAAATTAGCCTATGAAATAAATGTGCACTATATAAGAATTCATAAGGAAAAAAATATCACCATCCAGTGGTTTCATTTTTAGAAGATCCACTGCTACTGTCAATCAGGATACATTTGCAAACTTTAAATTTATTTTTTAAGCCAGGGTGAGGATCCATTTGTGCTGTATTCCACTTTTTTTTTTTTTTTTATATCATAGAGACTTAATAAAGCCATCACTCGGTGTTGGTCCCTCCAGTGGGCACCTCTGAAGTTTGCTCTAGCATTTCTTTTCTGCGTCATACTCATGAAGAAATGTCTCCTAAACCACATTTCTCTGAACAATTAATGGTCAATAGCTTAACTTGAGAAGAATATTTAGATTATTATCAAAAGGAGGAAAAAATTAAAAGGCATAATGGTGAGAAGGAACAATTGAATAGTAATGGAAAAGACAAAACATTGCAAGTCACAGCAGATAATATTAAGCCACCACTATAGAACTTAAGCTTTTCTGCATGGGCAAAAACATCATCCCTCTTATGTCCAATGAGTTAATATAACACCCTTCCAACTCAAGTACACTTAGCTCCCTTCACATGACACAAACAACCACTTTTAAGAATACAGTTGGTAGTGTACTTCTTTTAATTTCTCAATGACCAGCACCAATCATAGCTGCAATCCACTTGAAGCCACAAATCTGACAGACAGGCCCTTGCAGGGAAACCACCAGATGAAGATACATAAGTAGCTCATCAGTAACATTCCAACCCAGACAACCAAAAACTACTTGGAAGAAAAGAAAACCGATACTAGAAAACTCACATGTTCTTGGACTTTGAGGGTGGTAACAAATTGTGTTTGGGCAGAGAGGATTCGCTAAAGCTAGATTATGCTAGAGAAAAACAACTATTATCTTTCCAATCCTAGCATCAAACATAATCCATAAAAAGACACTTACCGAATGTAAAAATTCATAATTGGTGATGTCAAATAAGCTTCAGGGGCAAGATGATTTATATCCATGTAACAAATTTCAACAGATTCCGGATCATCCCTGGTTCACAGGCATGGTGCACAAATTAAATAGAGTAATACTATTATCCAAAGAAGCCATTCTTTGCCAATTTCAGGAAAGCAACAAGAGTGCACCTTGATGGGTAGTAGATCTTGGCATCCTTCATGCTGAAAGCGTAACAGAAATTTAAATTATTGCTAAAGCTCAAATCCATGACACCAGCTGAGACACAGTACAATGATTAAAGTCCAGTATCAGCAGTCCCACTTACCATTCAGGAAGTTTGTCTACTTGCTCTGTTATCTCTACCTCTGGAGTTTCCTGTGTTGTCTCTTCAATTGGAGTTTCATCCTCGTCTAGAAGAACAAGAGTCTGGCCCTGTTTGGACATTATCATCTCTGATCAGTTGATGAATCCGAGAAGGAAAGACATATATCTATTGCAGGACAAACTCAACAAGTGTACTGATTAATGACCAACCAGGAAACTTCTGCCTACTTTCCCATGGCTGGAACAATTACTCCCATCAGGAGATTCAAGACAACTGGTTCTTGCAGTCAATTTTCCCTTTTCCTCTTACATGTATCTTTATATATTTAAATATATATATATATATATATATATATATCATGTTTGTATACATATATATATGTATATATATCCTTTAACAAATGATGATTGATAGGACCTAAATTATTAGAGTGCCGATTCAAGTTGAAATGGCAGATATCCATTTATGTTTTCAGAAGCATTCCACAGCAAATTACAATATTGGGCTGTCTCAATTAGTCAGTATCTTTAATTCATTTTATATCGCATGAGAAAAGCTTGAATTTGTACAAATAAAGTCTGACTACAAAGATTTGAATCAGATTCATTATGGTTAAAGCTAGCAATAAATATCTGTTACTACAGCTACCAAAATAGAGCAACATATTTGTCATTCTTCAGCTGCATGAACTAAGAATGCTACAATTTTGGTAAATTTTCTTCAAGAAAAGTGTGTCAACTTTCAAGTGAAACATCAGATTGAATTCTCAAAACTATATGTTCACTCCCAGATTCACGTCACAGTTCTGCTCTTCTTAATGGGCACTGATAACATATCTTTAGAAAGTCAATTCTTGAAATAAATTATTTAAAATGTATAAGAAAATCTATTCATCAATGGAAAAAAAAAAAAAAGAAACCTTATCTTCTGAGTTACAACGGCAATTAGTCACATTTTATATCCATCACTACTAAAATTAATTCATGGAGATGTTTTCTTAATATGAGCACCACGCCCCCCACACACCGACACCCACCCCCGCCCGCCGTCTTCTCTCCCCAACATCGTTTTGAGACATCTTCCAATTTTCAATGAACAAATAAAACTCATGTCAAGAACATAACTATAAGAATAGATTCATCGTTCAAAAAGGAGCAAGCTAAACATAAATTTAAAAAATAAAAATAAAAACATAAAATGTACCTTCCTATTCCCTGCATTATTTGATGATGGGACTTGATACACATCCTTCCTACCACAGAAGGAAAAATAAATAGAAAATCAATGCAATAGAAACACCCATTCAAGAAATTTACAAAATCTTGATACTCCAGGAGTCATGCCAAAGGAAAAACAGAATGCTAAAAAGGACATGAGGAATAAAATAAAATCTGCACACAACAGAGAAATTCAACTAGCATTCTTTCCATCTACAAACAACAGTGACAATAGAAGTAATGGGATAACAACTAATGGAACTGGGAGTGGCTTCAAATATTAAAAACAAATAAAAAGGAAAGAATAAGTGGAAAATGGCAGAGTAAATTTACAAAATATGATCAAAAGTATTGGCAAACAAGAAAAAGGAAACAAATTTTTAATCGTTGTTCCTAATTATGTCATATCATCAATGCATCACAACTTGTTAGCCCAGCTTTTGACAAATTAGACAGTAATGTAGCCAGCATCAGAAATGTGTTGCCAAAAAAGTAAGAACTAATTTGGACAACATAATTTGGTATAAATTAGCTTGGTCAATTAAAATTATTAGTCAAGACAAGTCACATCTTTTGGGACTTGGCAAATATTTTATACACAAAGGAAGCCTCTTATTCAGCTCTTTGTAGAGTTTATACCAAAAATTACAAAAAAGGATATAAAACTAGTTGTAACCAGATACAAAAATCAAATGGTAGACAACTCTGTTCCCATTGGATGTGATTACCATTATATTTCCATTAAAAGTCAAAGACTCACCCGTGCATTTGCATCTACTACTCCCCAATTTTCAAGATGTCATGCAAAAGGCATAATCATATATTTAACTTATTTTAATATAAAATTTAAAAATTACAAAGATAAGTAAAAAGCAAAGGAGGGCATAAGATCATGAGCATATGAGACTTGAAAAAAGAAATGACCATGTTAGATGAGAAATTGCCTACTTCTTTGGAAAAGCGCTGGACAAGCAATCCCCAGAGTGGTGGGAAGAATGAGTGGATGAAGCTCTACCATTTTGGTCCCCATTTGAGAAAATCGATTTATCTCCTTTATGAGAATGACTGCTAGGGCCTTGAATAGAATATTCTCCTGATGATGACTGATCTTTTCTTGCCATTTGTGAGAACTCTCCATTAGATCTAGTTTTCTGGCGGGCACAACGGACAATACTTGATAATTCTTTATCAACTTGTTCAACTTTTTTTATTATCCTGCAGTCCCTCTGTTAAATAATTAAAACTAGGTCAAAGCAATTAAGTCAGCAATGAAAGAGGTCCATGAGAAGGTGATAAGAAAGTAGAGTACAATACATTTTGTTCCATCTTTTCACTAAAAACAGAGGCAAATGAAGACTGTGATTGGGCTTGAGATGATGTAGTCCTGTGTCTAAAGCCATCTGAAGTACCCATAGGAAACGTTTGAGTTAGTTAATTAGGTTTTCCACAAAAAGTTATTGCAATTTTTTATATTAAAGCATGCTTCTAATTAAACAGGTTATGCTTCAAGGAAACATGAGTAAGCATTTACCATCTAAAGCTAACATTTATCACTTCATAATCACAATAAACATTAGCAGATCCATACGAGAAACATAGATTTTATTTGGTGATTTCACTCAATGTAGGGAATATGCTCATAACAAAATGGTCAAATACGTGTCAGTTATGTATCCTACCTGAGTTAGTGGATTTTGTGGGCTTCTCGCATCCATCAACATCCTGTCCAATAAAAGGTGCAAAAGACCATGCTAAGCATTCACCATTCACTAGAGTACAGCAAGAAATATAATTTCAACTGCCAAGGACATTGTACTAACTCCACAAAAATGCTCTAGAACATCCATTGTTTTTTTTGTAATATAGAAAAATTATAAACGAAATTGATTTAGTTTGAACCAGTAAATATTATTAAGTTTCTACAAAACTAATCAACTTATTACAACATACCAATTAACTGGTTTTCATCCACATTTTGGGTTAACATGACAAATATCTAACAACAGGTCAAGTAATATGCAATCCACTGATTCTAAAGTAACAGCGAAGCTCCAAATCCATTGACAAAAACACAGACCGGATGAGATAAAGAAAAAAGGAATGCGTAATACTGATCACATCATGAGTGCAACTGCACATTGCAACACAAAACTCGAGCAAAACTAAAAATCTCTATCTAGCCACCAAAATAGAATCAATCAAAAAACATACAACACTCAGTTACCAAAGTGCAAACCCCACAATTCCCTTGATAAGAAAAGCTATAAACAACTAACATTATCCCTTGACAGGCCCAAAATAAACTAAAATTCCAACTGTTACACCTTTTTCCTATTAAATGATTTACTAAAATATCATTGCACGATTCGACAGATTTCATTAGTATAAAAAGAAATTATTCAACAGAACTTAATACTACTGACAAGTTTAATGTTCCTAAAGACACTACTTCTTTAAGGCCCATTACAAAGTGAATTAAAAACATTTTAACCAAAAAAAAAAACTTTCCTATAATTTAAAGCAATTAATTGGGCTTTTGGTTAAGTGCCATAAGGGAGCGTACCTTTGACTTTTAACAGATCCACTGTTTATTAACATTTTGATTCCCTTGCAAGTTTAACCTTAAATCAAATATACCCTTCATAACAAGTTATAAAACGGCGTGAAGTAAAAATTCAACGAGTTGACATATGCTTATCATGAACTCAGCTCAATGATCAAGCAATTGCAGCTGCTCATTACCGCTGGCTGATATACTTGTCAACTCACGCTTCAATGATCATTTGATCTGAGCTCATCAGCTCATCTACTTGTCAAATGCATTTCCTAGCGGACAATGCTACAACTATAACTTAATCCGATAACCGACTGCTTACAACTTGGGTTAGAAGAAAAAAATTATATATCTAATAGAATTTTGTTAACCCATATCATAAACAGTTATTTATAGGATTTAGTTATAAATATAGTATTATTCTTTCCTATCAGTCACCTTGGCAAGCAATAAAAAAAATTAGGGTTTTGCTAAATTTAAAATCAGACAAAGCTTGATTATTTTCTCTAATTTGTGCTTTAGCTATAGAAAAGGGGAAAAAAAAGGCACGGCTAGCGAGGCCTCCTTGGTTTGCAGGTCAAACTTCAAAAAGTATGATATAATCATATAATCTAAAAGGGGGGTCCAGAAGTAAATCCAAAAACTATTCCATCGATTTCAAGGATTTTCTCATCAACACAAAGAGAAAGTTCAAATAAAAAATTAATAAAACGACAGCTGTAAAAATTCTAACCAAGCAAACCATTTCAGCTTGCTGGAGCCTCCGTCGTTCGCACTCCTTCTCGAGGCGCTTAACAGTTGAGAGAATCTTTTGTCCTTTATCAGGCAAAGTGCCATGGAGCTTCTCATAAGTTTGCCTCATTCTGGCAATCCTCGTGCTGAGCTCGTGATCAGGGATCTGCTGATCAAAATCCTCTCCCGTGAGTGAGTCGTCGCTGGAGTCTCTCATTGAAGCCGATTTTGATTCCGTTTTCCTTGTCTCCAACTTTTTTACAATCAGCTCCGGCGGTTGCTCGTCGCTTCGTGATGGAAGCACCTCCTCCCAGTCTATATCTAACTTTCTCTTGTTCCGATTCTCTTCATGTTCTTCCATGCAAGTAAATAATGAGAGACTTGTTTTCTGCTGCTTCGTCAGTCTTATGTCCACTCCTGCCACTGCCACTCTTTTCTTGATTTTATGCCTCTCCCACCCCTCAAAACAAAATGTGGCCAAATTTTTACCGACTGGGTTCGACCCGACCCGAATTTGGATGGGCTATTATCACTGACTACCCCTAAATTTTAGAGAAATTTCAAGCATAAACAACTTTCGTCTGTCCCTACATTTCTAGAAATTAATGGGAATAATAACGTATACCTCTCCTATATTTTGACTAAATATTTTCGAGATGGCTCTTTTATATTTTTTTCCTATAAAAAGCCCTTATATTTTTTTGAGAAACTCTCCGCATACCTCTTTTCTGCTATATTTACTATTACATGACATTATCTTTCTATCTAATTATAACATAATTATCAAAATACTCTTATTTATCTTTAAAAAAATGTGTATAAAATAAAATAAACAATTAGAGATAAAATAACCTTTATACCCATAATAAAGTAAAAAATATAGGATAGTTCTTAGACATTTAGAGACTATTGCTGACATTTCCACTTCTAAAATAATAAAATTTCTTTAATAATTTAATAAAATAATTTAATACTAATAAATAATAATATAGTTAATAAATTAATAAAATTTTTATTTGATTATACAATGATAGACGTACAATATGGATGGCGTTTCACTCCTTTCTCCTCAGCCACCTACATCGTTCCTCTTCTTTTTCCCTTGGGTATCACCTTTTTCTCTGTCTCCACCCATAAAACCATAGCCGGATGAACCCGCAGCCACCACCACCAAGGGACACCCACTAAAATCACTACCATAAACACCATCACCCCTCCCTCACCCCTAACGCCAGTGGCACCAGTAGCAACCGCCAACAAGGAGACCTGAGAACATTGTGGCAGCAGACACCGCTTAGGAGATTTGAGGATGTTGTGGTGGTTGATGGCATGACCAATGATAGGTTTGTTTTCAATTGTAGCTTTGAATATTTTTGCTTTTAAATTGGTTATAAAAATTAGGATTTGGTTTGTTTGGAAGACATGGTGCTATAGTCATTTTTATGAAACCCATAAATGGTTTTCAAAGTTTGTGTTGTGCATATTTTTGGAAAACTTTTGAAGGTTTTTTTTAAGGTAAAACCAGAGCTGAGGGAGGGGAGAAATGGTGATCTCATATAACCAGGCGTGAGCGAGGGGAGGAGAGAAATGGTTGTCATCGTTTCTACGGTCCCCGGGTGGGGGGCAGAGAATTGGGCAGAGGAAGAAGAAATAAAAAAACAAACATAGAAGGAAGAGAAAAAACCTTGGAGAGGAAAAAAATATTTTAACTTTTATATTATAACAAAAGCAAAGTTAAAAGACCAATTTAATCTTTTAAAATTAATTTATTTGCATTCATCTAACGTAAAAACTAATAGAAATAAGGATTGTAGGGAGTTTCTCAAAATATAAGAATTCTTTTTAAAAAAATATATCAAAAAGTCATCTGGATAACATTTAACTAAAAGATATGGGAGATATATATCATTATTTTGAAATTAATCAACAATCATTAGATATAGAAATTAATCAGTGACCACTTGGTTGACAGAATCGTTAAAATGGAATAACTGTTGAGGGGCATAAAAGCCTTTAGAATTTTTTTCAGTCTTCAAAGCCGCACACCCATCCACCACTACTGACAAACGTCGTGAATTAAACACTTCAACCGTATTTATTTGTGTTTTTTAAATTTTTATTTTGAAAACCTTAAGGGGTTGTTTGATACAAGAGATAGGAATCTTGATGATGGGATTCACATTGCTGGGAAAGTAAAACATAGAAATCTGATATCTGGGAAAATATGATTACTGTGTTTGGTTTGCTACAGAAATCTCGGTCTAAACTACTATAGGAATCAGATTATTATATTTGGTTGTACACAGGAATATTAATTTTCTTTATTATGTGAGTAACCCGATAATACAAATTTTGTTACTTTATCAAAAGACTTAAAATTTTTTTTTGTTATAATATAATTGTAATACAAATATATATATTCAGTTATATATATATAAGGGTAATAATTTTGAAGATTTTAAAAATTATTTATTATGAATTGCTATAAATAATTTAAAAATATTTTGAATTTATTATAATTCTGTTATAAATTACAATAAATAATTTATAAATTTATCATAAAATATATTAATAAATTTATCATAAATTTATTAATAATTTTGCTGTATGCTATATTGGAAAGGTCAGATGCATAAATTTTTTTTCCTTTAAATCACACTTTTATTACAAAGAAATCATTCTTGCACATATACAGAATGTTGTTTTCTGTTTCGTTAGATTTGATTTAATTTTTACGGTATCTTAATTAGTGATTTAAGTTTTCGTCAAATTTATGAACTTATTTTGTGTTTCTAGGAATAAATCTAGTATTATTATGTGATTTTTGTGGTTTGATGTATATAAAAATTATGGAAACCGACGGGTTTCGTCGCGGATAGACGATGACGAGTGTCGGATTTATCTCGACTCCACTCGACACTTATATGTCGAGTCATGTCGGATTCACAACTGACACTCGATATTAGTCTATTTTCGAAGACATTGAATGTCTTCATCTGACATGTCGAGTGTCGAATACGTGAAAACCGACATATAGATATCTCGAACTATGTATCCAACACTCGACATGTCGGAGAAAGCTTGTGTCGAGCTCTATCGAATTTTGTTGAGTTTTGTCGAGCGTTTTACCAGGTTGCTTGTTTTAGCTTTGTTTTTTGTCTTTTTGCATCATATTTAACTAAGGGCCCGTAATTGTGCCTATTTTTTCAATTTTCCCAAAAAAATTAACAAACATGCAAGAAGAAAACAAACCTGCTATCATAAATATCTAATACAACATGGGAATTGAGGAAAAATTTAATGACTGATGCTAGACCAATATTACGAATTTCATATAATGGTGTAAACAAAGTTACAAAATAAGGCAAGACTGTGCTATTCCCAAAGCAAGCTAATTTAAGTTTCATTGTAATACTATTTGTCACAATGAAGAACATCAAAGTTAGTAACATTTGTCCACACAATGTGGCTAAAAGTTTATGAGTACTCTGAAATACCATCAAAAGTTTCCAAAATCATGGCTACAAAATTCACCCAATTGCCATCAGCAACAAAGTTTGCCAAAAAAAGCAAAAAAGTTCCATTCCATCTCATTCCAATAGTCCAAGAAGAAATTCAAGTTTGAATTCGTCATCCAATGTGTAAAAAAAATCTATGTTAGCTTGATTTTGGACAAGAAGTTGTCCAACTTTAACTCGTTGTGAATCTGTTAACCCTTCAACTTTTTTAAGTTCATCAAAGATTTTCATCCTCCTAGTTACTCCATCAGTTTCAATCTGAAAGCAATCAACAATTCTTCTAATGTTGTCACTAGTAGCAGCATATATTTCATCAAATTTTTGCACTGTGACATTCAACATATCTACCAAATGATCCACATTTCTTAATCTTTTTCTACTTTTTCTACCTATTTGTGTTGAACCAACTGGTGTGTTTGTGTGACTCATGCTTATAGTACCAATAAGGTCATCTACTAGGTTGAATGGATCGAACTTAACATTTTGATCACTCTCTACCTCTCTATTAATCTCTTCAACCATTTCAGAAAACCTCATTGCACCTTGTCCATTGGCACGGTCCTTCCCAAACACGGTTCCCAAATCATCAAAATGCGAAAATGATTTGTTCTGTAAGCCTTTTGCATTTGGATGACTCTGTGTAAATGTTAGAAGACATACAACAAACATTAGACAGAACAATAAAAATCCTTACCTTAAATTTATTATACTATAATGACATTCAACTAAGTAAACAAACAACAAAAATCCTTACCTTAACCCAACCATCAAACACGCTCTGTTCAGCAACAACACACTTGAGTTCATCATTCCAACCAAATCCACTTGCAGCAAGTCCTAACATATCAGAAATTGCATTAAATTATTTCTTTAGAATCTTGATACGAGAATCAATGTGAAAAGAGCTAAAGGAGATGTCATTTGTACTTGATCGTCTTCTAGAAATAATAATATACAACATGAGAATGAAAAGAAGGGTCATCTCATTCAACACTTCCATATATTGAACCAAGATAGTTATAATTCTTTTCTTTGTAATTAATGGAAGATGAGCCATACCTGCATAAAGTTTGAAATATATACGCATGAACAATTATTAATTTATCATGTAGCTATATGAATGATAATGTTGAAAAATATGAATGCAAGAAATATAGTTAAATATGATACAAAAAGGCAAAAAACAAAGCTAAAACAAGCAACCTAACAAAACGCACGATAAAACTCGACAAAACTCATGTCAGATACCTCCCACCAACTATACGACTTTGTCGGATGTCGGATTATTCAAGTGTCCGACACTCGATGTCTTCGAAAATAGACTGATATCGAGTGTCAGTTGTAAATCCGACGCGACTCAACATGTAAGTGTCGAGTGTCGAGTGGAGTAGAGTTAAATCCGTGTCTTGCCATCATCTACCTCGCGATGAAGTTGAGTGTCGAGTGGAGTAGAGTTAAATCCGTGTCTTGCCATCATCTACCTCGCGATGAAACCCGTCAGTTTTCATACACATCAAACCACAAAAATCACATAATAATACTAGATTTATCCCTAGAAACACAGAATAAGTTCACAAATCTAATGGAAACTCAAATCCTTAATTAAGATTCCCTAAAAACTAAATCAAATCTAACGAAACAAAAAACAACCAAATAAATCAGTAAAACTACGAAAAAACCAACAAATAAACATACCTCAGTTTAAAACAGTGAAATGAACGAGAATGAAACGTGGCTTTTTATTTTAACAGATTGGGAATGCGTTTCTACAGTCGTTGCAGTCGCGTGTGACGTATACTCAAGTGTCATGCTGGTGCGACTACCACGATGGAAGGAAGAAGAAGGTTAGAGAACGGTGGGTAATGTTGGATATTCACTCAATCGACTTCTCGTTTTCATCTCGTTTTCATTTCACGTTTTCTCTTTTCCTTCTCACTGTCGATGAAGATTTTTTTCTTTCTTTTTGAATTTGTGATTTCAAGACATCTCAAACTCAAATTCTAGAAGGAATTGATATTACCCTATTAGACGATAATCTAATCCCATGGGAAATATAGATTACATGGTTTAAATTATTTAAAATGATAACCTAACACAAGTTGAAAATCATTTTTCCATTCCCAAGCCCCTGACATCCCAACCAAACGGCAAAAAAAAAAAAGTGATACTCATTTTAAATTTTTTAAATTTTAAAAATTATATAATTAATATGAATTTAAATATTAAAAAAGGAACATTCCCATAAAATAAATTAAAAAAATATGTAAACAAACAAAATTGAGTTCTTAGCATCAAAAACCAACCAAAGTTGTACCAGCAAATCCCCACTTGTAAGAAGTATAAGGATTAATCGACGTTGCACCAACCTAACTAAGAAGTGGGGATTCATCTAGAATCGAAAAAATAATGTCAAAACCCAGAATAAAATTTTTAAAAAAGTAGCAGATCCTCGCTGTCATAAAAACAATAACCGATACTAACATCTATGAAAAAAAAAAAAAAAAACCTCACATACAATGCTATCAGAAAATAGTATAGATTGGTTTATCGTTAAAAAAAGAAAGCTTGAAAAACCCCAAATCAAACCTTATTAATTTTTCCTGTAAATTGGACGACTCTGAATGATTTTGATGCAGGCGAGCGGTCAAGTACTGCAGATGACAAATTGCTCACTGCCCTTTGTTGGCTTTAACTCTTTAATCTTTTTTCCTTCGTGTAATTAGCAGATCTGGTCGAGCTGTCAAACGGTCATTGGCGGTGGCTTGCTGGTGATGGGTGGCTGATAGTGGTTGGCCACTGCAAGGGGTGAGATGATAAGCCGTGGGAGTGAAACGAAAGGATTTTCACCCGTGAATATTAACAACAGCGGGTGGGTGGCTGGTGTGAGAGATTCTTATCGGTATAGGTGCGGTGGCTAAAGCTCCGGGGTTGGACGATTAACGCTCGCGGCTGGCTTGAGGTGCTGAGTGGCTAGTCTTTTTTTTCCCGTTTTTATTATATGTAAAATTATTTCAATCTTTTTAAGTTTTATTAAGCCCAATTTTTTGCAAACTTTAGTTAAGGGTAATCCAGTAATTGAGTACGATTGGATGGGGGAAGTGATGCATTATTAACGGATTCGTTATAAGGGGTGTTCTGATAATTTTCTGAAACACAGGGTTGGATCCGAAAGAAATAAGTAAAAGTTGCCTATGTCTGAAATTTCTCTGAAGTATAGGGGTAGTGAGAGTGTTGATCCATTTATGTTCTTTTGAGTAATACTACACGTATATCCCAGGGTTAACTTTCATTGAACCACATCTTTTATCTAAATTATTAGTTATAGGATCAACCTATCTTCGACTATTAGGATTCAATTTAATAATATGTATAATTGATGTATTTTTAAACTCCAATGTTATAATTATTAGATTGAATCATATTTGTTAAGAATGAGTTGATATAACAGCTTACAATTTATATAAGAATTTGTATGAAAAATGTGGTACCATCGAATCCATTCCTATAACCTGACTACAATTGAAAATATATATATATATATATATATATATATATATATATTCAATGATTCTCGTGTAACTTATGTGACATTATTTCATTAAGTGGTACAAATACACAGTAAATAAAAAAGATGATAATATGATTCGTCATCTCATAATATCATACCGCATAATGTTGTACAAGTGATATTGTACGTATTAGTTGTATGGGACATAGGCCAATTTGAAATTATTGTTACTTAAAAAAATATCTATTTCTTAGGCTTAAGTTAGAGCAATTTAGGCATTTGGCAAACCAACTAAGGCCCCCTGTTAGGTTATGTTAAAAGAGGGGGAAAAGGGGGAAAGGAAAATGGTTTCCTAAGGAAACATATTTCCTTTGCTTAGGTTGATTCAAAGTGGGAGAAAAATGGATTATCAACAATCATTCCTCAGAAATAATATATTAAATTATTAAACTAACCATGTATACTTTTTATGCATCCAAAACTAACATTATTCAATATTTAATAAATAATTATAAATATAATTGATTATTTTAAAAAATTAAAAGATTGTAAAATATATATTTTCCAATATTTAAAAAATTGTAAATTTTGAAAAAGCTCTTTCCGGCAGGCATCCCTGGTGACCATTGACACATCCGCACATACGGCATCATTCCTGGCACAACAAGAGTTGACAAATGTCACTCTATCACCTTTTGCAGGTTTCATCGACTAAAGAGTCATTGTTATCCATCAAACGACAATTTTTTTAGTGGATATAAATAAAACTTCATTGCGTGCAGCAAACTGACAAGTCTATTGTTGGTGAAACTTAAACAGATGGAGAGATCATCAAACGACGATCACTCTGGACTGGATTGTGACGATTCACACTCTCGATGGTGGCTACTAGCAATGGCATCGACCGTCAGCCAACCATTGTGTAATTTTTTTAATTTTTAATATATAATATTTTAAACTTAATAACTTTTTTCAACTAATGTCTACATTATTAATATATATTCTTTGTTTTATTATTTGTTTAGATTAATAATAAACATTTTGTAACTAATTTTTAAAAAATAAAAATCATTTTTAAATAATTTATATTAATAATGAATATCATATATTTTAATATTGATGGCATTTATGCCTCATTAATTTATGAATGATTCATTTTCATTTGTAATTCTATTGTCAAACCTAACAAAGAAAAATATTCCTCCAACATTTTCTTTCCCTCATTTTTTTCCTTTCTCCCATTTATCCCTTCCTCTCTCATTTTCTTTCTTACAGCCCTGAATACCCCCTAAAAATAATTTAATTTTAATCTTCATATAAGATAACCCAATTTATTAAAAGATTAAAAAAAATAGGGGATTAGAAGCTTTTGAAAATTAGCCATTCATAAAAATATGAAAGGATAATATCCTATCTATTAAAGATAATTAATAAATATGATTTTAATTAATAAAAAATTATAAAGCAATTATTTAATTAAAATCATGGCTTAATAAATATTTGTAAAAAATTAAAAAAAATTGCAAGAGTCAAATTAAATAATTGCTTTATAATTTTTTAATAAATAATATTAATAAAGATAATATCAATAAATATCCTCAAATTTTTACTTAATTTTACATAAAAAATAATTATTTATTTTTAATCAATAATAATTTTAAACTTACATAAAATTTATCATTTAATGTTTTCTGTTGGGATTTAAACTAGGGTAAGAGGTAGTACAGAACTTTCATAACCAAATAATTGAAGTTCTAATTCAAAATTTCTTTATTGATGAATCAAAATAAACTAAAAAAAAGAAAAAGAAAATTACAAATCAAGCCAAATCCAATCCGTCTAAACGACAATATTTCCGTCTTCTCTTTCCTAGTCTTCACGTTTTCCGGCTTTTTGTCAATCTCCTCCGGAACCATCCCTTTCTCTGCCAATACTTGTTCTCTCGCCCCAGCCTCTTCACTCAACGACAACGAACGCAGCTACAGAACTAGCCTTGGCCTCGGCCTTTCGCTCTTCGTACTCTCCTCTCTCTTTCTCCCCCAAACCGTACGCATTATTAATGGCACATCACAAGCCCCACTGCCTCATCTACACACCACTACCAAAACTACTACCAATCCACACCCTAACACAAGGACCTCAAACCCACACCCACCAGCCACAAAACCCAATTTACACACCCACGCTCTAATGACAAGTCATAACCACCAACCACAAAGCCCATTTTAACATGCCCACTCTCCACCATAGTGATAGTATGTAATCATGTTGGAATTAGAGATTTCTTGATCAAGAAAGGAAACTTTTTCTTTCTGTTTTGTTCATTACATCTCCGATACACACTGCAGAGCATATATATGCAGTTCCTAACAAACATAACTAACTATTGAATGACATTTACCAAATTGTCCCTAAGCTACTAAACTACTTAACTACCCTTAATCAATGTTAACAGCCCCCCTCAAGTGTAGCTAGGGGTGGCAATTCGTGTTCGCAGGTCGTGTTCGTGTCGTGTCGAGCTGTGACACGATAAAGATTGACACGACACGAACACGACCCGTTTATTATTCGTGTCACTATGACACGACACGAACACGACACGATTATTAAACGGGTAACACGACACGACACGCTAACACGAATAATAAACGGGTCATAATCGTGTTAGACACGAACACGACCCGTCTAACACGATTAAGACACGTTTACATTATTGACACGACCCGATTGACACGATTATGACCCGTTAACACGATTATGACACGTTACATAATTAAATTTCTAACTTTTGTTAAATGACAAAAATACCCTAAGTTTTAAAATTGATTAGGTTTTTAAAATTCTATTTTTATTTTAAAATTTGGATACATGTAGGGACACTGTGTAGCTAGGACCTTTGATGACAATCCTAGCGAACTTGCTAATTTTGATAAGTGTTCTGATGAATTGTTTGCTCCGGATCTTGACAGATTGATGATAAGCACTCTGATGAAAATGTATCAAGCTTTCTTCAGATTTTGACATTGCTTGGAGTCACATCTTTCACTGTTAAACCTTCACTTTCTCCGGATGAAATATTAAGCTTGCTTCTAAGAAATTCAAATCTGATTCCAGCTAGAGGTTTTGTTGAAATGTCAGCATTTTGAAGTTCTGTAGATATATGTTGAACTTTTAGTTGACCAGCCAGTACCCTTTCTCTAATGAAGTGCACATCTATTTCAACATACTTTGTTCTAGCATGGAATACCGGATTTGATGCCAAGGATTCTGCTCCCTTATTGTCACAAAACATTACTGGAACATCATTCAGCTTAACTCCAATTTCAGACAGCAAACTCTGCAACCAAATTAACTCTGCTGCAGCAAAGGACATGGCTCTATATTCTGATTCAGTGGATGATCTTGCTACAACCTTATGCTTCTTGGAGCTCCAGAAGATCAGATTGTTTCCAAGATAAACACAACATCCTGAGGTGGATTTTCTGTCATCCAAGGAACTTGCCCAGTCAGCATCACTGTAGGCTTCAAGAGTTACTGATTGCATTGGCTTGAAAGTCAAACCATAGTGAGAAGTACCCTTTATGTATCTCAGCACCCTTGTGCAGGCTTGCCAATGTTTAATTGTAGAGCACTGCAGAAATTGACTTAGCTTATTTACTGCATAGGAGATGTCAGGCCTGGTCATTGACAAATATTGTAAAGCACCAATTGTGCTCCTGTATAGACTAGGTTGTTCAAACTCAACACTATCTTTTAATGTCAGTTTTGAATTTGCTTCCATAGGTGATTGTATGGCTTTTGACTCCAGCATGTTACACCTTTTCAACAGATCAACAGCATACTTTCTCTGTGTTAACAGCATACAATTCTTGGATCTTGTTACTTTAAATCCAAGAAAATAATTGACAGAACCAAGTGTTTTCAGTGCAAACTTTTGGTTCAAGTCTGAAATGATCTTCTTAATCTGAATATTGTCACTTCCAGTAATCAGAATATCATCAACATACACTAACAATAGCACTATTGTTTTGTCAGTCTTGAGAATGAATAAACTGGAATCTGAAATTGATGGCTGAAACCCCCACTAAAGCAGTGCACTTTTGAGCTTGTCAAACCAAGCTCTAGGTGTCTGCTTCAATCCATATATAGATTTGTGAAGATGGCATACAAATGTGGGCTGAGACTTGTCTGTAAACCCTTCAGGTTGGGTCATAAACACAGTTTCTTGAAGGTCACCATGTAGAAATGCATTGTTCACATCTATTTGCTGGATATCCCAATTGAATGTAATAGCTAAAGATAGGATAACTCTAATTGTTGATGGTTTGATGATTGGACTGAATGTATCAAAGTAATCAATACCAGAGGTTTGTTGAAAACCCTTGGCTACTAACCTAGGCTTATACCTCTGTATGGTGCCATCTGAGTTATATTTGATTTTAAATATCCACTTGTGATCAATCACATTCATATCCGGAGATGGTGGAACTAGAGTCCATGTTTGATTGTTTTGCAGGGCTTGATATTCTGCTTGCATTGCAGCATACAAGTTTGGATCAGACAATGCTTGCTGTACAATGGCAGGTTCAAGAGAAGAGGAGATAGTAGAATCTGCAGTATAGCAATAGGTTTTAGGTTTGAAGATACCAACCTTAGACTGAGTAACTGTAGGGTGAAAGTTTGAAGGAACAAAAGTAGGCTGAATTGGCAAGTTTGAATTCTTAGTGGGAGCTGCTGTAGGTGGAGTAGAATTAGATGATATAGGTGAGTGAAGAGTATTAGGATTTTCTGTTACCTGATTGGAATGGCTAGATGATGTAGAGGTATTGTTTGATGGCAAAGATGAGCAAGTAATTACTGGTGGAGAGGGAAGTATCCATGGTCCAGTGACAATTTCAGAAGGTGCAGTAGAGGAAGATGAGTGAAGAAATGAACCTGTTTTGAATGGGAACTCATTTTCATTGAATAACACACTTTGAGCAATGTAAATTCTGCCAGTAGAGTGCAGACAAGGATACCCTTTGTGTGAGGAACTGTAACCAACAAACACACAAGTTGATGTATGGAAGGAAAACTTGTGAGATTGATATGGCCTGAGGTTAGGATAGTAGGCACAGCCAAATACCTTAAACCTTTTATAATTTGGATCAACATGGAATAACACAGAGAATGGAGACGGAAACTTCATTGATGAGGATGGCAATCTATTAATAAGATAGACTGCTGTGTGGAATGCAAACCACCAGAAGGAAAGAGGCAGGGAAGCTTGTGCCAGCAATGTGAGACTAGTATTGACTATGTGCCTATGTTTTCTTTCCACAACTCCATTTTGTTGGTGAGTATAAAGACATGGATGCCTAAAAGTAATGCCTAGTTCTTTGAGATAGGAGACAAGTGGTCTATATTCACCACCCCAATCAGCCTGCAAACACTTCAACTTAGTACTAAATTGTCTTTCAACAAGTGCTACAAACTGCTTGAATACATTGATTACTTCAGTTTTTGATTTAAGAGGAAACAGCCATGTATATCTACTGAAATCATCCACAAAACTCACATAATATGAATATCCTTCAACTGATTTTATTGGAGATGGATCCCAAAGATCCGTGTATACAATGTCAAGTGGTGAAGTTGTCCTAGAATCTGAACTAGGATAAGAATCATGACATTGCTTACCAATTTTACAGGATTCACAAAAACAATCATTGTTGTTTATAAACTTGAACAATTGAGTAGTTGTAGATAGTTTTTGCATGACTTGAATGTGTGGATGACCCAATCTTCTATGCCACAAAGTTTGATCTTTTACAGCTGATAAAGCAGAAGCATCTGAACCTACAGAATGTGTTAATGAGTAGAACAGTGACATATGAGCTGGAACTTTATTCATTGAGGCATGATAGGCAGCTTTATTTGGAACTGTTGCTATTTGATACAGTCCATTACTCAGGCATCCTTCCAACAAAGTCTTGCTGGTAGTTTTGTCCTTAATCAAACAGCCACGATTATGAAACTCAACAGTTATATTATTGTCTTTAAGAAGTTGAGAAACACTAAGTAAGCTTTTAGTAATCTGTGGCACAAATAGAATCTTTTGAAGCTTAAAACATGCTGATTTATTTGGAGACTGTAAATAACCATAACCTATATAAGTAATAGGTAGGGAAGTACCATTACCAACTTGTACTGTCTCTGGACCTGTGTACTTGCCTGCCATTGTAAGTTTACTCATATCTGAGGTTATGTGGTCTGTTGCACCTGTGTCAAGATACCAAGCAGGATCTTGCACAATGGATGGAGAAGCAGCAGATCCTTGCTGTGATGACTGATTCACATTAAATGCTTGAGAAGATTGAGATGCTGGAGGTCCGTAATAGTTTATATCAAACCTATGATAGCACTTGATCACTGTGTGTCCTGTTTTCTCACACAATTGACACACTGGTTTGACTCCATTTGAGTGATTTGGACCTCTGCCAGTGAACTTGTTTCTTCCTCTTCCCCTAAATCCTTGATTAGAAGTTTGTCTAGCTCAATTAAAGTGCTGAGAATACTGACCAGTGAACTGATTGGATCCACCAATTGATATGGTCTAGCAGCTATATTAGCACTATGATCTAAGCTAATACTTTGGGTTGAATTAAATTTTTCCAGCCTCATTTCATAGCTTTGAAGCAGAAACTGAGCTTCTTCTAATGTTATTGTGCCAGCTCTTGAGGTAAGGTTAACTACTATAGCATCATATTCTGGTCCAAGACCATCAAGAATGTGAAACAACAAATCCAGATCCGAAACATTGTGTCCAATAGCCATGAGTGTATTAACAATATCTTTCATTTTCAGTATGTAATCAGCTATAGTTAGAGATCCATTTTAGTGTTCTGAAGCTGATGTTTCAAGTGCATGGATCTAGCTTTAGATTCTGTGTAAAATAATTGTTCAAGAACATTCCAGATCTCCATTGTAATTGTACATCTAACTACATTTCCATGCATTGATTCAGAAATAGATGATAATAACCAGCTGAGAATGAACTGATCAATTCTTTTCCAGTTAAAGAACTCAGGATTGAGTTGTGTTGATACCTCATCTGAATTATGAGCCGATTGGATGGAGATCACTTTTGCTGGACAAGGTTTCTCGCCAGTGACATATCCTTCGAGATCAAAGGCCCTGAGTGTAGCAAGAATTTGAGTGCGCCAGAATCCATAGTTTGCTCTCTGAAGCTTGATTGAGGAATTAGGAAGAACTGTCGGCAGAGTAGAAGTGTGAGACGAAGGATTCATAGTTGTTCCAGTATCAAGAAAGGTTCCAGTGTTTGATTGAAGGTTTCCGAGAAAATCTGTGTGAAATTCTCCCATTAGATCTCATGCTCTGATACCATGTTGGAATTAGAGATTTCTTGATCAAGAAAGGAAACTTTTTCTTTCTGTTTTGTTCATTGCATCTCCGATACACACTGCAGAGCATATATATGCAGTTCCTAACAAACATAACTAACTATTGAATGACATTTACCAAATTGTCCCTAAGCTGCTGAATTACTTAACTACCCTTAATCAATGTTAACAAAAGGCAACAACGTTGATCTCGATGTTCAACCTCTCTCGATCCATTTACAGTCCTCTTCCTTTCTCCTTCAATCGGCGATTCCCTCGTCTAATCAAAGGTTTGAACTATGAACATTGATTTGCTTCAATTAATTTAGGTTTCTACGCCATTTATAACTACGCATCAATTACGTGATGCTGAAAAGATATAGAGGAAGAGAGAACAGCAGAAGTGGTAGTGGAAGGACGATCTAGAAGGAGAGAGAGCGGGATGTGAGGTGGCAGTGCAACAACATCCAGAGGGAGAGAGAACGGTGTTTTTTTTTTCTTTTTTTTGGTTTTTTAAATATTAATTTTTATTTTTATTTAATTTTAATTATTTTTAAGGATAAAAATGTCTTTTTAAATTTTTGTTAATATAAATGTTAGATCATGATTTTAATAAAAGTTCAGAGGTGTTATTGATTAAAAATATATAGTCATTCTATGAAAGAAATTAAGTAAAAAGACTCAAAACTCAAGGGTATTTATTTGTATTTTCCTAATTTTAATATAATAAAATATCTTTAGCCCTAAATTAATAATTGAAGAATACTATATTCTTATAACATGTATGAATATTGTCGTTAATGCAAGAAATAAATTGTCTCATATTATACATGGTTCATTGGAGTCCTATAAATTCATTTAAAATTACAATCTCCTATATTGGGATGATTTAAATTTAAATATTCGTTGTTATTTTTATTTGGGACTTTATTTAATTTATAAATAAATTTTTATGTCTTATATTATGAGCTACTACTCGTAGTTTAATTTGTATCAATATAATATATATCATTATATTTTATGTTATTTCGCATTAAATTGCATTTTTCCATTTGACTATATTGGACTTTTTTTTTATATAATAAGTTTATTAAGTTTGGATCATATCAGATTGGATTAGATTGGATATGATGATGGCTTCTATAAAATCATATTAAATTATATTTCACTCTTTGATTTGATTGAAAAATCACTGAACTGATAAATATCGAATTGGATTAGTTATTAGTTAAATCCATTGAATCTAAATCGACGAACACCTACTTATTTAAACCATTTAAAAGTGTGGAAAAAAATAAAAGTGGCGATAGTCAGGGAAAAATCCGTGATCTTTTTTCAGGTTTGGATGTTGCATCCCAAAATTCGCAAATACCTACACAAAAAAAAAAAAAAAAATCTGAGGATGTAGCAAGGATCAGGGAAGAGTTTCTTTCTTTGGTGCATATGCGAAAACGCCAAAAACGCACTTGTACCCATATTTTGTCATCCCTACTTTTGAATCCCATGGTATTGTCAACGCGCTCCAACCAAACTCAACGGCATTCAACATCAGCCACAATCTAACAACTTTCGGTGGTTCTTTTCTCTCTTTTTCTAAATAAATTTAATGATAATTAATTTGATTTAATTATTATTTATTTATAATAAATGTAGGTATATTTTGGTAATTTAAATAATTTTTAAAAGCTCGTTGACCAAATTTCTATATCTTGCTTTTGTAAAAAACAACCGGTCTTTAATTTGATTTAACAACACATTTTAACTTATTTAATAAACCGCTCATTTCTTTATAGTATAGTAGAAGCTGAGCTTATTATCTCTCAAGTAGATCAGAAGTGATTATATTTTAAGCGCCAATAATTTCAAATTGGCCCGTACTCTTTTTTTATATAACATGATGTGGAATAATCTTAGTGGTTGGTAAAAAATACAACATAATTACTAGATACTACAGCAATAAGTGGCATCTAATAATATTATATTACATCATAATTATTGAATGTACAAATCAGAAAATAAAGATATGAGCCATTCTTATTGCGAGATACGTTGCTCATTCTTATTTTGAAGCCGAATATGCAGATAACTTGAGGGAGATAGAGCACCGGTGATATGATACTCCATGACTTACGAAGTAACATCTTACCAATGATGTTGAGAATATCATAGAGCATACAAGAACATGAGTTAGTTGATTTATTCAAAAGAATTTTGATTATATTCAATTCTTGTTAACCTGAATGTGATTGTTATTTTGCGAGTGTCATGTCTATGCATTCAGTTGTAAGAGATTCTTCGTACTCTCTCTTTTATTTGTTTTTTTGGCTCGAGTCTAGAGCTTGCCAGACACTAAGGATTGGATGAAGTTTTTACTGTTTAAGATGAAAATTATAAGAATAATATTACATTTATAACCTATTTACAATCAATCTTATTTACAATCTGAGTTAGCAAAATTATACCAAAGATAAAATTATGATATCATGCATTGTAACTTTCCTTATTCATTTTTGTTTTTCTCATTCAATGAATTCTTATTCATTTTTGTTGTAAGGAGTTGATTGTAGAATTTAATTTTGTATAAGGTCATTTGAGTCTATAAATTTTATATTATGTAGATTAATCAGCCCACCCACGTAAAAAAAAAATAAATTTGTGATTGATTTATTATTTTCTCTCTTAACTTGTTGGTTTGATTTGTCAACTAAATTGATTGCAGACGTTATTGCAATTAATCTAGTTAACATATCATAACAATCAGATGATTAGAAGATGTACTTCATTATGATCCGTTATTACGATTTTTTGTTTATATGTAATTAAAAGATAATATTATACTTATAATTTATTTATAGTCAATTCTCTTTACGATTTGAGTTGATAAAGTTTTACTTGAGATATAATTACTATATTACGCATTGTAAGTTTGCAACTTCCTTTATTCATTTTGTTTTTTCCTCTTTCAATAAATTTTTATCAACTCAAATGATAACGAGTTTATTGTAAATTCAGTACTGTTTGCAATCAAATGCAAAAAATCATTAGAGTATTAGCTCATAACGATTAAATTATAAAAAATTGTACTTCATTATAACTCATTCATCGTTTGTGTCATTTAAATGCAAAAAACGAGTTGAATAAGTTTTTATCTTTTATTGTATAATTTGTGTACATCTCGGTCAAACTGATTAGCTAGTACTTATATATTAAATAAATAGCATGGTACGTACCTTATGGGTATGGCTACAGTATTATTATATGCCAGTTTATCAATTTTTCAAATTTATATAAAAATTATAAATGAATGTATAAAAATTAAAAATTAGTGTGTAAAAATTGTAAATATAACTTTTCTTTAATGAATGTATAAAAGTTGTAAATGAGTTTGTAAAATTATAAATGAGTGTGTGAAAATTGTAAATGGATAGATAAAAGTCGTATTTAAAACTTTTACATATTTATTTATAATTTTTACATATTTATTTATAACTTTTACGCAATTTTAAAACTTAGAGTACCGAACATCAGATGTACCGTAGCAATACCTGTACCTTATATTAAAATTGCATTGTATGGTAAGTAATCCTGATACTAAAATTGTATTGGATTAATATTTCTTTCTCATATTTGATTGTTTGGTTGAAATGCGACCTTTTCACATTCTGACCTCATTGAAAATGAGCAATATCATATACTATTTTTAAAGTTTGATATATCATCACTTAGAAATGTAATTTTATATTTATATTATTCAGTCCTTAAAATTTATGTATTTGTATTATCTAGGTCCAGTTGAATCATTTTTTTTTACAAACTAAATTACAATTGAATAATTATTTATGATGAAAATAAAATCAATATTACCCTATATTTACTGAATATTGAAGTTCAGTTAACGAAAATATACCTAACTATTTATGAAGAATTAGTCAACTAGACTAGATAATACAAATACGCGAACCTTAATAACTAAAATAATATAAATAAAAGCTACATTTTTAGATAGTATTATATCAATCTTTAGGGGTAATGTATGATATTATATGTATCGAAAATAACATGCTAATGTCAAACAAAAGATCGTGGTATATAGATGAATGTCGGATTTTTCTCTTTTTTTTTTAAAAAAAAAAAGAAAAAACGATTGGGCATTAGCTTCAAAAGTTAGAACATAAGAAAAAAACAGGAACAATGTAAAGGCCTGTTTGTTTCGGCTTCTTCAAATAGAGCTTATTGAAGTAGATCTTTTTGGAGTAGAGCTTTTATTAAAAAGTTATTAATTGTTTGATAAGATAAACATAAAATAACTTATTATAATTAAATTATTAAAATAGAGTTTTGTTATAAGGAAAGAATAAAATAAAATATTGAAAATTAAATGAGGGTATCTTTGATATTTCGAAACTTTAAAAAAGCTTAATAAGAGCTTTTCTTAAAAGCCTCAATTTTGGGCTTCTCCGAGTAGATGTAAAATAACATTTTTAATCATCTATAAGCTATTCTTAAGTGGCATCCAAACGATACAAAAAAAATTTAAAAGAGCTTTTGACGTTAAAAAAACATTTTTGATCAGCAGAAAAGCTCAAACAAACGTGCTCTAAAGAGCTGTGAAAAGAGTCGTGAAAAAAGTCGATCGATGTGGTGTGTGATGTGTCATTGTCATAGATTACCGGTTTGCTACTTCTCCAGGCAGCCAACAACATTCATGTAATGGACCAAACTTCGGCTTCTCTTATATGAGTGGTCAATTATCTTGAAGAAATTAGAAGAAATAACTAAGATGATAGTAGTTGATGAGAAATAATTAAAACAAATTAATTTTTTTATTATATGGTCTAATTTAATATCAAGGGATGATTGCGCTTCATTACATAGAGCATGTTAGATGATTATCAAATGTGTTAGTCATCTCTTAAATATTTTAAAGCGCCTTATCAACTTATGTAAATAAATGTGTTTTGTCTCTTAATATCGATTTGGATTACTAATTAAAAAAACAATTTAATTATAATAAGAATTAAGGTAACACCCAAACTATTACATCGACTAATCACTTAATTAGAATAAGAACAAACATTACATAACATAACTTTTTTTGTAATATTACACGCAGTTGATTAAGATATTTATAAGTTTAATTAATTTAAAAAATAATATTTAGTAGATTTTAATTATTGGTGTTATGGCCATAACAAAATTGGGCCTTAATTAAATCTAATACAGTAAGTCCATTACTGGAGCCTATTATTTAGGCATATTATCTGGGTCCCGCGATGACTCCTCCTAATGCCTATATAAACCCTCCAAACTTTTACTCAAGGTATGCACACTTTTCTAAACTCTTTCTCTCTCTAAATTTCCTTGGCTTTTGAGAGTTTCTCTCTATAGGAAATTCTCCTATAAAATTTCGGTGTGCCAGAAACTAACTTGGGCGTCGGAGGGTTTTCGCCGGCACCACTGCCGGCAACCCTGACAATTTTCTTTGTTCTTCAGGATTGGACCCGACGTACAATTCGAGTTCCAGCCCGCTTTTCGGCTGTCCGAAAATTGTGCATCAACAGTTGGCGCCATCTGTGGGGACGACAATCTAAGCCTCTTTAGTTGTTACTCCCATCCAAACATAATCAAACACAATATGAGTCATGCATCCCAACACTCAACCTCCCTAGAGGTTGGCGAAGAAATCGAGGTAGAAGCACCTCCCCGACGTCGAAGGGTAGTTGATACAGGGAGAGCTTTAGTAATATCCTCTGGGATGGGCCCTAACCCCAAGCAACCCGGACTTCCATTTAGGAGACTGAGGAAAGGCAAGACGAGTCGATTGACAACCATGGAGCATACCATGCGGAATTTTGGTGAACAAATGAACCGTATGGTGACTATGTTCAACCAAGCTTTTGGACATAGTACTCAACAAGCTACAAATACTGCTGGAAATAGCCCAAGGAATGCTATGGTAGTACCTAATGTCCCGACGGATGTTGGTGGACGTACTGACCTGATTGCCCAGAGCACTGGATTACCTCTCCATCAGGTCATTCAACCAAATCTTTCCCATCCTGTTGTTCAAGGAGGGGATGGTCGCCCAAAGATTCCCTCTCCTTCACACGTCATACCTGAACAACAATTGGCAGCAGTAGACCTTCGACACTCTTTAAACAAAAAGCGCCATACAAGTGTTGAGCAAGGACCAAAAGGAAGTAACGTTGATTAGCCAGCCTATTCTTATCATGGTCCTTACGCTCCAAGGGACAACTATCAGTCAAAAAGAAATCGCCCTAGCTCACCATCTAGAAGTAAGAATCATCGCCCAGATGTTGTTCCAATGGATGTCTCAGAGGAGGAAACATCAGATAATCATTATGAGAAATTCAAGCGAGAAATGGATGAAAAAATTCATAAACTGGAGAAGTTGATTAAGTGTTCAGAAGGAGAAGAGGATGGTTGTCCACAATGGGAGTCACCCTTTGCTGAAGATATCCTTAGGGAAAGATACCCGTACGGATTTTGGATGCCGCAACTTGAGCTTTACCAAGGGAGGACTGACCCTCGAGAGCATTTAGACTTTTTTGTTTCTCATATGGAGATACAAGGGGTCTCAGGGGGAATAATGTGTAGAACTTTCTCTCTTACCCTTGGAGGATCAGCTAAGCAATAGTATAGGAGGTTACCAGCCTCATCCATCTCCAGTTTTGATGAACTTGCTCGTAGTTTTCTCACACACTTTGGCAATATGAAAACAAGAAGTCGTCCAGCACAGAGCCTTCTTTCAATCAAGCAGGGTCGTAATGAGTCACTTCGTGCATTTGTGGACAGGTACCAGCGGGAGGTTGCTCGAGTGGATCAATTTAATGATGGTTATGCTATGCAAGGTTTGGTCCAAGGAATCAAAGGGGAGCTCCCTCTAGCATGAGAATTCTTTGTTAACCTCCCACGCACGTACCAAGAAGCATTGGCAAGGATCTCTAGCCATGCCGATGCAGAAGAGATTTTACAAGCAAATTACCCTGGGCAAACTCCGGTGATGCCTAATTCCTCACGTACAGATAGACGACCATATGACAATAACAGAAGAGAACATCATGATAGAAACCGGAGGTCAACCTCGGATCGACGCTCCGCGCGAGATACATTTAGAAATGATCATCTCTTGTTGCAAGGGCCATCCATCCAACCCCGCCAAGAGCATCATGATCGGCCCCAGTAGGAGCACCGTACTTTCACATTACTTAACATGCCACAGCAAGATATCTTGAAAGAAATCAAAGATAAGGGTCTACTGAAAGAACCTGCCCCCTTACGGTCGAATTCAAGAGCAAGAGACAAGAGAAAGTTTTGTCATTTCCACCGGGCTCATGGTCATAACACTGCAGATTGCTTTGAAATGAGGAAACAAATCGAAGGTCTTATCAAGGATGGCCAGCTGCAAGAATACATTTATCGACCCCCTGAACCATCCAGCAAGAATGACAAAGGGAAAGAACCATTAGAAGAAGTAGCCACAATTTTTGGGGGAGTAGTGGCTAGTCCGAGTGCCCAAGCCCGAAGGCACCTAGCTAGGCAAGCAAGATATGACCTTCCTCGCTATGAAGTCAACTTGACAGCCTCTTCCACCAATGTTAGGGATCATGACGTTATCTCTTTTTCATCTCAAGATGCGCAGGGTATCCATCATCCTCATTGTGATGCCTTGGTCCTCACAGTAATAGTGGCCAATAAAAGGTTACGAAGAGTATTGGTTGACAACGGGAGCTCAGCTGACATAATGTCATTGGATGCATTTGATCGATTGGGTCTTAATCGTAAAGATATGAGAGGCATCCAAACTTCTCTGATGGGATTCGCTGGAGGAAAGGTTATTCCCGAAGGAGTAATTTCGTTACCGGTGACCTTGGGAGAAGGCTCCCTACAGACAACCAAGATGGTGAACTTTCTCGTGGTAGATCATCCGGGTGTTTATAATGCCATTCTTGGATGACCATCACTTTATGACTTCAAAGCAGTGATGGGTGTCTATCATCATGTCTTGAAATTTCCAACACCTGCAGGAATAGGAGAAGTTAGAGGTAAACAATGAACCTCTCGAGAATGCTACAATATGGCTTTCAAAGAGAAGACACATAAGCTATTGATGATTCGAGGAGAACCTTCTGAAGGAATGGAAAGTTTGGATCCACGAGACCCTGTGAAAGGGGAGGCTGTAGTTCTAATGGAAGGAATGGATGACGTCCTTATCTGTTTGAATAATTCAGAAAAGACAGTGAAGGTGGGTAAGAGTCTTCCTCTACCAATTAAAGATAAATTGATTGGTTTTCTTTGAGAATACAGTGACATTTTTGCATGGTCTCATGAAGACATGCCGGGTATAGACCCAAGTGTAGCTGTCCACCACCTTAATGTCAACCCTCAAGCTCAACCCATTCGATAAAAGAGGAGGTACCAAGCTCGAGAGCGTTCAGAGGCGATTGCCTTAGAAGTGGAAAAGCTCCTGACAAGTGGAATCATTCGAGAGGTAAACTACCCCGAATGGCTCTCTAATGTCATATTGGTGAAAAAAGCCAATGGGAAATGGCGTGTCTGCATCGACTTCAAAGAGTTGAACAAGCACTGCCCAAAAGACAGTTTTCCATTGCTCAGGATAGATCAACTAGTTGATGCCACAGCTGGCCACCAATTGTTGAGCTTTATGAATGCTTATTCTGGTTATAACTAGATTCCAATGTACTTGAAGGATGAAGAAAAAACAGCTTTCATCACTGATAGAGGGTTGTACTGTTATCGAATGATGCCTTTTGGACTGAAAAATGCTGGAGCAACCTATCAACGGTTAGTAAACTCTATGTTTGCTCCTCTCCTAGGAAAGACCATGGAAGTTTATGTGGATGATATGCTCACCAAAAGTATGGATGCCAGATCCCATGTAGACGACCTCCGAACAACTTTTGACATCCTCCGAAAACACAATATGAAGCTAAATCCCACTAAATGTGCTTTTGGGGTATCCTCTGGAAAGTTCTTAGGATTTATTGTCACCTAAAGAGGAATAGAGGCCAATCCTGAGAAAATCCAAGCACTTATGCAGCTTAAGTCTCCCAAAACACCAAAGGATATACAAGTTCTCACTGGACGAGTTGCCGCCTTAAATCGCTTTATTTCTAGGGCGACCGACAAATATTACCCTTTCTTTAAAGCTTTAAGGAAGTGCAAGCAGTTTGAATGGACAAATGAGTGTGAGAATGCTTTCCTATAGCTTAAGAAGTACTTAGGTTCTCCTCCTCTCCTCTCTAAACCAATTATGGGGGAACCGCTCTTTCTCTATCTAGTAGTCTCCGCATATGCAATTAATGCAGCTCTTACCGTGAGGATTAGGGAATCCAGAGGTCAGTCTATTATATGAGCAAGGCCTTGACAGATGTCGAAGGTCGATACACTCATATGGAGAAGCTGGCTCTCGCCTTAGTTGTTGCTGCACGAAAGCTTCGCCCATATTTTCAAGCACACACTGTTATGGTACCAACTGATCACCCTTTACGACAGGTCCTCTATCGTCCAGAGCTTTCTGGAAGACTCATCAAGTGGTCCATTGAGTTAGGAGAGTTTGACATACACTATATTGCAAGACCATCTATCAAAGGACAAGCAGTCGCTGACTTCATTGCATAATTTTCAGGTAGTGGAGTTAAGGAGGATGAAGAGACCAGTGCAGGATTAAATGATCGACCAATGTCCATGGGAATAGATCCACAGAAGGCATGAGTCTTGTTCATAGATGGGTCATCTAATAAGATTGGTATTGGAGCTGGCTTGATTTTGTCAACTTCAGGTGGAGTAGAAGTTGCTGTGGCCCTACGTTTTAATTTTAAAGCCACCAATTATGTCGCAAAGTATGAAGCTCTCTTTGGAGGACTTAGGTTGGCAGTTGCCCTTGGAGTAGAAGAGATTGTCATCCATAGCGATTCCCAACTTGTGGTTAACCAAATCCGCAGAGACTATTAGGCAAAAGGCTCTACCATGATGGCTTACTTGGATAGAGCTAACTTCTTTCTTTGCAGTTTTAAAGGTTTTGACATCATAAGAGTCCCAAGGTTAGAGAATTCAAAGGTTGATAGTTTAGTAAGAATTGCCTCAGGGGTAGACCCCCTTCCACCAACCGCCTCTCATATGGTCATTCTAGAATCTCCAAGTGTATCAAAGTATGAACTTTCGCCAGAAAGAACGATGACTATAAACGGTAGCCTGTGCTGGATGGACCCTATCATTAAATTCTTAGAGACAGGGGAACTTTCGGCTGACCGAAATGAGGCGATCAAGGTAAGGGGGAAAGCATCAAGGTACACTATGGTTAATGATGTTCTCTACAAAAGATGGTTCAGCCTTCCTCTCTTAAAATGTCTTCGCCCAGAAGAAGCTAATTATGTCCTTAGAGAAATCCATGAAGGAATATGTGGTAACCATTCTGGGGGTCGATCTCTAGCTTATAAATGTATCAGGCAAGGATACTATTAGCCGACCATGAAAAATGATGCTAAGGCATTTTCAGCTAGGTGTGACAAGTGCCAAAAATGTGCCAATATTCCAAGAAAAGCTCCTGAGAACATGACGCCAATGGTGGCCCCTTGGCCGTTCGCACAATGGGGACTAGACCTTATTGGACCTCTGCCAATGGGCAAAGGACAAGTTAAATATGTTGTTATTGCGATTGATTACTTCACTAAGTGGGCAGAAGCTGAACCCCTCGCATAAATTACTGAAAAGAAGACCACAGACTTTGTAAATAAGTCAATTGTTTATAGGTTTGGTATCCCTCACACCATCATTACAGACAATGGCAAGCAATTCGATAACTCAAACTTTAGGAACTTCTGTAAGGAGTTGAACATCTCTTTATGCTTTTCCTCTCCAGCTCATCCTCAAGCAAACGGTCAGGTGGAGGCTGTTAACAAAACTATTAAACACCTCCTCAAGACCAAATTAGATGCTAGGAAAGGTGCATGGCCGGAGGAACTTCCACAAGTACTTTGGGCATACCGAACCACTATCCACACAGCAACGGGGGCAACCCCATACTCCTTAGCATTTGGCTCAGAAGCAGTCGTTCCTGTTGAGATTAGCCTTCCATCACCTCGTACTGAGGGATATAGTGAAAAACTTAATCATAGAGCCCTTCAACTCAACTTGGATCTTCTTGAGGAGGAAAGGGATCTCACCAGTATCAAAGTTGCTGCTTACCAAGAGAGGGTTGCTCGATATTTTAACTCTAAGGTTAAGTGCCGATCTTTCCAGAGGGAGATCTTGTTTTGAGACAAGTACTACAAAATACTCGAGATCCCACTGATGGAGCATTAGGGCCCAACTGGGAGGGTCCTTATCGAGTCAAAGCAGTCATCCGACCAGGCACCTACAGACTTGTCACCATGGATGGGAGGTTGCTTCGTCATCCATAGAATGTTGAGCACTTAAAGAAGTATTATCCATAATCTCTTTATATATGTAATAACTCCTTCTAGAGACTTATGCATGTGTAATAACTCTAATAAGGAGACCTATAAAGAGATTATCAATAAAGTATTTAGTTTACTATGTTGCAAATCTTACGTCTTTAAAGCTCATTTAGGATCAAGCTGCAAGAAGATGAAAGGAGTAAAAGAATTCAACACTAGAAAGAATTTTAAGAAGTTCTTATTATTTCAAAATTGACAGAAGAGTGCCACCCATATAGTCCAAGTAAGGACAAATCCTCACCTATGGCATTGAACTGAAAACAAAAACAATGAAAGATAAAGTCAAGGCTTAGAAAACCGCCTTAATATGATCATTTCCTACAAATAAGTATCTACCTAGTTAAAAGAACTCCAACTATCTCTAAGAAGTGGCCTCATCATCTCCTTCTTCATCTGAAGATGATGAGGTAGAGTCGCCTTGCTTGGCCGCCCAGGCTGCTGTGTCCAATGTCGACTCATAATCCTTATCTTTGAGGATGAATCGGTGGAATTGCTCAGGATCAGAGTTTGCTGTCGGGATAGACTCTGCCACCAAGTTTAACTCTTCAGCTATGGGAGACTGATCAATCTCTGGGTAGCGATCATGGAACCATTTACGCACTACATTGACCCCATCAATATAAGAATGTTCCATAGCTTGCTGGTAAATACGACCCCTGCGGAAGCGAGCAATTGCTTTATCAATCCTATTTTGCTCAGTAACAGTCCTCTCCCGAAGTTCTTGACTAAGATCATTGCCTTTTTATGCTGGATAGCTGCCTCCTTCTTAGCTTCGGACAAGTCTGCTTTCATTTTGCCCATCTGTTCTTTCATCTCTGCCATCTTTCTCTCTGTTTCAGTTAAATTGTCAAGGTAGACTTGATGTTTCCCCTTCCAATCGGCAACCTCAGAAGTGAGATGATTGACCTCCTTCAGAAGGTTGGTGTTAGTAGACTCTCCTTGAGCTAAGGGTCCTGTCGCCTACAGAAAGAAAGACAAAGAGAGGAAAACAAATAAGGCATGTCCTTCAAAGGTATATAAAAAAAAAGAAGAAGAAAAAGTCTTAGTAAAACCCAACTTGAAGTATGATGCCAATTCCGACAGCGATCACATCGAAATATGTAAGTTTTACACTCTCGGAAAAGACATTAGTAGGCATGAAACGTGCAGCACTTTGAGACAATTCACGAAGGTAGTCTCCACATGTCGAGCCACTTTGAAAGCCCGTACTATCAAAGGTAAAACGCCTAGGTAGCTGAGAGGTTGGGGGCAACTTACTTCCAGTGGGCTTTGAGGCTGCTACTTCGTCCATAGGCTAAACAAAGATAGACTTATCAGGCACAGACTTCCGTATGGGAGCTTCCTTGTGATCACTGGCTTTCCTCTTTGAAGGTCCAAGAGTTGGAGGACTTCCACTCCGTTTCTTCTTGGAAGGACCAGGCCTGTCATATGCGAAGGGCTTAAGAGGCATCTTGGCTTCAAGTTGGGCAAACTGCTTCTTGGTAGGATGTAAAGGAAATAGACCTGCGCGAAAATAAAACTGATAAGAAAGCAAACACATGCTTAATGAAATGAGGTAAGATCAGAAAGTAATAATCAAGCTTACCTTCCGGGGGTATTAGAGGTGATAAGCCAAGGCGGATCAATTGCTCCCGATCAATGAGATTATTCACGTTCTTTGAATCAATAGGTAGCTTGAGTACCTCTTGCAAGTCGTTTCTTTCTTTTTGAGATAAAAGCAGGCGTTTGGTCCATGGAGCTGCAAAAAAAAAAAAAAAAAGTCAGTTGATCAGAGTTTTTATTACTTGGATAGATAAGGTATCGTTATAATAGGGTACCACAAAAACCAAAACGCCTCATAATCGTCAACTTCTCTCCCTTTGGACGGGCACCTTCTTGATACTTCCCACCGCCACCACACCAAAATTGTTTATATTTCCATTCTTTCACATGTGAGGGAATGCCAAAAAGGCAGTTAGGGTCATCCGTCTTCCCTCATTGGGATATGTAATAGTAACCTGTCTTCTCTCCGTTCAGTGGGTGAATGGCAAAAATATACTTAACATGGTTGGTGGTAGGATCACCAAGACCTGCACTTCTGAATAAACTTTGAAATGCTATCAGAAGTCTCCATCCGTTAGCCGACAATTGGGTAGGGGCAATGCCCATAGCATCGAGCATCCGTCGAACAGAATTATCAAAAGGCACCCGGAAACCAGCTCTCAGTAATTCCAAGCTTAATCCAATGACACCTCGTGGTGGCCTACTCCATCGATCACCTTTCCTTGGAAGAAATAAGGTGACTGAATCCGGGATAAGGAAATTCTCCTATAAAATTCCGGTGTGCCGGAAACTGACTTGGGCGTCGAAGGGTTTTCGCCGGCACCCCTGACAATTTTCTTTGTTTTCAAGATTGGACCCGACGTACAATTCGAGTTCCAGTCCGCTTTTTGACCATCTGAAAATCGTGCATCAACAATTGGCAACATATACTTCTTGTTCTTTTAAAGTAATTTATTCAAAAATTGTAGTTTGTTTCAAATCATGAGCACAAAAATTAGGCCCCGTTTGTTTACCTATTTTTCTTATTTTTCCTGTTTTCATTCTCAAACAAAAATTTAGTAGAATTGTGTAGTCACATATACGTCTGTCATTTTCAAACTCCTCTGTACTCACATAACTTATCTTTTCTTCATTTTTTTTTATTTCAACTATTTTTTAATTTTAATATAAATAGTTTTATTTATTAAATATTATATTTTAATAATTTTATAATATTTAAAATTAAAAATATTTATTAATTTTTTTCAATTATCTTCCATTTACAAAAAAAATACAAAAATATAACCAAATATATCTTCGTAAAATTTAATTTTCGTAAAATATATTAATATATATCTTATTCGTATCAAAATAAAAAATTTTAAAACAAAAATACAAAATATGTAACAAAACGGATCCTTAATAATTGTTTAGCAAGCTCCTGAAGCCCATAATTTCCAGGTTAAAAGCAGACGAGCGGAGGAGAGGAGCAAGAAGCAGTAGAACTAGTTAAGTTGGCTCTAGGCAGATCAGGCGGTTCCTCCAACCAAAAATCGACACGCGTCCTAAAAGCTCAAACTCCTTGAGGAGAAGTAAAAAAAAGAATAAAAAAGAAAAAAAAAAAAAACAGAAGAAGCTTGTTTTGTTTTGGTGTGTCTAGGACTAGGGCACAGCTAGAAATAACCCGAAGAAGAAGAAGAAGAAAGAAGAAGAAGATCACCGAAATTAAAGAGATCCGATTAATTGTCCGTCTAATCAAATTCTAATTCCATGGCTGATTCGCCTTCGTCTCCAGCAACCCTAGCCCCCAACATCAAGCAACCCGAATCCGATAACCCCACTCATCAACCCGACACGCCTTCCACTTCCGCACCACCAACACAAGACCAACACTCCGCTACACCCAACCCTAACCCTAACCGTAACCCCAACCCCAATCCCTACCAACCGGCTCCATCGATCCAACCCTACGCGCACCCACCGCAACAGCCTATCACCGTTCCGCCGACGGCGCCGTCTTTCCGTCCCGTTCCTATCCCTGGAGCGCCGCAGTTCTCGCCGGTTCCGAATTACCAAAACCCTGCAGTGCAGGTGCAGCCACCCGGCGTGGGCGTTAGTGGTGGTGTTGCCGTCACGATGGCGCCGCCCATGATGCATTATTCGGTTGTTCCCGGTCAGGTTCCGAATATGGCGCTTAGACCTTACGCGCCGGTGCCGAATGGATACAGTGCTGTTCCGGCGCCCGCTCCAGGTGGGTCAACCCATCTTGCTTTCTTTGGTTTATCGTTTAATTATTCTTGGTTAGTTTGCATATGCTGATGACGTTGTTTGAATCCTTTTTTTATTGTTTGATTTATAGTGTATGTGTAGTGTTGATGAGAATGTATCGTTTATGATTTCTATATATGATTTTATTATATGTTTGTGCAAGGCTAACGTGTGGATAAGTGGGGGGAGTTTTGTTATCTTAAAGTTAAATCGGTGTTGGGAGAGATTTAGAAAAATAGGTGTTGGTTAGTTAGATAAGGAGCATCGATGACAGGATGTTTTCTCGTACAGTGTAATGATTGAGTACACGGTGAGAAAGGTTGGGAAGGCTTCAATATTGCTTAAGAGAACCACTTCTACAACACCCTTTTTGGTATGCACGTATTTGCTTGGTTTCCTTATTGCATTTAGACTAATAAATGTAGTTTTAATAAAATGATTTTTCTATTTGTCACGCCGAAGTTGGCCTAAAAAGAGTTTACGAATTGAGTAATTCAACAGAATTCAAACCATTATTATTTTGCTCCATATGCCATTCTAAATTATGTCTGGTTGTGTCATGTTCATTTTCGTTGGCTCCTTTCTGGTAGTTATAAGGATACTTTGCCTTTCTTGGGTTTATGAATTGCCAGAAGCAGACCATGTTAGCAACTGAGTGCTCGTTGGCCTTGTATTCTAAGGTATTGCAAATTCTTTCGTTTACAGTTTCTGTTTCTCTTTCTTAGTCCTCTTCATGCTTCACAATGGGCTGTAACTATCAAGATAAATTTAAATAGCCTCATATACAAGCATAGATTTTGTTAATAATTCACCTATGAGTGTGAGATGTCAGAATTCTCTCATTATGCTATCTCAAAACTTTGCAATTGGTTAATGGGAAAGTTTGACAGACTGCTACCTAACATGCGGATGCATACGGTAAGCGTATTCATATATTCATAATTATGAACTCCATGCTATTCTCTCTATGTTTCCTTCAGGTTATCTGTTCAGCTGGTGATAGTTGCCATGCCTTTGGTGCCATCTCTAATATGCTTTTAATGTGTGGTAACAGCATTTAAATAGTGCTTTTTGAAGCTTTTAGGTGCTGAGGAAACAGTTATTACTGCATTTAGTTTGTAAACTTGCTCTTACATGTTTGCATAGATGTTTGTTCTTTATTTATACAGGGCTTCCTCGATATCCTGCTCCATACCCAGCTATGGTTCGGCCTGTATTTCCTCCACGTCCACCAGGACCTGTTGGAGTGGTTCCAGCAGTTGCACGTCCCCCTGTTCCAGGGATTCCTGGTGTTCGCCCAATTGTTCCACCTGTTCTTAGACCAGCTGCTTTTCCTATTGTTACACCAGCAGAGAAACCTCAAACTACTGTTTATGTTGGCAAGATAGCATCAACTGCTGATAACGATTTCATGCTTTCCCTCCTTCAGGTAGATTGTCAATTTGTGCAATTTTATTTCTTCCTTGGCTCCAAAATTTTGGTTTTTACGGCTCTGCTTGAAGTATGTTGCCTATGTTTGGAGTTTTTTGTAATCAAATCTAATATTTTTATATTTTTGCAAGATTTGTGGACCCGTCAAGAGTTGGAAACGTGCTCAAGATCCCTCAAATGGCAGTCTTAAAGGTTTTGGGTTCTGTGAATTTGAGTCTGCTGAGGGGGTTCTTCGTGCATTACGACTGCTCAGTAAATTTAATATTGATGGCCAAGAATTAGTGGTACGTTTGGATTTCTAATTGTTTCCTTCAACTGTCATTATTTCCTTTCTGTGCATTTATCTATTAGGTAACAGATGTAACAACAAAGTGACAATTTTCACTGCAATATGTCTTTTGTTTTGAACCCATTATCATGTGCAAGGATGATGGCGGTTAGGTTCCCTTTACTATGTCTGGTTTAGGTAATAGTTTCCACACTATGTAACGATGTCTGATGCTTTATTGTTGAAGTATGCTTTGATTGGTTTCAGTCTTTCATTGGAAATGTAAGAGGTTAACGCGGGAATTACATAATGAGTAATGACTAGCAGAATTGCTGACATTGATTCTGTTGTGGTTTATTATTATGGTTTGTTAAGTATACACAGTCACTCCCATGATGTAATTTTGTATTTATATATTGTTTATTATGTTGTTATCATTTAATAATGGTCATGATGAAACAGATGCCATCTCCTTTTTTTCAAACTTCTCTTCTATTTAATTCCCAAGCTCCATTATTCTTGTTTGGGTTAGGTTTGATCTGAAAGATTAGGAAATGAATTTGAGAAGCAACTTATCAATTATATCAAGAATATTTTAGAAACGGCTTTTATTATAAAAGCTACAAAACTCATTTTTTTAAGGAAAGTATAGAGATAACTTTATTTAAAAAGGCTATTTATCGCCTTCAGTAGGCCATATATGGAGCCTCGCTGGAGACTGTTTAGTAGACCTGGATACCCTGTTCTTAAATCGGTTGAGAAGGAGTCAAGGTGTTAGATAATTCTGTTTTACGAATTTTGTTTCTTAGTCTATTGTTCTTTCATTAATGATCATAGATTTGTTCTTGATGGTATTTTTTTTTAATTTATCTACTTCTACTTTTTTTTGGTACTTATTGCATGGTCAACAGTTGAATGTTAATCAAGCAACAAGAGAATATCTAGAGCGATATGTTGAAAAGAAAACTGAAAACACCAAAAAGCTCAAGGAAACTCAGGATGCTGGCTCTGAGAAAGAGAATGCAGGTGCACAAGGTGTTGAGAAGAATGAGCCTCCTAAACCTCCTGAGGACTTGAAAAAGGACAATGAAACAGGAAATAAGGAAAATCATGACACTGCCAACTTTGGGATAGTGACCGATGGGGATATGGAAGCTGACCGAGAGGCTTCAGAGAAACTTGCAAACATGATTGAAGAGAGGTTGAAGGCTAATCCTCTGCCCCCCCCTCCTGCACACCCAGCAGGTGATGGCACTGAGACTTCAAACTCAGAATTGCTAGCTAAAACAAGGGATGGGGATTCTGATGTGGATGGAACAAGAAACGGTGAGCTTCTTTAGCTGGCATATATATCTTGACTGCCATCTGTAAACATTATATTTTTATTTAGTTTGTAAAGAAAAACAATGATATATATAGACTGTGTCATGGGAAAAGATTGTCTTCAATCACATCTTTTTAGAGACAACTTTTGACACTGTTAATGCTTATAAATTTGCAGATACGGCTGAAGATAAAATTGATGATGAGACGACCAGTGACACCAAGGCGACAAATGAGCATGATAGGCCTGATACAAGCTCACCTGATAGGAGTAGGATGTATGATCGGAGAAGTAGAGATAGAGATAGAGAGCGAGATCTGAAACGGGAAAAGGAACGGGAAATTGATAGATATGAGAGGGAAGCAGAACGAGAACGAGTTAGGAAAGAGAGGGAGCAAAGAAGGAAAATTGAGGATGCTGAGCGTGAGTATGAAAGATGTCTTAAAGATTGGGAGTATAGAGAAAGGGAGAAAGAAAAAGAGCGCCAGTATGAGAAGGAGAGGGAGAAAGAGAGGGAACGCAAACGGAAGAAAGAAATCATTTATGATGAAGAAGAAGATGATGATGATTCACGGAAAAGGTGGCGTAGGAGTGTGTTAGAGGACAAGAGAAGGAAGAGGCTAAGAGAAAAGGAGGATGATTTGAGTGACAAATTAAAAGAAGAGGAAGAAATTGCTGAGGCCAAGAGAAGAGCCGAGGAAGAACAACAGCTACAGCAGCAGCAAAAAGATGCATTGAAACTCTTGTTTGGTCGCGAACCTAATGGGACTGAAAAAACTGTATTGGCTGAAGAAATTTTTTTTGAGGGTAACTCTCTTCATGAAAATCACATAGCGGGTAAGCACTTTTCGCCTTGAGAAAATTTTTTTGATTGAGCTTCACTTTAGCTGCTGCTTTTGTCTTTCTTTTTCTGCCTCTTCAAAATTTTTAAATGTTACATGATTAAACTTGACAGGTGATGAAGTTTTACAGAACGGAAATGGGGATAAATCAACCATTGCTTCTGTTGTTGCATCAGATATGCGGCAGGGCAGCAATGCCCCAGCCCGGAAGTTGGGTTTTGGTCTTGTTGGATCTGGAAAACGAACTGCTGTGCCTTCTGTCTTCCATGAGGATGAAGATGAGGATGCACAGAAGGAGAAAAAGATGAGGCCTCTGGTTCCCATTGATTATTCGACTGAGGAACTGCAGGCAGCCCAGCCTGTTGGTTCTGGTGGAAACCCGCCAAATTTGGCAGCAGCAGCAGAATTTGCAAAGCGTATTTCAAATGTTAATCCCAAAGAAGAGAAGCCTGATGCAGAAAGAGAAAGAAGCAGACGTTCCCATGATAGGTCAAGCCATCGGGAGAAGGATCGGAGTGATGAAGATAATATTCGCACTAGAGATGAGAATAAGGAGAAAGTTCTTGATCGGGACAGGGATCGAGAACATGGATTAGATAAGGTGAAGACACCTGATAACAAGAAACTTTTGGATGCAAAACAATTGATTGATATGATCCCCAAGACCAAGGAGGAGTTGTTTTCTTATGAGATAAATTGGGCTGTGTATGACAAGGTATGCCATTCTTGCTAAGCCAAATTACAAATTACAGTTTTGACTTCTGTAGAAAATTTTTCCCCTGGAGGTTAAAATATTTGCTTGGTATCTGAATTCTATTGGGAACCAAGGGATTTTGTTTTTTATATATATTTTATCTTGATGCTGAGTCAAAACTATTCAAGTTCAGCTATTGGTAAGAGAACATTGAAAGTTTTCAGGTGATTATGGACTCCCAAGAGATGAGTGCAAACCTAATTTCAGAGCCAGTGGTAAAATTTTTCCAGTGTTATCCACTGGTCAAATTTCAAAAGGCTGCAAAGAGCCTATTGGATTTGACACTCTGAGCAATACCAAAGGAAATTGTGGGGACCATAATACCTTTCATATGCCATGTTTTGTTAACTTAAATTAACTATTCTTTTCGCTGCGCCTGTCTTAGGTTTAAAATATAACTCCTATAGAGCATTTATTTTGCATGTTTTTGTTTTGGGCGTGGGCTAATTGGTAGTGCTTTAGGCATGACGTGTACCCATCTTGTACCTTAGGGACTTGTTTGTGTGGAATTATTGCAGAGACATTTAAAGCATTTTATGCTTCTCCCCGTTGCTTGTAGGCAAGAATTAGAGAATAGTAAAGATGCTTAGAGCTAAATAAATTTTGGTTTTACAAGTTCACTACTGAAAATAATATAATGCCATTTTTATAACAGCTCTAATTTGTAATGGTTTATGTATGCTTATGATACAGTCTTTTGAGCAGTATGATGATATCATACTTTCTGTTTGATGATGGCATTGTACATTATATTTGTATGTGTTATATCCGTTATATTATTCTAAAATGATATTGTACTAATTGACTTGTTCCGAACCAGCATGAGCTGCATGAGAGAATGAGACCCTGGATTTCAAAGAAGATTACAGAATTTTTAGGAGAGGAAGAAGCCACCCTGGTGGATTATATTGTATCGAGTACTCAAGAACATGTGAAGGCATCCCAGATGCTGGAGTTGCTGCAAACTATTTTAGATGATGAAGCAGAAATGTTTGTCCTCAAGATGTGGAGGATGCTCATCTTTGAAATAAAGAAGGTTGAGACGGGTCTTGCAGTGAGGTCAAAAGCCTGAATGGAGAGTGTTTCCTATTGTTTCTTCGTAGCGGGCGGACTGATTCTTGTTTTATTCTAATGTTTATCCATAATTTCTAGTCATCGAAGCAATCAAGTTATATCCTTTTGTTCATTAGTATGTATTCCATCAAATTACAATTTTAGCCATCGTCAGGAAATGAACCCATTTTTGTAATGAAAATAGAAGGCAGTGTGCTTGTAGCAAAATCATCCTTGTATGTCCATTTCATTCTTTTCATTGTTAATTATCTTGTAAAGATCTTAATTTTATCCATTTAACATGGCAAATGTTATCTCTGCTTTAATAGCCTAACGGCTGCTTTCAACCTGAGGCATCATCTCCTTGCAAAACCAAAGGAAATTTAGGGAGGATAGAAAGCTTTGGCTTCGTGCGTTCTCCTGAAAGAAGTTACCGACTCACGCCTCAGATTAAGGAGATGAACTTCTAGACATTTCGCTGTACAAAACAGCACTGCAGCCCCAGAGGGTCATCTCGGCACACTTGTGTTATACGTGCTTCAGGAGTGTGCCACGTGTATGGCAGTGCGAAGCTAGATAATTGGTTGAAGCTGATGTACTATTTAATATCAAAATTCGATATAGCTGAGTGTGAGGTCGAGGTGAACCACGCTAAACTGGTTTTACTTCCGGTGGTCTTAACATGCGTCTTAATAATACAAAGTCATAAACTAAAAATTTTAAATCATGTACCTAATTTTGATATAAGACTCCCTGCGCTAGTTTGAGTAATGTGAAAGTGAAATCCTAATGCAGTTTAAATGATGAAATTACTTGTAAGAATTATCCAAGATCCTCAATAAGGGGATGGAAATCCAAGCTGCCACTAACAAACTGCAGGTTTTGGACACAGAATGGCATGGGGTTTGAAGGATACGAGTTGTGAGCTGTCCTCTTTTGCCTGGACAAACTACTGGTGCTATTGCTTCCTTCACTCCAATATATACCCTGTGATCACGGGAAATAATAATGGCCGCCGAACATTCATAAAAGAATTAAATAGATCAGATTACAACATATCTGCTATATCTCTCTTTTTTCCTCACAAATTGACTCTTTACATTCATAAAAAATTATCACATTAATCAAGAAAAAGCCCGGATATGGCTCATGCTCTTCAGAAAAAGACAGCAATCCAGCTCCTAGAAACCGGTTCCAAAGTGTGACTATACCGGAATTTAGTTAAAATCAGCACATATTGTTACTCCCATAACTCTGATTTTCAATCCATGTGGGTTAGTATGTGAGACTAGCTTCATATATACACACAAGAAGGCGGCAAGGCCCCATTTTTCAACTTCTTCCCCTCCGCCCAATCTCACTGATTGCTCAGTTGCAGTTAAGGTTTAAAGTGAATTCTAGAAAGGCATACCTCTTACCACGCCGCCATTAAGATACATCAGGCTACAGTTAGGTTTCTCACCGAACAATGTGTGCATCTTGCATGTTCATCCTCCTAAATCTTTCCTTTTCTTGCCTGATCTAGTTCTCAGTTTGGGAAAGTCGATTAAATCTGAACTTGGGGTCTTCAGGACAGGCTTGCTGGGTTTTGTGTTGCTTGTAGAATCTTTACTAGGCGAGATATCTTTATCTGATTTGCTGCCATGCTCAACAGTTTCTGTAGAAGCAGAAGAGGCACATGGCTTCTCATAAACAATTGCAGCATCCAGCGTGTACATGCGAAGTGCAAGAGAGGAAATTGTGGCAATCTTGGCTGCAGCAGATAGTGAAGACCAGTACCACCAACCATTCCTCAAGTAATCAGTTTTAATCATGTCCTCAAATACAATGATCGCTTGAACCATCTGAGGGAAAAAAGGGTGATTTTATTTATTTACTCAATTCTGTGATATAAAGCCAGTGGTGAAAAAGGAAATATAAGACAAAGTAATGCAAACAAAGTAAATATGTCATCACTTGCAATTCAGTAACATTTCCCAATAATTATTCTGTCAGTTCCTCGTAAATGAGAGAACAAAGTGACAAAAGCAACAGGCAAACTTCATTTTAGTTTTAAGTGGTTATTGTCAAGATCTGATGTAAACTACAAACATGATCTTTTTTTTTTTTTCTTTGGCCAATAATTCTTGTCAGATAATCTTAAATCTCTTGAATCTTGATCAGAATTAGGATAACAGAATCAGCCAAAATGATCTACAGGTTAGCCCAAAAAAAAAAAAGACTGACTGCATGCAACATGTAAGAAGTTAGCAAATCTTAATCAACTAGATGAATTTTGTGACAAGAAAGAATATCTTAGAGCAAAGTAAACAAACAGACCTCAAATATTGACTTGGCAGACTTGACAAACATACGCCAGGCACATCTTTTTCTCCAGCAAGCTTTCGATGATCTCAAAGCTTCTTGTGGTATAGCAGCATCCATATCAAGCAAGTTGATTTTGAGCTGCCTAAGTATGTGAACACCCATTCCTGTGAGGGGTCTTGATGAAGAATCATGTATAATAGAGCGGTTAGCAGTGCCCACTTTTGCACTTCTAAATCTCAAGGGGGATTGATCTCTTTTTTCATTCACGAAATTTGCATTTAGTCTTCTACTTTTTAGCACTTCCTCATCATTGGCACTCACAACGCATCTCCTGATTGAGTTGTTGGACATATTACCGTGTTTCACACAGGAATTAAAGTTCTCTTGCACTGAATATTGCAACTGGTTTTCCACATTTGTGGATTTATGACTTTCATTAACCTCATTTTTACACAAATGAACTAATTTCAAAGAAGGATCACTCAGATATGGAGATGAACTAGACACAAATGATGGAACGCCATTCAAACCAATAAGTCCTATCTCCTGAATCAACTCCTTAATGGAGTTCCTAGTGACAAACTTGGCACTTATCTCTTCAATGTCATATGGGCATGCTAATTCCTTTGGTAATTCAAACAACCCAAAACCAGTCTCATGCTTAACACTCCCAGAAATACCTCTTCCGACTTTTCCCACGCACTCTCCCTGTAAAGTTTCAGTTTTTCTTGTCCCCTTTCCTCTTGTTGGTTCACCCTCTGCCTTCTTGTTCTGAGAGGAAGTTGCACCAGGATTACACATGCCATCATGATGCTCCTTCAGTTCAGACCTAGAGGAAAATGAAAGGTGGCACCAGGAGCAGTGGAATCTAGAAGGCCATACAGGTTCTAGGCACTCACACCGGTACAGTCTCTCTCTCCTAATTAATGCTGCATTCTGATCCCGAGTCATTAAGATTTTGGAGGCTTCTGGTTCCAAGCAAGGACCATGCTTTTTCTCCAGTAGCATCAAGGCCTTGGTCACAAGTCCAATAGAATTTAAATTTGCTTCAGTGCTCATGCTTTTTGAAGAACTTGGTAGATTCTCGTCCTCAACATTATTTCCAGCTTTACTGGAATCCTTATATCCAATATTTTGCCACCGCAAAATGGCCTCTGCCAGTTCTCTGTCTCTTGGGTCACCATCTGTCAACCATTCATTAAGTTCTTCAATTTCTACATCAGATTGATAAGAAAACCATGAAGAAGACGTTGGAACAGAATTTTTCTCCATTCCAAAGGAAGAAGAGTATCTCAAGTTCAGATAATTAGCCAATGAGTTCTCATGCTCCTTTACAATGCTCTTCTGCTGTAACATTGTACTTCCATCAACCAGCAGCCATGGAGGCGTACAAGGCCTGGAGAAGGCCCAATATAGTCGTCCAGCAGAATCTCTCCCCATCAATTCCTTCCGCAGAGATACTGTCTGTAGTTGTGATTCTAGGCACACTATTGAATCCTGCAAGAGAGCAATTTCATTCTTAAGTAGGTTCGCTTTGATGTCATGGGGTTCTGACTCATTCACATCATGTTGAACAGTGTTATGATGGTCAGGAAACTGATTTTCTGAAGACATGTGCGAAGCATGTATATGGTGGTCACATGAAAGATTGTCTTGCAGAACCCCAGAATTAGCCACCCTAAGCCCACCATTACTACTCTTTTCTAACTCCTGCCCTCTATCAAAATTATTCTGGCCATTATACTCTCCTGTCGAGCCATATTTTTGTTGTTGAGGACCAGAACGAGACAGCTTGCTATTTGGATCGTCAATCCTTGAAGTATTATCCTTATCAGACTGTTGAAGTACTTGAACTTCATTACAAGTAGCCATCCCTATTTGATTTCCAGAAAAACTAGGCTGTCTTACTGAGATGCCTTTTGTATAAAACCAGCAGGGTTGTTTTCTAAAATCAGTTGCCCCATACAACTGCAGACCATCCTCTGAAAGCACTGAATCACTGGATAAGGATGAAAAATAGCCACTTTCACTAGGAGGCTGCCTCAACAACTTCCCATGATTTGTATGCGGCTTACTGACCCCTTCTGTTCCAGATTTTCCAGTAACACCAAGGACACTTGTGTTTACTCTTGCCAATTTCCCAGCAAGGATCTCCTCTTTGTATTTTAGGTTTTTCCATTCCAACAACAATGACCGCAGTTTCTGCTGCAAATCAACCGATTCAGAGGTACAGCGGTCTAGATGTTCACGAATAATAGCAGAGTTCAGCAATTCATCACATAAGAACTTCAAGAGAAATATCCTCTGCATTAAAAAAGAATGAACAGTGAAAAGTAAAAAATCAGGCAATTGTTATAAGTCGAAGAAAACTTATAGGTTAAGTAAATTTAACACAGGTCCAATAGTAATTGCAGCCAATAAGTAAGTAAAAATGTATCAAAGGTCTAGATACCAGGGATTTGTAGATTAACAATAAAAAGTATGTTTAGTGTCTCAATACCATGCCAAAAATTTATTGCAACAACAAATTTCAATTCATGAAAGCAGATATGAGACTTTTTTTTTTTTAATTACTGAAGATGAGGTAATATATTATCGTTTTCCCCATCTTAATGGTGAATGATCGTCAAATTAAATTCATTGCTGAAAATAAACCTAGGTATTTCCCAAGCAATTTGTGTTACAGCGGCCTTAAAATCCAAACTGTTAATAAAATGAAACAAAAACATCACACAAGATGACACTATTTTATCAAACCACCAACAGATGTAATTAGATCTACTCAAATTAAAAAATGAAGAGGATCATGGACAAACCTCCCTTGCGCTGTAATCCCAGTAGTCTCTCAATTCCATTGTCGCAGCTAAGTGGGACAGAGACTCCAAAAACCCACGAGTTAAATCACCATGATTTCTCCTTCTTTGGCTTCGGCTAATGACCTGAGGAACTTGGGAAGTATATTGATTGTTACAATTACCAGTGACACAGTGAGGACAATACCAGTTTCCTTCAGGAACTCTAGGTAGAGGGGGATTTAAGCAATACATATGATATCCAGAGTCACATGTATCACATAGTAAAACATTGTCATCATCTTTATCGATACCACACACTTTACACACACCCTCATCCCAGGGAGCTTTGGGAATCTCACTTACGGACTCCAGAATATCATCCATGTCTTTCTTGACTTCAGAATTTAAGCACTCCATGTTTGGATGGTCACTAAATTTCTGGGCAAGGGCGAGAACCTACAACAGAAATTAACCTTGTTAAGGCTCAAAGTACATTGACTATGTTAGAACTCTATGATATAGAATGTCCTTTTCCCACATGCATGAACATATAACTGGAGAGAGTGAGGATGAAGAGAAGGAAAAGGCCTCTCAATTCTATATCACTTATAGGCACTTGTGTGGGCAGAATGCAGGCCAATGAGGCAAATATGGCTGATCATCTGGATTGTCAGAGACTAACTTTCTAGCCAGGAATTCTTGTTGACACAGGCATTAAATCACCTAAAGACTGATGTTACAAAATATTGCCGATAAGTAATAACATGCAATGCAAGACCATGACAAGATGTGATAAAATGCAGCCCAGAAAATTTATCCGTGATTAAAAGAATCAAGTTGCTTAATTAAACGAAGCAGAAAGTAAGGAACTCTGAATGCAAATGTTGAATTCAACCCATCTTTACAGCAGTAATTGCTTATTAAGAAAAGGGAAGCAGAACGGTACCAACAAACCTCTTTTTCATAGAGTACTTCAAAATTTTGAGATAGTTTTTCAGCCAAAAGTAGTAAATCAGACTGATCACCATATGCAGTGCGTATCTGATGCCAAACCTGCCAAAAGAAGACAATGCAGTTGATCTCTGCATTAGTAGACACTATAACCAAAACATACTTGTCTTAATTTGTCCATCAGATTGGTGAGCAAAATATGATCACCAAATATCAAAAGTAAAAAATAAAACCAAGAATTTCAAATACCAGAAGATCACTTGGGCATAAATAAACCCTCACACCAAGTAGGGAGTGACTAAAGAAAAATTTGAGTTTTGTATGCAAATAATGCCAAGTATGCTAGACAACACATAGGTCAACTAGGTTGACCAATTATGCAACGTAATGCATACCTCACGAACATCCTCCAGGAAAGCCTCGTGTGACCCACCATAGGCCCCAAAAGCCAATCTCAAATCAATGGTTCTGAAGTCCAGAGGCCGAGACACCATTGCAGGAAATCCAAGAAGTCCCTCATCATCATTATCAGATGTATTTAGAAGTGTTCTTCCCAGCAAATTACAAAATACTTTCTCTTCATCGGCAGCAGCAGCACAACGAAGCACTTTCCGGCATTGCTTCATGATCACATCAGAGACAGAATTAAAAGTCCTAGTTCTTCTTTTCCTAGTAGGTTTCTGCGGCTGATTTTCGCCACACACCTCTGCTAGTACTGCTAGAACAGCTTTCTGTAATGAATAAATAACATGCTCAGAGTCCAGCATCAACCTTGCTAAAGGAAATAGCTTAAAAAGTCTGCACAAAAGTTTTTGTATAACCATGGATATTAAAAATTATTTGAACAGAAATCACCGAGTTCCTATTAAGTTATTCCTCTGTCGCATAACAAAGTATAGACATAATCTCATATAATTACAAGCCATATTTACTCAGCAAAACATTTATAAACATAACAAAGGTAGTAATAAAAGCTAACTTTCAGATTTCCAGAAGTGCAGAACCCTTGAGGAGACGAAAGCTATACGTACATGTATGACTGTAGTGTTGGCATGTCACTAACGAATATAGAATAAAGAGTAGACCCCATTGCAAAAAGATATTTTTTTCCTTTGGCTGTAGCTAAATTATTTAGTCAGTCATATCTTCTCAACAAGACTCAAAAACTTGACTGAATTGTCTTAGCACTTTTGCATCTACAGAATGCTTTAAGAACAGTGATACTTCTGAAAAATGGAAGCATGGACTTCTGTCTCAATTAATTAAAATTATAAGAAGACATAACAAATATTTTTAATTTTTATTATTTTTTTTAAAGCTAAAATTATAGAGCTGGGAAGTACCTTGGTGGGCCCCGAAGCATTACCCTTGTAAACTTCCTTACTAATAGAATGCTCCAATCTCTTTTTAGCCCATTCTGGTGGACCTTTATCTAAAGCATCATATACACACTTTCTGATTCTAGCCCCTACATTGGTGGGTAGCTTTCTTACAGGTTCAAGAACTCGTGCCCACTCAGGAATTCCACCATCATTCACCTTAAAAGTTTCATGAACACTAATTGCATCAGAGTCATTGCAATCCAAACTCGAAACATCATTTGTATTCTTCAATGAGCCAAAGATTTTCTTTGTAGCCTCTGCAAGCAGCTGAGAATCACAAAAATTAGGGGACCATAATTTAATAATCATCAATTCCATATGAACAAAATTCGGAAACACGAACCAGCAACCTAAAGAAATACAGCTTTTGCCAAAGTTCTGAGGCTAAATGAAAGCAAACTATACCACAGATGCATTACTACTTTTATGGCAATTCCACAGAGGCAAAAGCCATTGAAGAAAATAGCAGGAGATGGAAACAATGCATCTGGTTTCTAAAACAGGTAGAAGATAATAAATTAATATCCAAAGTCATATATAGATGGTAGGCATGTGAACCACAGCAAAGCGAGTCCACCTTGATGCAGGGCTATAAAAAGACATAAAAGATGCAAATTAATGTCAGAATCATATAGCATCATCTCGTCATCATCATGTATATTAGAGATTCGGCGGTACTTACCCACATGTGTTTGATTTGAAGCCGCCATCCTTAGCAACTTAATATTTTTGCTTATTAGTAATATTCTTTCACTCAATCACTAATAGCAATTATATTGATCTTCTAAGGTAAATCAGCAGCACTTGACCACAACGGCATATGATCTCTTAATAAAGTAATCAACTTTACCCTTTTTAATCTTTCCTCATATCTCCATCTGAGTTTGGATAGGCTTATAAGATGTCCTCTCTGTAGAAGACTTAAGCCAAAATGTTTTGTCAAATTGAGTATTAAATTCTCAAATACATAGTTATTTTATCTTCAAAACAAGATCCAATGGTTAGATTTTATTCCCAAAATATCACTCACATCCAACCAAGTCTTGTACTTGGGACAGCATTATGTAATCAATTCATCATCATCTATTTAATATTTTGGAAAGTTTCTATCATTTATTGCAATTGAGATCGAAACCACGTATCAATTTCACTATATCCATCAAACACCTCAGCAATTGAAAACTGATCATCTCAGAGCTGTAGGATTGTAAATTTGGCTTTCTACGCATATGCACTAGAGGATTCCATTTATAGAAAAAATAATGCTATGCATGTAGATGTTTTAAAGAGCGGCAGAATGGTGAACTGATAAATATTGAATGCCTAGCCAATAATGTTTGCAAATAACTAAGAGTTCTGTTGCCTCATAAAATTCAAGAAAGTGAAACATTATCACATATAAATTAAGAAATGAAAGTCAATCTAGAGTTCTGTTGCCTTATAAAATTCAAGAAAGTGAAACATTATCAAATATAAATTACGAAATGAAAGTCAATCTACCAGTGCGTCTGCTTCCATTCCAGCCACTCCTGGAAGAGAGCCATGAATTGTTCCACTATCACCCTGTAAACAATGAAACGCTTTGCAACCCTCGCGGTTCACAAAATCCACAGAATCAAGGTTCCCATCCATGGATGAGACCGTTAAAACATATCTCCGAGCTAATTCTGGCCAAGTAAGTCCATTTACTGGGAGCAAATCAAGCATTATTTTCTTAGCAGAGATCACATTATCTGCGTCCTTCTTCCTTCTCCTTCTAGACTTAGATTCTCCACTGTCAAAATTAGAATCTATAAAAGCAGCAACCTTGGACTGCAGTTCACCAAGTAAAATATTTAGTAGTGAGCAGAGAACATTTGCCACAGCTACACCAGAAAACCCACTTTTGGTATTAGATGCCTCTTTGACAGTGGTAACCTCCTTCAAACACTCTGCTTCTACTGTAATAAATGTATGTTCATTTCCCTGCAGAATGTTTGAAGCAGAAGAACTCTTAAGAGTAATGGAATTTCCATTTAATAGTTCTTCTTCAAGTTCCTTAAAGGATAAAGGTTCTCTCAGTCCCAGAACTTCAGAGAAACGCCACAGTAACTCCCAACACTAAAAAATAAAACAAAAAAGTAAGAGTACATAATTTGACAAAAAGAAAATTACACTAGATTGGTAGAAGTTATCATGATATGGTGACAGTAGTAATTCCCATACCTGAAGAACATCACCTATTAAGTCTGCGGGAAGCTTTGAGCCTAATGGCTTTCCAGGAGGAAAAGTCTTTATCACAGGGTTTTTAACCACCTGCTCTCTTGCTCTTTTAGAACCTTTGAATAATTTACTATTGACCTCTCTATCATTTATATCACTATTCCTTTTTACCAGAAGAAACCCACTTCCAACAGTTTGTAGCATTGGTCTGTCCCTTCTTTTATTCAGGAGTATATATTCTGCACATGCGTGAACTCGAGGAAGCTGTTCTATAATTTCTTGCACGAATTCAACATCAAGTCCAAATCTATCCTGGTCTAACCACTTCATCAGGTCTTTGGAAGAAATATCAAGCTCATCACTACTTCTTATAAGATGCGGGGTGTTGACAGGGCCAGACAAACAGCAAAACTTGGCCAATGAATCAGAAGATTCTGTTGCTTCCTCACCCACTGAGTCAAAGCACGATGACCACATCCTAATTGCATCATGCTTGCAATAAAACTTACATGCACCAGTTTGGTCATATAACTTGCGGCAAGCATGTACCAAAGCCTGAGACGCCATTCTCCATACAGAAGATGACGATCTCCCTTCGACTAAAAATTCTCCAATATCATCCTCCAGCTCAATATACTTTGTTGAGGATCTTCCAAGACTTTGTGAAAGGTTGGACTTTGTTTTCAAGCTATTTATTGTTTTAGAGTTATGGGCTTGATCACAATCCTTCCCAAAATTTGATAAAGTATCATATTCCAAATGTGGGGGGCTATCATCAGAGAATATCATCTGAATATTTGTATAGTCATCATCATTCGGACTAACCACATCATCAGATTCTACTTGGCCTTTACCATCCTGTGGATCAACAGATGGCCTCAACAGAACCGTTGACCCACAAGGGATTGGCTGAGCAGAGCATGGATATCGTTTAACTTTAAAAAGTGGTCCAAAATCACCACCATTGGAGACATCACATATGAAAAGAGATCCAGTAATCTTATCATGCCAACTGGACCTGTAACCTACAGGCCAGATTTGGCTATTGTTGTGATAGAAGGGACGTGGATCAACCTCACCCACAGCCAGAAGACAGAAGTCTTCAAACTGAACTGGAAGTGCAACCTGTAATGAAGGTTCTAAAAAGATCAGATCCCAAAGCATGCTGAAAGAATTAATTGCAAAAATATACAAGTGAAAGCATTAATCCCGATGATTGCAATTATATGTTAGAAGACAAATGACAAGGGAAAATATCAAAATATTGAAAACTTACTTTACTTTGTAAAATGTGACAACCACTATTTTCATTTGAGTTAGCTTGTGTGATGCGCAGAGTACTCTTCAACTTGCAAGCCTGAGATTCAGCAGTCTCAGTACCCAAGTAGAACTCTCCACCAAAACTTCTTCTCAGATTTTCTTGGCATTCTTTGAAGTTATTGACTCGTGAGAACATCAAGGACTCCTTTCTTCTATAGTGTAATTGCGATCCTTTCTGCACCAAAGCAAACCCATCACTTCTATCCTCAGATTCCACAGAAGGGTCATTTGACACCAACCCAAGATGGCAGGCAACATCAAACATTGAATCAAACCTATTTGGATCAAGAGCATGGTATTTTTGATATAATGTTCTGTGGATTGTCGCACCATTAACCCAAAGCCTTTCTCTAACTAAAGAGCTTTGATCCATTTCTTTCAAATTTCTTCCATAGTTCAGTCTCTGTTGCACTATATCTTGAAAATCTGATTTACCCAGCCCTGTCACACTGCCAGATGCTTTCAGAAGATCCAGATGACTCCGCCCATATAAAAAATTTGAATCTGTTGCTGGCGCAATATTTGAATTATGAACTAAAGATGTACCACACATAGTTCGCACTCTACAAAACACAAGCCCGAAAGTATGACTTTTACAGAATTCACATTCTACGTACAAGTAAGCAGTATACTACAATAAAATGGCTATAAACAAATAGAACCAGTACGCGATAACCAAATAATCAAGTCATCCATCACAGAAATTTATTTTTTTGAAAAAAAACCAACTTTAATCAAGTGCTTTTCTCACAAACATTAAACCTCGAAAAGCAATGAACTGGCATAACCAACAGCATCATACTTATACTACCATGGACTTGCATAGAATCAATTATACTAACTCAAGATATTTGCAATTCTAAATATTACTAAAAATGGCTGAAATATTAAAACTGACCAAAAATAAATATATAAATAAATAAGAGACCAGCATATTGGGTTTCATGTTATAACTAAGAAGAAGTAGCCAAGCTCGATATTTTCAGACAATAAAATATTCAGCCATTTACTCAGCAAACACATAATAACCAAAAAAATTTCAAATTTATGAAAATTATATTCGAAAGGACTAAAATTTATCGCAAAGATAGAATAATATACCCAGAGTTCATCAATTCACTGCTTCCTTCTTCCACCGGCGGCAACGCATTGATGTCCAAAAGGCCAACATCGGAACCGCCAGCTCGAATCCCCTCGCCGGAGTGGCCATCCGCCGGCGGCGGAGAGGTGACGTCAGCTGGTGCTCCCGTGGGGACGGTTTCGTCGGGAGAACAGAGAGGAGTCTCGTTAAGATCGATGTCAAAGGGCTTGGAACGAGTGTCCTCGGGCTTGGCATCGGCGCCGTTACCATTACCGTTACTTTTCAGCTCCATCACCGCTACCAATAACAAGTGGAGAAATCGAAGACGTTAAATTAAGTAGTCGGGCGCATTACAGAAAGGTAAAACCGTGGTGAGTTGGAGAAGTTGAAAGGGGAGATCGAACGGTGGAGAGAGGGTAGGAGAAGATAACGAGATGAGAGAGAGGAGGAGCGGAGCTGAAATGGAGTTTGGTTCTCTGAGAAGCTCAGACATTTGGGTACTTCTCGGGACTCTCGAAAGTCGAAAGGAGGGGCGTGTTTTCTCTGGCTTCCGAGGGAGATGAAATGACGAGAATGGCCCTCAAAAACTGTGTAATGGAGGGAAAACGAGGTTGTCTCGGTTTGTAAATTTGCTTTGGAGGTGACGTAATTTGACTGTTGTTGGTGTTGTGGTGGCAAAATCATAATTCCTGTTCGTGGGAGCTTTTTGCTTATACCACGGAACACGCTTCTTTCTCTCCCCTCTGACTGGCGTGAACTTTTAGCTTCTGATGGACGGAGGATGATGTGATTTGGATAATGCAAATGGAGATCACACGCCTATCACCATCACTAGCCATTCGCATGGCGATTGATCAGTCCACTCCAATTCAACCTCATTTTCTATAAATTTCCAATTTTACGTACCAAAATATCCACTCAACAAATATCCTGCAAAATTTAAGAAAAAAAATATTTATTTGATGTTAACATAATTTTAATCTGATTAATCAAATTTTAATTTTTTTTACTATAAAATCAAGTTAATTACTAAATATTAAATTTATTCTTAATTTTTCAAATACATAGATAAAAGGATAAAGACAAATATCTAAAGGTAAACATAACCCACATGAATATATTATGACACAACAGATCGCTATATGATTACACAACAACAAACAATGTTTGACGGTTCAACAGTTTCCTTTATCCGCTTTGAGTTGCATGTCTTGATGTTCAACAGTTTTTGTCTACAAACCTGTTGGACAACTCAATATCTGATAAGAGAAAGAAAAGAAAAAAGAATTTTAAGATTTTTTTTTTTTAACTCAAAACTATTACCACTATTTTTTCCCAAATCTTTAATGAAAAATATTTTCTTTCTTTTTTGTTTTTGTTAAAAAAAGGAACTTCGACTTAATTGTTGAACCAATCAAGAAGACATGTCATCTAATATCCCCAACTCGTGTCCTCTACTGCATCGTCCAAGTAAGTGCGGATCCCGAAAGACTAATTGTCTGTGATACCATAAATCTGAACGACTTGAAGTCCACACCAGGCCCTATCAAAATTCCAATTTCCAGAGTGTTGAAGGGGCACAGTTTCAACCAAAGAAAAGAATTACAAATCACAATGGAATGCGGGGAAATAATGTAATTAACAATTGAGTTTACAACGCTTTACAGTTTGCAGGTTGGAAACACCAGTAACAGTAAGGTGTCCGATCCCACAAGTAGCAAATTGCTTAAACATCAGATAACCCAAAACCAAGCTACAATTGATCCAGCAGCCAGACCAAGAACTAAGAACAATACAATCACAATGCCTGCCGTCTCTGCGTGCTGTAATGGGACAACTTTCGGAGCCAAAATCATCAACACGCTTGTTAGGTAACCATTGGTCAGCCCCAAAAGGCAAGTCAATATCGTTACAGGAATTTCTGTTCGGAAGAATTTGGGACCATGCAAGCACCCCAAGAACAGAGGGAAAAATAGCAATCTTGCAACACAACCACCAATTGCAACCTTTTCATTCTCGAGGAGATAAGCTGCAGTCAATGATTTACCAACCAGGTCAAAAACATTGTAGCCAGTAATCAGGATGATCCCGTACCAGTCCTTAAGAAGAGCAGAGTGCACATCCTCTGTTATATATCCTGGAAATATTGACAATGTCACTATATAGATGAGAAGGATCCCAATTCCATACCACTTGATTCTCCCAATAATATGCAACACTGTTGATCTCCAGACAGGCCCAGTCAGAGAACCTTTCTCCTCTTTCTCCTCATTTAGAGCCTGAATCTTCAAATCATGATGGTACTTAATAACCGGAAGTCTATGTGCCACATTGTAAAAGACGATGCATACAGCCATAACCACAATCCCAACAGCAAAGTAGAGATTTGCACTTTTTCTGAGACCATGTTCATCTTGTGTATATAGAGCTTTGGTTAATAGCCGTAGAAGTGAAACAAGCACCCCTGCAATCAACAGTTTCAAAAGTGTACACTGTTAAGTTTCTTTGTTGCCCAGAAAACAGTAACTAAAACTATTCCATGCTGTTAAACCACTCTAAACTTGCTACCTCTATAAATAACAGCCCTGATGACACCAACATATGCTTTTTGCTACAAAATTATTCAACAAAGAAGGCCTAGAGGCTAGAAGTATACTCTTTGCTCAGTTCATGAAAAAATTATGGGGTTTCATTTCACTGAGCATCTATGTGTTTTACATTAATGTCAGACTCAATTTCAGTTAGTATCTATGTGTTTTACGTTAATGTCAGACATAGAAAGAAGTTTCAAAAGATCATTGATTTCCTTCTTGAACTTTTTTAAAGCCACCAAAAACAACCTTATTAACAGATTCCGTCAAGCCATTTGCTAATAGAAAAGCATAGAGTTGCAAACAAATGGATTGAAACCCATATCAATAGATTCAGTAAGCCATTTTAAGTACTCTTTTAGCACATGGTTTGATAAAATCTGTTAATAAAGCTATCTTTGATGATAAATACAAAAATAAAATAAAATCAGGAGAAAATTAATGATCTCTTTAAAGCTGATTCTGTCCAACATTAATGCAAGAAGTACTCCATGAAATTAACCCAACATTAGATACACAAAAAACTCCTCCAAAATGAAAAAAATACCATTGAGTCAGAGTTTACTTGAAGTCTTTGTAGATTGTGTTTCTTAAAACTTATCCAACCTCGAAAGCTCTCTTTACAGCAGAAGCTTGAAAATGAGTACAAGCACTTATCAAGTAAGGGTTCTTAAAAAAAAAAATCTCTTCGAAGTTTCCTCGAGTAACAATTAACTACCAAATTAAATTTCGAGCCCCCATGTGCACAATCAAGTTCATTTTACTTCACAAGGAAATATTAAAGTCTTCCATAAAATAAATAAATAACCTATTAACGATTAAGAACATGCAAATGTTGTAATCTGATTAAGCACTGTCACCCAACTCAAACCCCAAACTTTAAAAAAAAAATAATGATAATAAATAAAATCCAAACTTTAGAAAAAAAATGCTTATTAAGAAAGATGAAAGGTAAAATATACAGAAATCAGAGAAAATAACCAAGTTAAGGGAGACTATTATGATTCTTAGAAGTTTCAAAAAATGTCTAACTAAGTTCAACCTTTTACGGACAAAAATACCTTACAGATCGGTTGCAGAGCAGTTTATTGATGAGCCAAATTTCAAAAACACCCCATAACTTGTTATTTTCACAAATTTTCCTAAAGTATACCAATAATCACTAATTACAGAGAAGAAAAAAATACCCGAACCAGCAGTGCCAGCAACAACAGCTTGCATGTACCTCTCAGGCAACTCCCCAGCGGATCCAATCAACCCACCTTGGACCAACGCATCCGCCAGACCAGAAAGCGCGACAGCCCCAACGGTAACATAAAACCCGTCCTGCACTCCGACCCGACCCTTAATATAAACCGCGTCCATTACAGGCACGATCAACAAAGCCACCACAAAAAGGCCCAGACCCACATTGATTCTGACGTAGGCGTCCGATTTGTGGGCGTAGAATATGATTATGATGAGGCAGAAAAGTCCAACGAGCATGTAGGCGACAGCGAAGACGCGGTCGACAGAAGCCTCCGGGTAGAGGTAAGAGAAGTAATCGACGGCGGTGATGAAGGCGTTCCATGGGAGGAGGAAGCCGAGACCAAGAGTGAAGTAAATGATGTAGCCCAAGTGGAATGTGTCTTTGGGTGGGGCTTTCTCAGAAGAGGCTGTTGAGTGCCCGAGGAGGAGAGAAGCCTCGGACTCGGGTTCGGGTTCTCCGGAAAGACCCATCGGAGGAGTTTGGTGGGTTCGCCTTTTTTTTCGGGTCTTTTGTTTGATGTGGAAACTTTTGCGTGTTGAGAAGTGCGTTAATTGTGGGAGATGAATCAGATGATGTTGGTTTGGTTGGAGATGGAGATTTAAAACAGATACTGGAATAACATGACGTCGTTTTTTTTTTTTTAGGCCCTTTTTTTTTAATTATTGTAAACGATCAATTGCTTTTATTTTTATTATTGTTTTATCTATTCCAGCGACCGATTAAGTCATGTGCATACTAATTAAAAATTAATCACGTGTTTTTTTAATAATTAAAAATGTGAAAATCTTATCCTCCCTCTATGAAAGGATTTTTGTGGAATAAATTTTACATATTCAGTTTATATTTTAATGCATATTGTACTATCCAATTATATGTGATTTAAAAATTAAAAAAATTAAAAATGACAAGAAAAACCATGAGAATAATAAATTTTTATCAATTGTCCTCTTCGACCACCCACTAATTATATCAAATCCTTTTTTATATTTTAACTATTTTTAACCTCTTTTTTTTAAATGTCTTTAATAATTTTGAAAATAACGAAATTAAATTACATATATAGTTCTTGACACGAAATGTGCAATTGTAAGGGAGGGTCATGCAAAAAATAAAAAAATAGATCTTAAATATTTTGCATAAACATATCATGCAAATTACACAATCATCTCATAAAATAATTATCAACGATATTACAAATATAGTTATTATATTACACGACTAAATTGTGCAACTTCACGATCCCATCGTGCAAAAAAAATAGCTTTGAAAAATTTGCACAACTTCATGGTGCAAGTTAAGATAGAATTGTGCAAAATTACAGGCCTTAAAAATTTTAGTCGTGCACTCTATAAAAATGATATAGAATAATTTAACAATAAAAAAGGTATTCACGACTTTTTACACAAAAAATGAGCCACAAATAATTAAAACTAAAAAAGAGGTTTGATTTAGTTAATGGACTACAAAAAGGGGTCAAATAAAAAAATACTCTAGAGTTATGAACTACAAATTGGTAACTGGTTACAATAACTTGAAATTTAGTGATAGATTTTCCATACTACCAATCACTATTAGGAAATAAATATTAACGTTAAAGTCCATAATTATAAGCTTAAGATGTAAAATAAGTGACAAACTTTATATAGTATCGAAATCATAGTATATGCATATTATGAACTCAGTGAAGGTAGATGCTTAAACTAAGAATCGTACTTGAAAAAAATTTGGATGTTAAAGCTATAAATTAACAAACCAAGGATTTCTTTTAGCTTCTCATCATAAAATCCACTAACAAATCAAATTCATAAGAAAAGTTAGGTATTTTGATTGAAGTAATTGATGGCCCATACAGGGAATGAATGCATCAAAGGTACGAAACAACCCATTAATTCATATCTCTTTAATATGAATAATCGATAGGCATGTAGAGAATGGATGCATTGAACGTAACTGATAGCCATGCAAGAAATGAATGTATCATATGTAATTGATTGCCATAGAGGGATAGATGCATCAAAGGTAATTTGATAACCATATAGGGGATGAATGCATCCAAGGTAATTGATAACCATAAATAGAATGGATGCATAAAGACACATAATTGTAATAAAGATAAATATCAAATGTGACTGATAGCGTTATAATTATAATAAATTTTAATAAACATATATGTTAGTAACACAATAGAGACAGAGTATTATTGTTATTCATATTAGCCTAAAATTTATGTCATCAAATCCCGTGAGACTCGTTTCAATATACAATTAAAAGGTTTATTAATTATCATAATTTAGGATTTATATAGTCAAAGTGATGTAGTAATTAAGTTCGGAAATTGAACATCTATATAAGACAATGTAATTAAACAAAACATATGAAGACTAAAGTGCGCTTTATTTTATGTGATTAAGATAATTTTATCTAGATTGTTCCAACTTAAAGGGTTGTATGTTGATTGCTTTCCTGATTTAAATTTAACATCAAACCATACATACAATACAACTTTTAAAGAGTATATTTGGTGAGATGTATTAGGTCGAAATTTAAAAAAAAAAAATCCTTAGTATAATTTGAGAAAGAGGATTCGGAGGACGAGATAAAGTAATTAAAACTCATATTCTTCTTAGGGGACATAGGCAATTTAAGGGTATTAAAAAAAAATAATGAAAAGAAATGGCATGTTGTTATATCTTAATTTCCACCTTAGAGTTTTGTAGTGCCTATATAATTTCAGTAAAACTATATATCCCAACTGATATGGCAGCTGATATGTTAATTCACGTGAATTGCTACATCACACTTCTTTTAATTAATCAATTAATACCTCCTCTACATATATTGACATGTTAGCTGTTACATCAGTTGGGATACAAAATTGGGATGTATAGCGTTACTCATTTAATTTACCATTTGTTTTACCATATTTGGTTTATGAGAAATGCTCAACAATAACCAATTCAATAACCTTAATTCCAATTAATAGCAATTCCAATAATTTGGATGAAAGTAGCCAAATAGTGAACGTGTTAGCATTAGAGTCATAAAGTGCGCTAGACTACTCTGATTATATAGTCTAGTCACTATTTTTGGGAATGCATTTCCTTATTGAGTGAATCTAATAGCACTAGCCTACTCTAATTATGTAGTTTAGTCACTATTTTTAGAAAATTTGTTTGCTTATTTAGTGAATGCGTTTGCACTAGTCACTATTTTTGAGTTTATGGATTCCATGATTAAAATAGTGAACTCACCTTTTTATTTGGTTATTTTTGTCGAAATTATTGGAGTTAGCTATTTACCATAATTAAGGTTATTATTAAAGTGGTTATTTCTGTCCTTGTCCTGTCCTAATATGAGCAACGATAAGATCATTACCATTTTCAACTTGTCCTGCCGATTTTGAATTCAAAGAAAGGTTGTTAAGATCTCAAGTTATATGATCAGTTGCTATAGTATCTAAGTACCAAGCATTGTCTGCTACAGTAGAGGGAGATGCAACATACGCCTGATGATTAGCAAATTGAGCTTATGGTTTTTCCCGTGTTGAGTCATGCTACCAGCAGCTATACTGTAGTACATACAAATCGTTAATGTATATTTAAAAATTACAAGTGAGTGAAAAAAATCGTATCTATAATTTTTATATATTTTGTATTTACGATTTTTTTACAGATAACTTTTATTCAATATTTACGGTTTTTACATATGTGTTTACGATTTTTGTATAAAATATACTGTTATTGTATGATACAGCAACTGCACTGTAATTTTTTCCCGAGTTTAGGATCACCTCGAGAACTTACGTCAAATCCATTATAACATTTCAGTGTGGAAAGACCTGTTTTTCCACAAAGTTAACAAGTTGATTTATTGAAATTTTGTCCATCCTGTCCAGCAGAAGTGTTACCAGGATTGCTATTTCGGTATTTCCTCTTCCAAAATTAGATCTGTTCTTGCCTCTGCCTCTATTGAGTGAGTATTTATCTAAATTTGGAAGTTCTGATTGACTCCATATGACATGTTTGGACTATTGAAAGACATTCTCTTTGCAAGATGAGCACAAAAACTTGGGTGAATATTTGGAATAGTGTTGTGTTTTGCCAAACGTAGCTCATAACTCTAATTGATATTGAGCTTCCTTTGGCGACACATATCCAGCTCTAGAGGTAAGATTATTTTTCTTATTTTGCTCATATACGATAAATCAACTCATGGGGTATATAAGTACGTATTTTAACACTCGATGAAGTTTTTGATTATTCATTTTTCAAAAAGATTAGCTTATACATCCACTACCATGTACAAGCTCATTCATTCTTTCAAAAGCTCATTGTCTGTGTCTGTGCGGCTTTGGGTTACAGTTTATTCAGGTTCAAGAGCCTTTTATACTTTATATTATGAATCCAAATCTTTGAACTGCAAATAGCACAATCCCAGCAAAATAAATGCCATTATGCCCCGATTGGCCCTGGGAATGGAGGTGAGAAAGGCAACATAACTAGCTAGATGCTTGAACTATTTCAGAATCGAAGGAGAAATATTCTGTAATTATGTCTAATAAATTAGTGGAGGTTAGAAAGATCGATCAATCTATACAAATTCTGACAGGCTATGGTCCAAACATGTATCACTATAAGAACAAAACCATCAATAATCCAATGTTTGCCCAAACAAAAAGGATTACAAGCTCATATTCATTAAGCAGACAAAGTTTAAAACATTAACTTTGGAGTATTTTATAATTTGGAGTTAAGAAGAATACATTCACATTCCAATTCCAATTCTTTGTTACTTAACACGAAACTAAAACTTATGAGTATAATTCAAATTGGCATAGCTTGGTCTTGGCGGCTATGTATTTCTGTAACTTGTGCACGTGAGGTTTGGTATTACAATCTATTAAAATAAAAAATTAATGTTGAGTTCACACCTACTTTCATTGCAAATTTAAAAAAAAAAAATATTTTGGTCCATATATAAAAACCCAAAACAAGGTAGTGAGATCATGTCCATAAAATACGTGAAGTGAAGTGAGGCCCTTACACTCGCCTAAGTAAAGTGGCAAACTTAATAGTTAACACACTTAGTACTCCAACAAGTTGGTGCCTTTTCCCTTCCAAGACCCATTTATCATATTTATCACTTCAGCAGATTAGAGGTGGCTAGTTCAGGTTTTACATGAGTTTCTTGATATTACAAATCAATGATTCAATTTCACCGGCATCTAATCACAATCAAAGACTTCATTATTGTCAAACATTTGGTGATGCCCAAAGACTAAATTATTTGAACATAAACAAAATTTGCTTCCGTACTCTGTTATTTTCTTTTCACTGGATCCAGTCATATTAAGCTGCAACATTAACAACGTTGTTTATCCTAGGTGAAGTGACTTACGGCTCCGTATTATATACATAAGTAAATGCAGGAGAGTGCGTATTTATATTTTTTTGGGTCTTTTTTAGTAATTTTATTTTAGAGTAAAATTATAAAAGAAAATAAAATAAAAGTAAGAGTTGAATAGAGTAACTCAAATAAAAATATATATAGATCCATATAAAAGGTCCAGTCCACAAAAAACGTGAAGTGAGGCCCTTGAACCTAGCCTAGGTAGCAAACCTTTACTCGCATAGGACTCCCAACAAGCTGGTGTCGCCTCCCTTCCCAGACCCATTTATCATAATTATCACTTCAGCAGATTAGAGGTGCTTAGTTCAGGTTTTGCAGGAGTTTCTTGATATTATACATCAATGATTCATTGATTCAATTTCACCGGCCACTAATCACAATCAAAGACCTGATTATTGTCAAACATTTGGTCATGACCAAAGATTAAATTATTTGAACATAAACAGAATTTTCTTCTACCCTTTTATTTTCTTTTTACTGGATCTAGTCAGATTAAGCAGCAACATTGACAATGTTGTTTATCCTATCTGTTTGTCATCTACCCTTTGTAGCGTAAATTAATATGAAACGACCAATTGTTGATCATAGCCAAGGAGATTGCATGTCCGGCTATCACAATTTTTAATTAGTTTGGATGTTTTCCCATTACACGTCAAACCGAGCCAGCTAAATCCTCTCAAGGGGTTGCACTAGGCCATATCATAAGATCCTAACCCATCTTGCAGCCATTTGTCTTGCATAACTGTGGAAGTCCAAATAGTTCCAAAACTACATCCTCTCTTTGCTAATCCTATGTTATATTATCAAGATACCTGAACTTTACGTGACATGCATATTGTCTCTACTGCAACAACTCACTATTCATTTCGATATATCCAACCCATCTACCCAAAATCCAATATTCTATTTCTTCATTCTCCTTCTAGATTCAATTAAAGTCCATTTCCTATTCACCCCTTTGGACATCCAAATGAAAGGGACATAAGAGTAAGACTTAGTCTTCACAATTGAAACATTTTCAATTTGCAGGTTTCATGTCAAAATATGCCAAAAACTATTAGAATTCTCATTTAGTTCAACCTCATCAGAAATTTCTTAACTAGTCTATCATTATGTCTAAACAAGCAAAGATTCAAGCATTGGCACTCTGCTGCATGATTTATGTCCTCCTCTTCCTGACCACCTTAAATTTGTCATTGTCACAAACTACACACGATGCCTGCATTCTTGATATTCAAATATCTTCTACAAATGACTCAAATTGTGAATCAGGGAATTGGGGTGGTTTCATCAACGACAATTGTTGTATAGATACATTTGAAGACTACCTGTATGCAATGGGCAAGAGGGTCAACCAAAGTGGGGACATATTCTTAAAATCCAGGGATCAAATAAGCTGCTTAACATCAATGAAGAAGGATGTTTCTGGCTGCGGCATTGAAAATCTGACTACTGGAACAGGTGGCTGCTCTGACTACACTGTTATTGATGTTGTTAACAGCCTAGGAAAGAGATTGAAAAATTTAGATGATGACTGCAAAGATTTGATCTCAGATAGTGGACTGGATCAGGCTTGCTCTGCATGTTTTAGAAGTTGGGAAGATATTAGTGGATCATCAGATGATGATATAGGCTCTGCAGCTGAAGCCAATGTCTGTAGATTCGCAGTTTTGATGACATTAATTGGAAGTTGGATTGATGATGAAAAGTTGGTAGACGCCATTTTCAATTGCCTTGCCAAGCAGCCACTTCCCATAGGTAACTTAGTTTAAGATTATGATCTAGATTCTTATTTTTTGAACTCCAGTTCTTGTATTTGTTGAATCATAACTGCCCCTAAATATTATTTCCTTCTACTAGTCATTCATCAATGGATCATGTCATTCTAGGCTGAAGTTTCATGAACTTTGGATGATATTTTTCTTTTAGATGTTGAAAAAGGAGGCAAAGCTAGCAGCGACATCAAGACAAGCACAGGTAATTTCATCAACAACAATCATCACTCCTTCTCAGAATAATGAGTCTAATAAGACGTCACTTTTTTTTATTGGCTTTCATTTGACATTGATTTGAATGACTCTCTTGATAATTAGCAGGTGTTTGGATTCTAATTGCCGGTTCAGTAGGAATTGCAGCAATAGTAGTTATTGCAACATGGAACATATTCAGAAAAAGGACTGAGAAAAGTCTTCCAACAGGAAAATATGGTACTTGTTCATTATATGCATCGACCTGCCTCTCACAACTTAAATTGCTTATGTCCTTGTTTTGCTTGACAGCATCAGATGAATCATTCTCTGAGGAATCTAGCTACGTTAAGATATCAATTAAAGAAGTTTATTCCGCGACAAACAATCTCAGTGAATCAAACTTCATTGGTCAAGGAGTTGCTGGTGAGAACCTATCAACAATTTATTATATAGGAATCATTTGGTAATTTATGAAATAATGATAAATGACTACTAGAAAAGGTAGCTAAAACAAGCTATTAGTTCCAAATCAAACCGTCAAACGAACACGAGCACATGCGAATTGGTGTGGAGGAGAACCTACTTGACACTCAACAACTTCTTTTCAAGATTTGTCGAGAGGCAGAGAATTGAGCTTTCTATGGTTGTGGTGTGGCAGGCAAGCTTAGTGTGATCAAAACACCCGCTAAAAATGCAGAGGATTAATGAAAAATGCTTCAGGCATAAATACATGAAAATGGAAAGCCAATTAGATTTGAGAGAAGCATGAAAGAAAAAAACAATTAGATTCACAAGAAAATTGCTTCATTTCCTGTTTTTCCATCCTATTCGTAAGTTGGTGTTGATATCATTCTATTATACCATACCAGGAAAGGTGTATAAAGGCGTTCTCTCAAATGGTAAACATGTTGCAGTCAAGCACATTATCAAAGATGGACAAGGAGAGACATTTGTCAGGGAAGTTAGAAGCCTATCCCACGTCCAACATTCAAACCTTGTAGCTTTAGTCGGATATTGTGCGGACAAAGATGAATGTTTCCTAGTATACGAGCTGTGCCATAACGGGAACCTCTCAGAGTGGTTATATGGTATGCGCTCATTTCCAAATTTGGCATTGTTGTTACTGGTATTTCCTTTATTTGGAAAGCCAATTGACATAGCTGACGAACAACAGGTAAAAGTAGGGTCCTTTCATGGATCCAAAGACTTGAGATTGCAATAGATAGTGCTAGAGGCCTCTCATTTCTGCACACTTACCCAGAAGGCCGCATAGTTCACAGGGATATCAAGGTAAACTTCGCTGTGGATGTATCTTCTCTTTTCCTCTTAATCACCACCCTTTACTTGATTTCACTGTTGTAGCCAACAAACATTCTAATCAATGCTGGCTTTCAAGCTAAACTCTCGGATTTCGGGTTGTCAAAAGTTATGGACATTGGTCAGTCCTATGTGAGCTCAGAAGTAAGAGGAACATTCGGTTATGTTGATCCAGAGTATAGAAGAAATCATCATGTAAGTGCTTCGGGCGATGTTTATAGCTTTGGGATAGTACTATTACAACTTCTTTCGGGGCAGAGGGTTATTAATCTTAATATCAACAGACCAATGGCTCTCGATAAAATGGTGAGAAATGACCACCCCTTTTTTTCCATATCTCTTTCAAAGTTGATCTCTTCTTTGATTTGGGCAACCCATGATGCACGTAATCATTTCTCAGGCAAAATTACTGATGAGAGGTGGCAACATAGCAGAATTTGCTGATCCAAAACTTAATGGGGAGTACTCAGTGGAAGCCTTTGACCTCGTACTCAAGCTAGCCCTGTCCTGCACAGGGCTTAAGCAGCAGAGGCCATCCATGGAGCAAGTGGTATTAAGACTAGAGAAGGCACTTGATATCTCAAAGACAAGTAAAATCTCCCGCACACCATTGATGGATAAAAATTGAAGACACAGAAAGGAATTTAATAAACAGCTTTCTTTATTTTGAAATCTACAATTAATGATGTTTACATACTGCATTACATCTTATTGTTATCACTCTTGAAAAAGAATCAAATACAATAGAGATTTTGTACACAAAGCTTCATTAAAAAAATCAGAAGCTGATCATCTGGCCATTAGCTCTTCAAAAACCGAGCTAATAGCACAAAATTAATTTAAAAAAAGAAAAAAAGGCAATGATTCTACACAATTGTGTGTATTTACATGGAATCCTTCTAAAAAAATTGGGTTACCATACGTGAACAGAGCGTTCTTGAAGAAGAACTGGAGCTATGGAGCCAGAAGAGCTTCGTTCATAAAATTCATGGAGGAGTCTGATCAGATTACTGGCCTTCTTGCTAGCACGAGATGTGCCTTCGCTAATGACGGAATACAACGATCCCATAAGAGAAGGGCTCTTCCCCAAACGAGCCACCACAATTTCACCACCATTTATGCACAAAGCCAGCAACAAAGACACACAGTGCTCTTTCCCTGCCCTTGAAGTGGACTCAAAAATATTCACTATCACATTCAAAGCTCCACTACTTACAATTGCTAGTGTCCCTTCAAGCTTCTCCGCTAGAGTTGCTAAAACGGCTACAGAATCCGTCACAAGTTCTTCCCTTTCTGTAGTGGTCAAAAGATCAACCAGCGTAGGAACTGCCTCAGAAGTAAGCACCTTCCAGTGATTACCGGGATGCGTTAGCAGCCCAAACATAGCCACCAATGCGTTCTTTTTGCCGCGATCGCTTCCATCCCTAACCATCTCCACCAAAGCTGGTATAGCCTCTGAATTTTCACCAATTAATTTTCTGTACTCTTCTACAGCAGCAAGGTAAAAAAGTGTACCAGCTGCATGATACCTAGCCTCTACTTTTAGTCCCTTCTTCAGGACATCTATAATGAATTTCAATCCTCCATTCTCCACTATTATGCTCTTGCTTTTTTGATGTTTTGATAGATTCAACAAAGCGGCAATAGCATTCTCTTGAGCCAAGGAATCTTTTGATGATAAAAGATTCAATAGGCTTGGAATGGTACCAGCTTCCACCAAACAAGACCTGTTAAAAATGCTTGTTTTGGTGAGAATCCGCATCTCATAAGCTGCTTTATTTCTCTCTTCACTTGTTCCCTCCACAAGCCTGTCAGCAAGAAATTTAGCTAACATTTTCAAAGCTCCTTCAGCAGCCAAACTCCCAGCAAGAACCGTTCTTGTAATATCACGATTCTTGTGGTGAGTGCGGGACTCTTCAGCAATGGAAACGCCATTCTCAACCGACCAATCTTGAATAATCCTCTTGAGAACCGAATTGGACACTAACTCCTGACTTCTTAGCTTCTCACCTGTCTTGGGACAAGTAGAGTTCCCAGCTCTGAACCACTTCAAGATTGAAGCACGATCATAAGTGTGCCCCGAGGACAATGTGACTGGATCTTTCATGATCTCTAGAGAAATCGGACACCTAAAATCATCTTGGCTTACGCCAGTAAGCATCTTCGTGCACAACTTCTTGTTAACCTGTCGACTAGCTTCGGTGTCGACATGATCGAACAGCACACATCTACAGTAACTCAGAAACCCCATTAGACCACTATAAAGCGACGGTTCTCTTCTCTTCTCTACATTCAAATACTCCAACCCAATTTCTGTTTCCAAGAACTTGACTTCTTTGTTGCACTCGCTCCATTTTGTGACCCCGAGATAATCCAAAACCCGTTTTACTTCATCCCTAGCTGGTTCAACCCCATCCTCGAACTGACCCAACATCCTGTTGACATCCTTGATGACCCATTTATCATCCATGTCAACTTCAAATCTTGCTTTGCGAGCTTGCCGCATGGCCAGCTCAACCAACTCCTTCACCTCGCTAGATACATCAACTGCGTCAAGTGGCAGAACATCCAGAGCCGTACTTATGGCTCTAACCAAGACGCGGAGCTGATTTGCTACTCGCTCCGATTTCATCAGCATCCATAGTCGCGCACCTTCTAGGGTACAATCTTCCAACAAGTATTGAATCTTCTGGAAGGCCAAATGGAGCTCCGATAAACTGAGAAGAATACCATCATGATCAGCTAACAACTCCACGCGAATTTCTTCTAGAAACATCGTAAGATTCTGAACTTGGCGAATCGTTTGTTGCGCATTTCGCTTGTTGCTCGAAAAAAATTTGGATCTGTAAGCACATATACTTTGAGCAAGGTGGAGAAGTGAGTTGAGAAGTGTTGACGGAGAAATGGACTCACATGGATGAACTGCCGGAAACGTCAGAACCCGGCGAGTCGACTCGCTAACTTGGATCATTTAACAGAGGCAAATAAAGGAGAATCAGAGAAATTTTTTTTTTTTGACTTTTTTGCGTTGCTTGTTTTGGTTTGTCGATGAAATGATGGCAGTTACGTGAGTTCAATATATAGAGAGGCAACTGACAAAGACACGTGTCGTAAGCGTATTCGATGTCATGGGTGCATTAGATCTCACGTTGTGTACAGTGAACTGATCGGGGCTTCCGATGTCTGACACGTCTAAGCAAAGACACGTGGGGGCTTCGAGAGATGGGGAGAGGCGGCTTCGTGAGTCCTTCGGCGTAGTAAACAGTTGATGACGAACCGACACGTGTCCGTGCAGCATGGGAAGGGCTCGTGCTACTGAAGCTACGTGAAAATGGGTAGCCGACAAGTAACGTGGAATTTATGATTTTTGCATTAAATAGAAAGTGGAATTATTGAGAGGAAAAAAGTTTAAATTATAGTAAATTTTAACGCAATTATCATCAATTAAAATATAAAGTGGAATTATTAGGGAGGAGAGAAAATGAGTTTTGACCATGATTATAAATTATACGTGAATTATTGAGACGATAATTACATCAAAATTATTAATACACATTATCATACACGTCTTTGGCAAGTGTCTCAATTATCTTTCATGAGTCAAACGTTGACGCAAATGGGTCCGAGAAATTTTAATACGAAATGAAAAAGTCAGAGTCAAAAGAGTTCTTGGCGAGTAGTATTATTGGAGGTCTAATCGTGGTTGTGATTATTCTCAGATTAATCAATTTGACCCAGTTTTTATTTGACATTTTGACCTTAGATGAGAGACACAAATCGAAATTCAAGTTACGTAAAACGTAATGGATGATGATTGAATAATCCCTTACATGTGAAGTTTCCTAAGTTATCTTCAAATTAAGCTAATGCATGTGAACATATCCAAAATACTGCATTGATGACGAGAGTGCATGCAGTTCATATATACATTACCTCTAGATTGAAAAACTATAGTTGCTATTTTTGTTTGAATGATGAGTCGATGTTGAATGGATAAAGGTGATTAATTACACGTTTTATATTTAAGTCGATAGCTCCATGAAGATAAGGATGATACTTTTTGGAAAAGTGCTCATTTACTAATTGCTGTAGTTTTACTTTTCGTTAGAGCAATTCAAATCAAACGCATGCATTAATGTGAGCTGTAACTTTACTCACAAGTGGTCAGGACCTGTCTGTTTTAGCTTTTTTGATTAGAGTGGATAGATTTTTTAAAATAAAATTTTTATTAAAAAATAATTAATTATTTGATAAGATAAATATAAAAATTTAATTATAATTAAATTATTAAAATAGTTTTTATTATAAAAAAGATTAAAGTATAATATTTAAAATTAAATAAAAGTGTCTTTAACATTTCAAAACTTAAAAAAAAAAACTCAACAATAACTTTTCTTTTTTTGAATGTTTTAATTTTGAACTTCTTTATGAAGGTATAAAATAAAATTAAAAGAATTTTTAATATAAAAATTTTTTTTATCAATAAAAAAACCTAAAATCAACATCTTTATCTTCATCAAAAAATGTGGAGCTTCCAAAATTATTTGTAGACTAACCTAATTCGAAAGATAATAAAAATTCAAACAAAGTAGCATGATAATTAAAAATAAATATAAAATGTTTAAATTAAAACAATTACGTCACAAGTAAGCCTATAACCAACTATTAGAACACATCAAAGTCTCTATTGTTCTTGGATGAAGACTACTACGTCGATCGCTCAAAAATCTCCCACCAATACTAAATGCAGACTCGGAGGTAATGGTAGACACTGGAATAGCTAGAATATCTCTTGCAACCTCGGCCAATATAGGGTACTTATTACCATTTGCTTTCCACTAACTCAATATATCAAATCATTTGTCATAGGCAAAACTTTTTCATCCAAGCAAGTATCAAACTCAGTTTTTGAAACCCCACTGTCACTAGATTTGGCAAACAATTCAATTTAATCATGCGTTCAGCTTTTCTACTAGAATTACTTATTGGTACGCGAGAAGATAAATGTGCTATTGAAGAAGCATCGTGTTCAAAAGTCTCTTTATTCTTCTTTTTGGTCTCATACTCATTTACTAAATCCAAACAAAGTTTCCTAACTCTCTCAATATGGAAAGAAGCCTCTTCACCACCAAAGATCATGGGAAAGTAGTACTCAACCAATTTCATTTTATACCTAGGATCCAACATTGTTGCTATTGCCATTACTCCATGGATCACTTGCCAATATTTCTCACACTTTGATATCATATTAGATGCCATTTTTTTTAATTTCAAACTAAGAAGATTCAAGCCAATAAGATAATGACAATCTAATATCATAAACTTGTAGAAAAAATAAATTAGTTGTAGGGTACTTACTCCCAGAGAACATTTCAATGACTTCATAAAACAACTTCAAATTTTCCTCTAAGACAATGGCTAACTCCCAATCACTGTCAGTTGGCAAATTCTAAAATTTTGGATTGCGTTGTTTCAAACCAGAGAAAACACTTCTATATGGTATTGCACTTGTAAGCATTAGATATGTAGAGTTCCATCTTGTTTTACAATCAAGATGCAACTTTTTATTATCAGAAATCTTTAATTTCTTCACAACATCCTCAAATTTCTCAATTCTTTTTTGTGTTCCCGTCCAATATGCTACACATCCACGTATCCTGTCAATCCCCTCACCAATTACATCTAAACCGACCTTTACAATAATATAATCAAAATCAATATGATATTAACAAAAAGAAGTTAAAGAAATTGTACCTCATTATACGACTTTGTAAAGCCCAAGAATCATCAATAAAATGTGTTGTCACCGCCATGTATCCTCTTGTTTGATTGCTAGCTGTCCACATATCAGTTGTAATTGTAATTCTACTCTTGTTGTTTGCAATCAACCTATTAAGCTTTTCCTACTCAAGCTCATAGATTTGAAATATTTAATTTTTGAATGTTGACCGACACATTGGCTTCAATAATGGATTAAGAGATTTACAAACTCTTTTAAAACCTTCATGTTCAACCACACTTATAGGATACTCATGCAAAATGATCGTAGAAGCAATTTCCCTCTTTGTAACATCAGGATCATAACTATTTGCTTCTAATGTGGTCTTTCCTTCATTTGTTTTCGCCCCTTTCAAACAATATTGCTTAATGTTTTTTTGATTTCTCTTAAGACAAGTTTTCAAGTGGTCATGCAAGTGTCTTATCCCATCGGTAGCTCTTCCCGCAAGTTTACTGTTACAATAATTACATATGGCTTTCTCCTCACCATTAATTTTTTGCTTTTTGTAATGTTGCCATACAACGGATCGCAATCTTCCTTGTCTTGTTCTAACCTCTACTCTAATATCTCCAACTTCTGATTTATTTAATACCCTCTTAGTATCTCTTGTCTCTACTTCATCTACTAATTGTGGAGTAGTCATCTTTAATCTAAAAATGACAAGAAAAAAAAGAAATTCAACATATATTTTAAAATAAACTAAAATAGAAAATACATAATAATTCATGATTAATTACATAAATAAATAACTTTGGATTGGTTTCGTATTAAATTAGTAAAAAATTCATATGAATTTTCTACTAATAATTCACTTTTTCCAACTGCCAAACACATGTCAAACCAAAAGGGAAAATAAAAATGCAGGCTCGCTTTTCTTATGCAAAACTTTGTATTATAATATATATATATATATAAAGAGAGAAAAAGATGCACCCGGTTGTAACTTGTAAGATCACAATTCATAAGTGAAAAATTGATCTATAATAAATAATTATAGTACAAAAATGAGAAATATTGTAATGAGCGATAAAAATTTTTGCTTGAATATTTTAAACAAAAGCTTCCAGGCTTAGTTTCTTCCCTTGGACTCCACCATTAGCCAACTTTGACTTTGTTTATCTATTTCACTTCAATCTTCGACCTCACCCCACTAGCTTGTTTACTTAGATTTTATATTAAAACACAATCAAATATATAAATATATCATGTTTTACTTGCACGATGTAGCTCCTCAGCAATCATGAACCAATTAACTATATTAAAAATAAAATTTACTGTTTGATTTCATTGTTTATTCAATTGAAATTCAATTCGGTTCAACTTTTAGTACTAATCAATGATATAATATTTAACTTTTTTCCTTGAGCCTATTAATTTTATTAATTAAATATTTTATGTTGTACTATATTTAATATGAAACAGTAAGTAAAAAAGCATAATATCATGTACAAGTGAGAACCTGAAATTGAGAATGCCGAAGAAGCTAGATCATGAGATGTTATTCATCCACTTCTTGACTCTTCCTCATCCAATCCTACGAGACTTATTTCTTCCTCTCTCACAGATGACTGTGCAAATCAGTAGCAATAATGTTAGCAAAAGCAAGGCAAACAAAGGTAGGCTAGGTTGGGCTTGAGTTTTATTAAAGTAGGCTCGACATCAAGTTTTATAAGAGAGTTCAAGTATTAGATTGCTAAATATAAATATATATTTTTATTATTTTATTTTAATTTCAGGGAGTGAGTCGAGCTAGGCTTGGAACACAATCCCTATCCTCATCCCCATTTAATTTGGGATAAAATTGTTATGCTCATCCCTACCCCATTTTCTGTTTTGAGCTCTCCATCCCCTGCCCAAACAAGTTGAGGAATTGCGGGATCCGTCCACATGGGGATTGGTTCCACCTCTACACTATTAACTTATTTTATAATAAATTAAAATAATTAACAATCAAAATCATATAAATTTTTAATTAAAAAATTCATAAATTCAAACTAATAATTATTTTAATTTTTAATAAATTTAAAATTTTTAATTAAAAAAAGATGAATAAATATTTAACTAAATATGAATGTACATAAATATATAATTAATTATTTAAATTATTTTTATATTTAATTATTTTAATTAAAATTTATTTAATGTAAATAATATATTTAATTTTATAATATCTCTTCTCCTTGCTTTCCCCTTCTTTTTCTGTCTTTCTTGATTCAGGTTGCAGTTTTCTTTCTCTTCTCAAGTTCTTCTCTCTTTTCGTCCATTTGCCTTCTTCTTGTTTCTTTTTTCAAATAAGCTTCAATTGTTGCGTGGCGTAGTGGCTCTTCTCTTTTCTTCTATTTGCTCTTTTTTTTTTTTGCTCACGCCATGCCCGATCTGTTTCTTTGCTGGAGATGGTGGCAGAGGCAGCAGTAGAGGAGGCTGACAACGGTGTTGGGGAGGAAGGGAGAAGGTCTATTACTATGAAGATTTCTTAGTTGGAGTTGGCAGCAGAAGCAGCAATGGGGGAGGATAACAGTGGCAATGGGGGAGGAAAGGAGGAGGTCTATTAACACCGAGTTTGCTTTTTCTTTTCTTTTTTTTTCATCACAAATTCTATGGAGATGAAGCTTTTATTTTTTATTTTTTGGGATTTTTGCAGAGGAAAAGAGTTGTGATTCGATCATGAGAGAGGGAGGAGATTGTGAACAGGAAAGAAAGAGTTGTGCGATCTAATACCAGGGATGGAGGCGGGTTAATTTCAGACAATTTTGTGTGGGAGTTATACGGCCCTTATACGCCCTTATCCTATCCCATGCTGAGTTATTGTCATACCAAATACAGTACATACACGTGAAATGCTGTCCAAAGCTATCCTAACGGCACAACAAACATGCCCTATGTTCATTAAAATTTTTGATAGTCACATATAAACATATTTAAACAACAACCTGCTTTGCCAAACTAGTAAAAAAAATGATTGGAGTGCTTCCTTTAACGTTCTATATTATGTGTTTTTAACGGAGATAATTAATTGCGGTTCAATGATACGAATTCAATATAATACTATTACAATGCACCAAACATGCTTATACCCCCCACCCCACCCCACCCCAACAAGTTGGAGAAAACAATTTAAAGAGGCATCAACTGGGAAACGAATATATAACTAAAAAAAATTAGTTTTAGCATTTAGATTTACAAAAAAAAAAGAACAGGACTTGCAAAACTACAATCAACAACTTGGGCAGGAAACAGAGCAGACATTAAATCAAAATGTAGCCCACCTAATCCTGTCAATTCAGAAATTCAGCGGAAGGTACGCGGTACAGCTGCCATGAACTGCCAAGCTCTGCCTTGGCCTCACTCAGGTCACTCATCTCAGTGCCAGCTAAAGCACGGTTGGCAAGATGTTCTCTGATTTTACGCATTAAAAGAAATAGGTACTAATCACCACCAAAACTCCATTAATGTGTTTAATTAAGACAGGTCTGAAGATCCTTCATAGATAGCTGCCCAAGCTAATCATGTGAATTAGCCACAACCCAACCCTACAAAATTATCAAAGCTTGATCGATGCTTTTTGAACATGTCCATCATTCGACTCTTTTATATATTATTGTCTACTCGGTTAAGTCCACCACAGCCGCCTGCACCGACTTATCAATGAAGGGATGTTGATGATAAATGGACTGGAAAGTGAAAGGAATTAAAATTGATGATGCCCATGCGGTTCTGCCTGAGAATGCGGGGAATTTTTTATTTGACACTTTTTGGGATCTCTTAATTAAATCTAACTTTTTTTTTAACATTTTTTTATGTAAAAAAAAGTAGATTCATTTTTTATTGTTTAAGTATAGAATATTATATCTATATAATGTATGATATAGTTGAACAAATTGCTTGATCTAATCATATAAAATTCTTGAGATCTGTAATTTTGTACAATCTTATCGTGAATTCGTGCAAAATTTTTAAAACCATTTTTTCACATGATTAGGTCGCAAAGTTGCACGATTTATTCGTATAATATAATAACTACATTTATAATATTGTTGACAATTATTTTACAAGATGATTATGCAAAACATGTAAGATTTATTTTTTTTTAATTTTTTATACGACTCCCTTATACAATTGCATAACTATGTTATGTAAAAAATTATACATATAATTTTATTTCGTTATTTTTAAAACTATTAAGGACATCTTCGTATTTTTTTTTCAAATAAGGGTTTAAAAATAATTAAAATATATAAAAAAATGTTAGATATGGTTAACGGTAGCCCAAGGGATTATTCGGTGAAAATTTGTTCCAAATACGAGCTAGGGAAGGCCAGTAACATAACAAGTTGTTTCAGTTATTGCCCTGGGCCATTAGAATATCAATATGCAACATTCACTGTGATGTTATAGGAAACGCAAAAAGGCCTCGAAAGCGAGCCGCTCGTCGACGTTACTATTGCAATTAAGTAAATGTCAAATTCATGGTCCTAACTTCTGGACAGCCCCACGAGCTCTGCCAAGCCTATCAAAATCATCCCACATGACTTCAATATATCATTGTCTAAATTTCAAGATCCGAAATTATAAAGCAAAAGTGATACAAGGAAAAATTTGGCCAGCTAGTAACAACTAAGCGAGATTTTCGACCTTTTCTGTCCATGTATATATACTGACTCATGGCCCATGTTCTTCTCCATCGAGGCCAGTGAATCAGGCATGGCACTTTTGCAAGAAAATCTACTTCTGGCCCTCTTGTTGTTTTGCATGACAGCAATGGTTTCTTCACACAGCAGGCGTTACACGCCCCCAAATGTTGCACGCTTGACAGATCTTTTTGGTCATGTCTCAGTTAATCAGGGTTTCTCTACATTTTTTGGAGGCTCAAATATTAAACTTTTAAGCAATGGGTCCATGGCTACGCTTGCTCTTGACAAATCATCAGGTGAAGACTGAAGTCCCTTGCAAGAATAATGAATGGATCGGATTTCCTTGACATGTAAAGTTTATAATATTATTACTCATATTTATGCAATTTTCATTTCCTTTTGGTTCTTAAATAGGCTCTGGACTGGTCTCCCGGAACCAATATTACTATGGATTCTTCAGTGCTGCAATAAAGTTGCCTGCTGGTCTCTCATCAGGAGTTGTGCTAGCCTTTTATGTAAGCTCTTTGTTATATATCTCCATGAGAGTATCTGATTGTAACACGTTCAAACTTGATGAAACTGGGGCATGTGCAGTTGTCTAATGCAGATAAGTATCCACACAACCATGATGAGATTGATATTGAACTGCTTGGTTATGATAAGAGAAACGACTGGGTTCTCCAAACAAATATATATGCCAATGGAAGTGTTAGCACAGGAAGAGAGGAGAAATTCTACTTCTGGTTTGACCCAACAGCACAACACCACTATTACAGCATCATCTGGAACAGCCATCACATTGTGTAAGTTGACCAACAACACAAACATTCTTACATCAATCTTTAAAAAATAATTATAATAATAATAATAACACTATAAGTACCTTTGAAACTACATGCAGCTTCCTAGTTGACAACATACCAGTGAGAGAGTTCCCCAACACTGGTGCCTTCTCTTCTGTGTACCCATCAAAGCCAATGTCAGTTTACGCAACCGTATGGGACGCATCAGATTGGGCAACTCATGGAGGAAAATATCCAGTTAACTACAAGTATGCACCATTTGTAGTCTCATTGGCTGAAATGGAATTGGCAGGCTGCATTTCAAGTCCAACACAGCCAGTTTCCTCATGCTCAACGGGTAGTCCTTCAAGCTTGGACCCAGTATCAGGACAAGAATTTATCTCCCTATCCAAGCAACAAATTGCAGCAATGGATTGGGCTAGAAGGAAGCTCATGTTCTACTCATATTGCAAGGATACATCAAGGTTCAAAGTCATGCCTCCTGAATGCAAATAAAAAGATTATTTTTTTATTCATTTACTTCTTCCCTGCAGTCAGGGAAGAAAATGAATAACAGATGAGGCGATTTTACTGTATAAACCGGTTGTAAGAAATCAAAGAAACCAAAATATTCATATAAACATGTCATCAAAGCAAAAAGTAAATTATTCTTAACATATATTTGTTGTAACTATCATATTCATATACAGTATCTTGTATTTTATTATATGTTTAATCAGAAATCTTAATATATCATTGTTGGTTTAGATTATTAGATATATTAAGACAAGGGCACAGAGAGTACTTAAGCGAAGCTTCCTTATACAGAACAGAGCCAGTGTCATAGTGAAAACACTTGGAAGTGAAGTGCGCATCTGTAACCAATTAGGATCCTCTCGTTTATTGAGTTTTATCTTAATTTTTATAGATCTTTTATTACATGATTTTATTAATTATAGCTGATTGAAATCTATTATATTATCTCTCCCCTCTCTTACGTATTTAATATTAATTACCGATTATATATTGATATTTTTACTAAGATGAAACTCATATCAAAAAATGATCTTGATCTGTTAATAACATATTATAAAAGGGGATATTAACAATTTACCTCCCAAGGTTAATCAAAAATACAAATTACCCCTCTATAATGTTTGAAATTATAAATTACCCCATGATTTTTTAATTCTGACATTAAATTAAACAGAATAGGGGTATTATTGAAAATAAAATTCGTGCGATAAAATTAAGGGATATTTAACAATTTACCCCCTGAGATTAAACGAAAATACAAATTTCCCCCTTTCGAGCATAAAAATAATTAAAAAATTATGATGAAAATAATAATAATTATTATTAACAATAATAATTAAAAATATTTAAAACTTTATTTAATAAATAATAAAAAGTAAATTTGAACCAAATTGAACCTACCATTTAATCCGAGCTTTAATTAACAAACCCAAATTGACCGGTGGCAAGTTCTAGTAGAGGAGAGAGAGGATGAATTGGTGACGTAAGCAATTTTATTAATGAAGAGAAGGAAGCGACGATCGTGGGGGTGGCAATTCGTGTTATATGTGTCGACCCATTTAATTGTTCGTGATAAGACATGAAAAGCGGATTCGATACAGTTATTAAATGCGTCACCCACGTGTTATAATCGTGTCATATTTAATTAACATAATTTACTTAATTGTTTAATCTAATTATGCATAATATATCATATTCTATATATTTATATCAATTAAAATTATTTTTAGAATATAAATAATTGTTAGTATAAAAAATTATTAAGATTATTACAATTTACTATTATGTAAATTAATTTAGTTGATAATATAAAATTTTTAGTTTTATAATATATATGTTATAAGATGGTAAAAATTATATCATTAAATGAGCTTGCATATTAATGATTGACAAAAGATATTTAACTATTCGTGTCATTAAACTGGTTGGCGTGTTAGAACACCCTTAACATGAATTCAACCCATCGTGTTTCGTGTCATGATTCAAATTGCCACCCCTAGACGATGGCGGTGTGGGAGAAAGATCTGGTGAAGCACTAGGGAGAAGTGGTGGAGATTGCTGGTAGAGGGAAGACAGAGAAGGAGATAGAGAAAGAAAGAAAGAAAGGTAAGGGTGTTTAGGTGATTTTAGAAAAGTGAGTGAAGGTATTTGTATTTATCTAAGAGTTTTTTGGTCAAATAGCATATGTTATCCTCTCTTTCATCTTTTTTCACTTAATTTAATGTCGAAATTCAAAAATAAGGAGACAATTTATAATTTTAAAATTTGCAGGAAAAATTTGTCTTTTTGCTTAATCTCAGGGGGTAAACTGTTAGTATCAAATGACCGAATATGAGTTTATTTTGGTAAAATTGTGATGTGTTTTTTCTTTCTCCTCCTTTTTCGTTTAATTTAACGTCAGAATTCAAAAATCAAGGGGTAATTTATAATTTCAAATATTATAGAGGGTAATTTATATTTTTGATTAACCTTGAGGGGTAAATTGTTAATATCCCATTATAAAAGTGTTTTTAGAAATTTTAAATTTCATAAATATGGCCTTCTAAGGCAATTTAATTCTTAATGAAAAGTATCTAACACACTCAAATATGGAACCGTATTAACATTCCAACTAATCAAAGAGTACCAATCAGTTTGTAAGATCAATTTCGATCGATTAACTCAGTTTTTTTAATTTTTATTTCTGTTCTAATTTAATATTGATTTACAGTTTGTTATTATTATTATCATGGTTATTATTTGAATCTGATGCTACCCTCTTGTCTAAACGAGGATGAAGATGCAATTACCGCTGTGGAACATGGGTTACTATGGGCGTTCCACTCTCGGATCATTTTAGTTTGGCTCTAAAAGGCGAGGAACAGAGCAATAGCCAAATTGAAAAAGCATCAAACGAAGAAATATAGACAAAATAGTCATAGCGAGAGTCTGGCGACCCACGAAAACGATTCCGAAAAACTTTATTCTGATAAGCACAGCCTGCCGCACGGCTCATCTCCAACAACCAAAAATGTATCAGAGGAACAAGCAAGATTTTGTTGTTTTCGTCATCATCATCATCACCAACTTCATTACCACCATAATTACCATGCAATATAACCTCAATTCTTCCCATAATTCTCTTTATTCTCCACATTTATTTTATTAAAAAAAAAAAGAACAAGATGATAAAGGCCTATAGCCATGCTGGATTCTTCAAGGAGGTAACAACAGCCTTCACTTGCAAGTAATTGTTAAGACTGTAAACACCCTTTTCTCTTCCGTGTCCACTCATCTTGTATCCACCGAAAGGAATTGCAGCATCAAAGACATCAAAGCAGTTTATCCATACAGTCCCAACTCGCAATGCACGGGTCAGGGTGTTGGCAGTTTCTATGTTCTCGGTAAAGATCCCGGCAGCCAATCCATATTGAGTGGAATTTGACCTTCGAATAACCTCGCTCAGGTCCCTGCAATCAGCAAGTGTATTAATATCACGACGGAGAACTCCATTGATAAAGAGAGTACATCAAGTACAATGAGACGGCTTATTGCTCACTTGAATTTCAAGATGGACTGCACAGGACCAAATATCTCATCTCTTGCTATCAGCATGTCATCCTATAATAAATAGTACATAGCCTTTGTTAACTTCCTTACATAATTTAAATTTGTTGGAAAATGGTTACTGGGTATCATAAATGAATACCTGAACGTTGGAGAAAACAGTGGGCTGAATATAGTAGCCCTTGGTGCCAAATCTCTCACCACCGGCTTCGAGGGTTGCCCCACTTTCAACACCAGATCTTATGTAGCTGAGAATCTTCGTAAATTGTTCTGTATCAATCTGATTAAGTGCACCGCTATCAGCATCTTAAACAAAAAGAATAAAAGCTATCCACCAACAATTTGGTTACACAACATTCCATAAATTTCGATCCAGAAAGATTGTTTTAATTAATTTTAGTATTAAATTGAAAATTGCAACACAGCAAGCAGTTATGCACACACAGGGTGCAAGAACTACTGCTCCTAGGCAAGGCTACTAAAACAACTTTCAACACTCATTGTAAGATCTGATATTATATTGAACATTAATTTACCAAAGACATAGTAGCTGATTTACCTGAGGTCCTTGTTCAATTCCAACCTTGAATGGATCACCAACAGCACGCTTCATTGCACGTGCCTTTGCTTTCTCAATAAATTCATCATAGACACGCTCATGTACATAAGTACGGGAGCCTGCACAGCAGCATTGTCCCTGCAGATTGCATGAAATTAAGGTCAACAGACAATACAAGTATTGAAACCTGCCCAGGTGGGCAAAAGACATTTTCTGAGGAAATACCTGATTGAAGAATAATGCAAAGTGTGCCATCTCTACTGCCTTGTCTACATCAGCGTCTTCACATACAATAAAAGGAGATTTCCCTCCGAGCTCCAAAGTTACTGGCTTAAGATTGCTTCTTGCCGCCAATTCAAGTACAATTTTCCCAGTACTAGTTGAGCCAGTGAAAGCAAGCTGCCAGAGATGACCGACAATTGTTACAGTGACAAACAATACAAATGGTTCATAGTAGTAGAGAAGTATGTTAATGTAATCAACTCGCCAATACTAAGGATAAGCTGATATATGGATAGCATAATTCCCCATCGATCAGCAAAACTGCGGTTTTCAGAACCACTCAGTTATAGAGTCACTCCTTAATACAAAGGGTTATTCAAAATCAAAAAAGTTTATGCCAGAACTAGTGACATTATTAGTGTCAAATATAGCTCTAGTAAATAATTTAAGGTTTTAAAATACCTTATCTACTTTCATATGACTAGCAAGAGCTGCACCAGCAGTTGGACCGAACCCAGAAACCACGTTTAGAACACCCGGAGGAAGTCCAGCCTGTCACAAAAGATTGCTTATCAGAATAAAGATGATAAGACCATACACCTATATATCAGCTTTTGCAGCTTATCTAAATAGATGTTCGAGCATGATTTGGGTAAGTTTGGTTATGAAATATTATGTAATCAAAAAAAGATTAATAGATGCATATGACGCACTGGACAACGTTTTGGCATACATAAGAAATAACTTCCCTGAAAAATCAGTTTCAGTTCTTTATTAAAGAAGCATACAATCTACAAAAACACTCATAGCAGTCCATGCTATAGCTTTCCTAGTCAACCAAAACGTTTCAATGTGCACTGACATTCATATCTTGTACGCATAGATGTAAAACTATATCATTAAGATACTGGAAGAGTAAAGTTCACAGGCACATATCGTACTGTCAAATGAATTCAAAAAATAAAAGAAAGTAAAATCAAATCAAAGGGGAGATAAAACCCTATTTACCTCATGAAGTAGCTTTACAGCATAGAGGGCAGAGAGGGGAGTCTGCTCTGCAGTCTTAAGAACAATAGCGTTGCCACATGCTAATGCAGGACCAATCTTCCAAGCTAACATGAGAAGAGGAAAGTTCCAAGGGATGATCTGACCTGCAACACCAATTGGCTCATGCAGAGTCTGCACATGGTACTCTCCATCAGCTGGAACAGTGAGACCATGAATCTTATCTGCCCAACCTGAGGAATTTTGAAGAAGAAAATGATCTTAGGAGTTCCAATAGAAGACAAAGAAAACAACCATCTTAAAGATTACAATGCACAAACCAACAGAGAAAAATATTAAGTTCCGTTCAGTTTACCCACCAGCATAGTAGCGCATTAAACGAACGACCATTGGTACTTCAACTTTAGCAGCCTGCTCGTATGGCTTCCCATTATCCCAAGTCTCAAGTGCTGCTATTTCACCATTATGCTTTTCAATTAAATCAGCAAAGCGCAAAAGTATTTTTGATCTTTCCTGAGAGACAAAGGAGAAATTTAAATAAGATTTCAAACCGCATAAATTTAAGATCTCTCATGGTACAATAGAACAAAAAAAGTTACAAATTAAAAGGAGGAATAGTTACATAAGCAGTCATCCTTGGCCATGGTCCTTCATCAAATGCCTTGCGAGCAGCATTGACTGCTCGGTCTACATCTTCGGCATCACCTTCAGCAACATGGGCAATGACATCCCCAGTTCTGGGGTCTAAAGTAGGAAAGGTTTTGCCTACGACAAGAGAAAGATTCGGACTTAAGCTTTTCTCAGCAAATGCTTAGTCAGAAAAAAATAATAATAATAAAACAAAACAAAAAAACACAGAAAAATAATCTGTTGCAAGAAACATTATTGCCCACATAAAACCAAACATGAAAAATTTATATCGTTTAACACAAAGTTCACCTGAGGCAGCATCAACAAATTGTCCATTAATTAAAAGCTGAGTGTACTCTACTTTGACTGGTGGAGCAATTGGTTCTTCAATAGCAGTAGCTGTGCTATAACTGAATGCTCCCCTGCTCACCCTAGAATTCTTCCCTGAAAAAAAAAATGTTAGCCATTAAATGTAATTAAAAAACAAAAAAAATGCACCAAGTATTAATAGGGACCAGAAATAACAGAGTCATAAATATTTCGGAAACACTTATGTATCTGAGATAATTATGAATAAGACTTTAAAAACAAACTAACAATTTTAGCCAAAATTTCATGCCCTTCGTCAGAGACAACCTTAAAGAGAACAAAACTGAAATATCCACTCCAGGAAGTCCCTCTGATCATCATGATGATCGGCACACTTATAACACATTTCTTTCGTGAACAAATAAAACTTTTGAATTTTAATCCTCTTTAAAGTCTAATTCACATATTCCAATCACCATAAACATGGGATGACAAAAAGTTCTGTTTTTCATCTACCCTTTTCATAATCAGTATCCCAGTAACCAAACAGAGAACAATAAGATCCATACATAGAAAAAAAAAAAGAGAAGACGGCTAGTATGATTCATAAAGTTGTAAATTAATAGCAATCGGAACAATAATAAATCAACCAGTGAATCAGTGAATTACTACCTCTAGAAAACAGAGTAGCAGGAGATGAAGGAGAAATGGATGAGAGTGAGCGTGAAAGCAAAAGTGGGATCCTCCTGGCAGCCATTACAACTCTCTCTCTCTCTCTCTCTCTCTCTCTCTGTGTCCCTGTCTCTCTGTGTTATGTGCAAAATTATTTGTATTAATAATTCTCTTGCATATGTATCATATTATATAAATGTCTTTACTCTTTCTTTTCTCCAATAGTGTGTGCAGGGTGCAATGACTGCTGTCATCAGTTGGGTGCAATGACTGCTGTCATCAGTTTTATCTTTCTATTTCTTTCGTCTTTATCTACAATTACATCAACGATAATTCGATGCCACTTGCTAAATCATTATTGTAGACTTATTATTACATGTCAACTTATCCCAACCCATACCCAAAACCAAAGTTTTCTCCTTTTCTAAATTAAAACTCTTTTTTTCAGTTGTCTTCTATTTTTTATTCAATGAAAGAGAGAAAGCATGGTTAGTGTTCTAAATGTGGGTGAGGCATGAGCAACCCGCTACTGATGGGGCTGCTGCGCACACCAAATTGCGTGAATTTTGGAAGCGTAGAAAAAAAAAACAATAGAAGGAAGAGGAAAGGTCTAATACAATATTATGATATGGTAATTGGGTCCCATCTGAGTGGTTAATACATTTCAGTTGAATGGTTGCCGTCAAATCAATTCATATTTGTTTGGGGCAACTTCTATCCATTTATTCCTCATAGTCACAGGCTCATAAATGGATCAATCCACTTATTGTCAACATTATTGAGCTATGACTATTATAGGTATGGCTTTGCGTACGAGTCTAGCCATCCAAGTTGGAGTAGCTGCGTTTCCCAAAAAACGTTAGACAAAACCAATCATCTTCATTTAAGTTTCATTATATGTCACAATCATGCGTGTCGATGAGTTGGCTTCGTAAAATCCAACTTCGCTTTTTGCTCTTGAATGCTTCTCAAATGCACCAACAATTCACGGAACGCCACCTTCCACAAATACTATACAAAACTCTCCCCTTTATTTCGATTACTAATCTCTACTATTCATGATTGACTCCAAATTCCAATAGAGATGTATATCAAGAATACTTGTGAAATTAAAAACAAAGTCAAAATAGCCACAAAGATTACCTCGAGAAAGAAGGGTAGCTGATGAAACAGGTTTGGATGTGAATGATCGAGAAAGAGAACTACTTGTCATTGAGCGTGAAAGCAGAAATGAGAAACTCCTAGCTGCCATAACTCAACTCGCTTTACTCTTTCTCTCTCTCTTTCTGTAGTGTAATGATTATAAGTTCAAATGGGTATATACATTTTATATATATGTCTGTGGAGATACAGTTGCTGACTCTCACTCCAGCAACATAATTTGATACGATATACCCCAAGAATCATGGGCAACAGTGATCTGAAATCTGGCTTTTGAGTGTTCAAAGAAAAAAGTAAAGCACGAGACTCTGCCCAAATTAAGTGCACTTGTAAAGGGTCGTGCAAAATAATTGAACTGAACAAACCTTTAACATGGGTACTGGAGTGAGTTCTTAAATGAGCCTCTATGCAAGAATCATGACCATCGAACGTCACCCCAAACACTTTATATTTAATATAATCATGTTTTGACTACAAGAAGATAGAATCTGTTGGAGGAGAGATGAATGTGAAGATTTGAAAAATCCATTCAAATCCACAATAAATGCCCATCTGCAGATATCAAAGCGGTATATATCATATTCAGGAAAACACTAGCATTTTAAAATTTTGATACTGAATATACAATTATTAAAATCTTTTTTAATTGATGACATCCGTTATGAAATAATTTTCCTCTACGAGGCGGCTGGAAGAACGAGCTTTTCTTCACGAAGTGAAACAGCGGATGAAGACAAGAAAATCAGAGCGAAAACCAATTATAATATGACAAAAATCTAGATACAGCCAGCTAGAATAAATCCTCCACTTGGGCATAAAAAAGAATGTAAAAATTACAATATAAAACAAATCATGTGATCTCCAAAAATTAGGTGAACGTAAAGTGCACCTTTAATCATGTGATCTCCAAAATTTAGATGAGTGTAAATTGTACTATAGATCATGTGATCTCCAAACGCTTAGGTGATCCATAATAATTATTAGCCAAAACTTTAATCAGAATGAGTAAAAAGTCTCAACAATTCACTTACTAATAAAAGAATTCAAGTCCAAAGAAAATGAAAGCATAGAGACAAGGGTAGCTCCATTTGTCTCAAATCGTACTTCCAACGAAATCAAAACTGCGATTGTACTACCAAATATATTTCGGGATACATTGGAGCATCATCAAGAAATTAGGTAAAGCTGCCAGATACAATGGTACAAAAGCTTAGTCTCAGGGTCTTTTAATAATATGTACATGGCTAGTGCAGACTCACGTCATTCAGTTTGCTCAAAGTTCAAAGTTGTTATCAAACAATAACTTTGAGAACAATATAATAAGCATGCTATTGTATGATTTAGGTCCTCTTTATCTTTGAAAATGTCCCCGTCTCTGAGAAGTAGGTACTCTGAGTTCCACTCCCGAGCTGGTGTGCGTGAGCTTGAGGATTTGTTAGCTCAATGCCCTGGAGAGAAAAGGGCACTTGTTATCATTAGCATAAAACATACCCAAAAAGAAAAATGAATGAAGCTTAATGATGATTATATATCAGAAAAGATGAAAATTAATAATGAATTAGAAGCCCAATCATTCAAAAAATATTAATCCATAATTGTCAAGCTACTTGAATGAAGTTAGAAACAATCCAGATTGGCTACCATTTCTGCACAACGTTAGGCAGTAATATTTATTTTTTTTAGATGAAGCCAATGGGTACTAGAAAACTTCCAAAACCAAATAACATACTAAATCTAACTATCTTCTCATTAGACAACCTAAAAATCTGTCAGCACAAACGTAAACTAGAAACGGACTCATATCACGCAAGTCATTAGACACACTAATATAAGTTTCACTCCCTCATGTAGGTCAAAATTAAAAGGAACTTCCGAGGAATTAACTAAACCAATGGCTCAACCATAATTTTCCAATGGCGGAAAATTAAAAAAGATATGAATAATACAAATATGGTGAGATGCAATATTATGTTGCATGGTCCACGTTGGACATTAGAACTATCAATTGTGCCACCTTCTACACATCTCTTTATCTTTATAAGGCTTTGATCACAAAATTTCAGCATCTCAAGTTACCAAACGGCATAATATTAGCATTCAGAATTCATGTTTAAAATAGAAATGTACCTGCACAGGTGTAAATGCTAGACTTGATGTCAGTCCAGAAGTAGCACCACTGCTTCCATGATGCTTTTCCTTGAACCTGAAAAACAAATAAACAAGAAAATAACAAATTATAAAATAATTCATGTTTAACAAATCAGTATAACTGAAATATAAACAGGAAAATTGATAATCAAACTCTAACAGCATTAAAAATTAAGCAAATAAGTTCCACACTTCCAAATTGCAGCTTGAAAACAAGAAAATAATAATAAAAGACCTACTTCTTAGCAACTTTTGCAGCAAGTTTACTCTGCCCAACTGATACACGGAGTTTACCATTCCCAGCCTGTCCCAGCATTCCATAGCCCTCACCCAGTCCATCACCTGTCAAAAATGATATAAATGGTAAGATGGAAGCCGAGAATAGTCCCAATTCAATCCCTGAATTTTTCTAATAGTAACAAGTTAATAAATGAAACTTCCACTCAATAGGTTAAAAATATCACAAGCAACATTGTTAAATAAGTTACAGAGAGTAAAATTTACCTAAGGAACTCTCTTCAGGCACACCGAATAGCATCCTGTTAGCCAGCTTCCTCATATCTGTTACTGCATATCTGGAAAATAAAAATTAGAATATAAGTAAAATATCATCAAACAATATAAGAAATTCCTAACAAGAGGGGACAAAAATCTAACATAAATGATAGAAAAACAGCACGACCTTTCCTTCATCTTCCTTAACCGACGACCACCTCTCTTCTTTTTAGGCTCAGAATCAGGAACCGGAAGAGGTTTAGGTTGCTTTGCAGGAGGAGGCTCTTGCCATTTTTCAATTTTCTTGCGAATCTCCTCTCTGAATGCTCTTCCTGCGCTTCCTGAAGGATCTCCTCTAGTAGAATCAACACGTGCGGCAAGTGTTGATTTAGCAGCCAAGAGTCGGCAGGCACGCATCCTCAAAGAAGGAGGAGTACTTTGAAATATCTCTGTCTGCTCAAGATAACCAACACGAAATTGCGATGTTGCAGTAGAAAAGCCAGCAAGATTCTTTTTCTTCGCACCAAGAAGCTGAACATTACAAGCAGGCATCTTAGCTAAGGCTGAGAGGCCACCGGCAGTTCCCATAAGTTTGGCTGCAACAGCACTCCCAACAATTGCAGATAGATTTGGTGCAATATATCCCATTCTGCTTTCTACAAAATCAAGGACCTTCTTCTTTGCTGAATCAAGAGTTAGAGCTCGATCACAAGCCTCAATTGTCTTCTGAAGAACCTCTTCTGGAAGTGGCTTGCCACTTGTAGTTGATGCTGTAACTGAAACCACCATAATAATAGCTGATGGTAAGAGGCCCTCCAGATCAACAAGGGTTAAATCCATCTCATTGCCAATCTTTTTCACAACACGGGCATAATCAATTGGGTGATGGACAAGAGATTCCAGCTCCGGAAACTTCAATCGGTACTTGTCACGAATAAAATTGTGGATGATAACAATTTCATTCTCGATATCAACTGACAATGCATTACAATCCACAATCAGCTGGTATTCAGGATCATCTTCCAACACTATTCCATGATCTGTCAGATCAGAACCCTTCTGAAGGGCATCTTCAACTTTCTGCCATTCAGGGACCATATACCCGTTAAACAAATGTCATATGCACAGTCTAGTAAATAGAAATTATAAATAAAAAAGTAAAGCTTGAGATCTAGGCCATATCCGTTATTAAACTTATAACAAGGAATGAACAAAGAAAGTACCATCTTCTCTTCCGAATTTCAGGAAAATCCAAATGAATATGTTATGCATGCAACACTAATAAAACTAAGAATCTCTATAGACACAACAAAGGCAAAAAAAGGGAGAAGAAAGACAAGAAGATGAGCAAGAACAGACAAGATATGAAGTATGCGAATGTGTAAATCAAAGCACATATGAGATTTGAACTAACCTGCATTATATCAGTATATCTCTGAGTTTTCTGCAATTTTGAAACATTGTCCAGGTCGTCATAATTAAGTGCTTCTATATCAGCCATGTCACCATCAACATCCTCCTCCATATTTGCCGCATCGACCTCATCTTCCTCCTGCAATATATGAACATAAACATAGCGTCAAGGCCAGAAGAGAGGATGAAAATACCGATGGGAAAATGGTAAGGAGGAGAAATAATTGCATAGCAGTTTTTAATTAATGAAACTGCAGAGTAATCACTATAACTATAAGATAACTCACAACAATATCAGCTTCATTGTCAGATAACTCATCCAGGTCAGCGAGGAAAGAATCCGCAAGAGTTGCCTGAAAATAACACCCAAGAAGATACAGTGAGAGCATGCGACTACATAATCCTCACTCATTAGCAAAAAATTTAAACTATTCCTAACAAGATACACCAAACAATAACTATAAATTTCAATTTCAAGAAACCCACTTGGCAAATCTACATCTTTACTTGATATCAAAGGCAGCGTAAGCTCTACGATAAGAATGGTTTACTAGAGCTCCAATAACAAAGCACAACAGATATTGCATAACACCGAACGTGACCAGATAAAAGAATTCGCAAACGGCCATCGTTTCACAGCAGAAATCAATTAATAATGATATCGAAGCAAGAATTATAGCGAAAATGAATGAGAATACCATCGTTTCAAATCCAACCGGCGAAACTCCTGGAAGCGCTCTTCTAGGTTTGTTCCTGCCACACAGAAAGCAAGCAGAAGAACAAAAATTCAGATATCGAATCTCCACTTGCAAGGGCAATTAAAATAAATTCTTATAATGTTATTAGTATATACCTCAAAAGAAATTTTTAATCCCTAATTCAAAAATCGACTCTTCTCGTCAGATTGATCAAGGAGAATAGAGGGCACAGATAGGGATTTTTTTTGGCCTTTTTTCCTGTCTTTTTCTAGAAGTTATATTTCGGGCCTGGGATTGGGCTTCTCTACAGTCAACAATTGAGCGCACATCTATTTTTTCTAAGAACACTTCCTTTTTACTTTTTTTTTTTGTTTTTCGATAAATTGGCCCAACTCATTCTAAAATATGCTCTTTCTAAACACGCCTCAAGCTTTTCCCATTTCCTTTTTTTTTTTTTAATTCTCAGAGCTCTTCCTAGTTCCCAGTAAAATTAAATTATTTGATGGTGTATTTAAAAAGACTATTTATTTATAAAATATTTGTAAAATAATATTATTATTTTTGAGAAACTTTTAAAAAGAAAAATAAAGGTGCTTAACATATGAACAATAAAATAGTAAGTGTAAGTGAATTTTGTTTGAGCAACTATATGGTATTTTTTTTTTTCTTTCTAAATATGAGGATGGTAATTGGTAGGGCTAGGGGCTGCAGGTCATTTTCCCTCAGTCATTAGATCAATCCTATGGTTAAAAAAAAAGGCCCATCTAACAATCGTCTGTAACTTTGTATTGTAGCTGTGACGGTAATTGGTATCCTCTATTATGCCTACTTAAAAACATCCTGTAGTTAAGTGGCCACTGGCCACAATGGACTCCAATGCTTAAATTAATAATTAATTTAAATCCAACAAGGGTTAAATCCATCTCATTGCCAATCTTTTTCATAAAAAGGGCATAATCAATTGGGTGATAGAAAAGAGATTCCAGCTCCGAAACTTCAGTAGGTATTCTTGATCATCTGCCAATAGTATTCCATGATCCGATGGATCGAACCATTATGAAAGGTCTCTTCAACTTTTTGCCATAAAGATACCCATATACCAATTAACCAAATGTTCATGCACGTAATATCTTTTATTAAACTTAAAACCAGGAATGAAAAAAAAAAAAGTTGGACAACTAATGTGAGATTAATATTTGAAGTCAAATTATCAAGAAGTCGTGATTTTTTTTTTCACTTCAAAAGAAGTTATGTATTTTCTATCATGTATGGTGGCTTAAATTTTTAAAGGGCAAATTCTTCATTTTTTATCTTGTTGACGGACACTTTGCTATTACTTCTAGTATAGAGATTTTTGGTTGACAGTATAATTTTATAACGAATGCTCCACTTGGTCAACGATTTCAATCACCAAGTTCACCACAAAATGCATTGTATGGAGGCTTTAAGTGGAAGCATTACAAGTTCCATAAAAAGTAATAAAATAGTGGAGACACTAGGCTCTACGTGGAAGCATCTCTCTAACTATTCTCAAGGAAATTGCTCATTATCTAAGTGTCGTCACCAATTACCTTACAAGCCTCCACCTATCTCCTAAAAAAACTTTTTATTCTCCAAGTGGCTCCATGGGTTTGGGTGTCATCACCAACTCCTTTGCATACAATGAGGTGTCACTTCAACACCATGCATGATAACACTTGTGAAGGAATGACTCCTATAAATAGACCTTTTTGCTTTAAATGAAGGTTTGGAATACTCTTTGACCCCAAAACTTTATAATTCTCTCTCCCTCATCTCCCCCTGGTCGACCACATATTTTTCTCTGTATTCTTGTCTCTGACTTGAGCGTCGGAGGATTATCATTAGCCACACCACTAACTAGGGATGGCAAAATCCGGGTGCGGGTGCGGGTTTTACGTTTCCGCACCCGCACCCGGATTTTGTACCTTATCCCCGGTCCCCGGAAAAACCCGGATTTTTCCGGGTTTTTCCGGGTGCGGGTATTTGCGGGTTTTGAGATTACCGCACCCGCACCCGCACTGCACCCGGAAAAAAACCCGGATTTCCCCGGATTTTTTTTCTATTTTTGTCTTCACCCGGAAAAACCCGGATTTCCCCGGATTTTTTTTTTTCCTATTTTTTTCTTAATTTTTTAAAGAATTATGCGGGTGCGGTGCGGGTGCGGGGTTTATTGGCAATACCGCACCCGCACCGCACCCGGATTTTTTTTTCTTACGATTCCCCTGTACTCGGATTTCATACCCGGATAATCCGGGTACCCGGATTACCCGGGTTTTTTTGCCATCCCTACCACTAACGTCTTTCACCTTTGTTTTGTCTTTGTGTGTAACTTAGTCACACCACTGGAGCCTTGGTCGACCAAAATGCACCAACCCCATTTTGATGAACACGTCACCTAAAAACCCCCATTTTCACCATCTTTCTCCATTTTTCTCTATTTCCCTCTAGTTGAGTCAAGTATTCCATACCAGATACAAAATTTATCGGTGAGTTGGAAATCAAAAGATTTTTGGCATTAACAATATATATATGTATGTGCATACGTATGATGGTATCCTCCATTACAAAAAAAAAAAAAAAACCTTAACTGTTATTAAAGGCTCCCCTAAATGGTCACTCTAATGCTTAAATTGATAATTAGAGAGTATGAAATGGGCTAAAATTATTTTGTAGAGAGACTTAGGAAAAGCTTCCACTAGGAGATATGTTAATAGTGGATATGTTGACTAATGAGTCAATCTATGAGTGTATTAACCCTTAATTGGATGGTAAATGTCATTTAATTGAAGTGAAGGTTACAACTTCATTAATAGAGGTCTTTTGCTTCCTTTCTTTCTTTTTTTTTTTTTAAAAAAAAAGCTTGCAGTTTTGGATATTCATATGGAAACGTTATGAATGATTGTACCATATGTCAAGACGTCTATGTACTACTTATATGATGTTTAGTTTGTTGTTGGATTTGAGCTAGCTAAGGTCATTAGCTTAGGTGATGTTGTTAGTATGTGCCTTCTTTAGGCCTTTGTGGCATACAGAGCCTGTGTTTATAGGGCTTGATTATTTGTATCTATCAAATTTAATAGTTAATGTACACATATTTGATTTATCAAATTATTTTCTACGACAGAACACACACAGACACATACACTTATATGCATGGATTTTACAGACTTGCGGCCCCATGAGGTATTGTCCGCTTTGGGCCAAAGTCCACGCGATTTTGTCCTGAAAAGGGCTCTCATTGAGGAAGGGAGTAGCCCCTTCTCTTGTAAGCCGCAAGCCAATCCATTACACAAGAGATGTGGGACTTTATTCCACTCTTAATTTGGACCCAGCGTCAACAGGCCCTGCAGTGGATTGGGTTGTGGCACATGGAACAGGGTGCCAGCATGGACGTCCCGATGACAGTGCCAACTGTTGATGCACAATTTTTAGATGGTCGAAAAGTAGGCTGGGGCTCGAGCGGATCGTTGAGTCAAGGTCCTGAAAATAAAGAAAACGATCAAAGGGCGCAGGTGGTGGTGCCGACGAGAACCCTTCGATGCTTAAGTCAGTTTTCGATATCGAAGAAAACGGTCAAGGGCGCAGTAGAGAAGCTCTAAGGATTAAAAGATTCTAAAGAGAGAATGAGTTTAGAGAAAATGTGCATCCATTGAGTGAAGATTATGAGGGTTTATACAGACATTAGGAGAGGTCGTTGCAGGACTCAAATAAGGGGCCCAAATAATGGACTTACTCTGTATGTATTGGGTTAATTAAGGCCCAATTTCATGTGGCCATAATGATATATATACACACACACACACACACACACGCACATATAACATAATTTGATAAGCATTCTTCCATTAAGTTTTTCAAATAGTTTTATGGAGTTTTGAAGAGTATTTATGTGAGAGAGAGAGAGAGAGAGAGAAAGAGGTTATAATGAAACAAGGACAGAGCCACTAAGGGGTGAGTGGGGCTGTTGCCTCCACTAAGAAATTTTTTTCCTCTAAATTATCTTAAGCTTAACTCTGAATTTATTGGGTTTCAGTTAGTTGTCCTATGATATGTAGTCAATAGCAAGTCTATTTACTATTCCAAATTTAAGGAATTTAAGGTAGATTTTTTTTTATAGCCACTAAAATACAATAACTTAGAAATATTGGACAAGGAACAATATTCATCCAATGAATTACATCATCCTACATAATAGATATAAGTTTAATTGTTAGTTCTTATCAAATATAAATATTTTGTTTCGTTAAAATTATAATATAACTCATTATTTGCCTTATCTAATTAGGAATCATTATATTTTTCCTTTTTTTTTCCCTTAACCATATAGTATATTAAAAAGACTAACTTATAGACTCCTCTAAGATTTACAGAGTAGACTTCATGGAAAAAGCAAATACAACTCAATTTTGTTTTTTAGTTTAACTAATCACCTCTCTTTTATATTATTTATTTTAATTATATACCATAGCTAGGATTATCTATAATAAAAATAAATAAAATTTAGGATCACATGATTATTAATTTTTACTTTTTAGTGATAATTAATATATTATTTTTTATAGTAATAAGTCATTTTTATTATTCAACTATAAAAACTATAGTATGGGATTAATATACCTTATTCTTATGGCTATTATAAAATAAGTGATTTTTGTTTTATCTTATTATATTTTAGATTAAGCAATAAATATATTAATATTGCCCCCACTAAATTAAAACCTTGGCTCCGTCACTGTGATAAAGCACTTTTGCCCCTAAATTTTAGAATCATTCTCAAACATATTTTCCACCAAAACACTCATAACCTTGTTCTAAATTAGCTTGTAGCAAGCATCACATGTTCATCTTCCAGGTTCAAAGTGAACCCGCACCATAATTATGTTTAAAATTGATATAATTGTTTTTGCCGACCAATTGCCCAAACGAAAATAACAAGTGAAAGCGAACACATTTGGGAACAGAAACAAGTAAAGACGACAACCCAGCATGCCATCTTGGAAGCAGCCTTGCCTTTGCCTTTGCCTATGCCTGTGCCTATCAATCCTTTTCTTGACTTTTCATCAAAACAACACCAACATGAACATGCATGGCACGAGAAGCGCTTCTCAAGGTGCCCACCATAACTTCAAAAGCAAAAGCTAATTTCAGGTCATCGTTTTCGTCTGGTGTTCCATAATGAAAGCTGCCACCAAGCCCCCCACACATCAAGTCACAATGAGTTCGTTTTCTCTTTTATTGGACTCTTTTATGCTCTTTATTCATTCAACGCTTTTCTTTGGGCCTGGACCCAAATTCTTTTCACACCTCCGATTGACACCTACTCCTGCCCCTGGAAAAGTCCTCCGTACATGCATCCAATGTATCGAAGATTTATTTATTTATTTCTAATTTTAGACTAAAAAAAATTATGTTTATCAACGTTGAATTGAATAAAAAGTTTTTTCTTTTTTTGGTGGAAAGTGAAGTGAATGAATGTAGCTTTCAGAAAGGAAGACCATGATTCCTCAAAGATGCTTGACTGACTGGCTCACTTAATTTTCCAAAATCTGCTCTGCTCCACTAAGTGAATGAATGTTCATGTTGAGTGTGACAAAAAATCAAAAATATTGATTAGTTTATTGCAAGCGGTTCCTAGGATCCTATGCCATGCATTGCATACTGCCCGGTCTTTTCTTATACTCCTTTGATTCCGCAAATCTAATTATTTTCACATTAAAAATAATTTCATCTTATCAATTTTGATTTAATTAAGGATTTTAATTTTTTTATTTAAATTTTAATTAATTTTAAATTAATATAAATATAGAGTTTTATTATTATTTTATCGGACCGGAGATTAATTATTTTAATAAATTAGAAAATTATTTCTAAAGATTGTTGGTTCAGGAGTGTGTTCTTGGAGTTTATTTGATTGTTGTCACGGTTTCTGTCACGTGCTCCTGCTTCACGCTGGTCACATAATTTTTTTACCCTTTTTTGCAAATTTTAGTCCCCATTAAAAATAATAAAAAAAATCAATTTCACATATTTTAGAATAATAAAGCACTTGCTAAGATTTATTCTTTCTTTTGTACCCTAATATCGGCCTGTGCTGGTGTAGCATGTTTATTTTTATATTAGAAAAAATTTAGTCTTCAGAATTTTGATATAATTAAGGATTTTTATTTTTGTGATTTGTTTCAATTTCCAATGGGATTAGATTGTTTTAAATTTCAATAGGGTTAGATTAGTATAAATATAGGGATTTATTATTATTTTGTTGGACGAGATTAGAAATTGATTATTTTAATAAATTAGAAAATTATTCACATAGATTGTTGGTCGATGAGTGTGTTTTGGGAGTTTGTTTGATTGTTGTTAGGGGTTTCCTTCATGTGCTCCTCTTCACATAACAGATGGTCATAGAATTTTTTCTCATTTTTTTGCAAATTTTAGTCCCTATTAAAAATTAAAAAATTAATTTCATTCAACACAGATAATAACTATTTATACTGGTAGGAACGATAATATTGATTCATTAGAAATTAAAAAATGAGTACACTTTTTAGTTATTGAAAAAACCCAAATACTCTCTTCCAAATCCATGGAAAAGCTCTCTCCAATCATAATCACAAGTAAATTATATTAAATTTTTTTAATCAATAATGTTAGACTTATAATTCAAATATAATTTAAAATTTTTAATTTGATATAACAGATTAAATAATAAAATTTTATTAAAAATATAACTTATCGATCACAAATTATAAATTTATAATTATATTGAAGTTAAAAGTCTATTAATATCGTTAAAAAAACAAAAGGATCTTCTATTATTGTAAATTACAATAAGAAAAGTACAAAAGGGCAGTGCAGAGAGGGGCTACGGGGCAGTGAGTGAGCCAAGCAAATTGGCAAAAGTGTAAAACAACAAAATAAAGTGCAGGGCTAGACTTTGAGTCAGTCAGTCCACCACCTGCACCGCCCAAAAGCATAGATATTCTGAAACTTTTTCTTTTTATGTAAATTTTATAATATCTCTGAATAAAAAAAAAAAGAAAAATATTATATTTCATTATTTATTTTAATTATTTAAATAAAGAAATAAAAAATCTCTCTCAACTCATCTCAACGCATCCCAAGTTCCCAACCCTAATTGAGAACCCTATCATTTTGAAGCGTACTTTGAGGGAATATCTCTTTTTTATAAGAGAAATGATAATCAAAATCTAAGTTGAGGTTTGTGTCTCAGCCTCAGCTCACGCACGCACCAAGCCAAAACCCAAAACAAAAATAACGCACAGCACAAGCCCGCGTCTTTGCTAAGCGAAGCGAGATCTCTTTTATTTTCGCTCTTTCTACTGCTATATATTCTCCACTTGTTCTTTGTATATATATACAAGGCGCAGAGGGGGACCAAGATTGAGTAGCGGCTCTTGGGTGCCTAACTTTTTACTTTTTTTTTTGAAAAAGATTTTTTGAGGGTTGTTGGGGGTTTTGTTTTTGGAATGGCGGAAACTGTTGCGGCTTCGGATTTGCCTGTGAAGAGGCCGAGAGATGATGAGGAAGGGAATAATAATAATGGGGTGTCTGCTGATGCCTCTGTTTCCATGGATACAGAGTCTAACAAACAAATTGACTCTATATCCTCTGTTATTCCTGGCTGGTTCTCTGAAATCAGCCCAATGTGGCCTGGTCAGTCTTTTCTTTTCTTTTCTTTTCTTTTTTTAATAAATCTTGAATACCGTTTTTGTTTGTTTTAATATGGTTTTTGATCTGAGCAAAACCATGTTATGTTCTGTTTCTGCTTTCAGATGTTCTGTTTTTGTTATTGGCTTCAGGGTTTATTTAATGTAATTTAATTTGTTATTTCTTTTTTTGGTATTGGATTGGAATAATCAACACAGCCTGTTTCCATGACGATATGAAAAGTTATTGCGACTTTTTTTCTCATTTTTTTGGTGGGTTCTTTTAGTAAGAAAAATTTTGTTTGTTTGTTAATTAATAGGAGAAGAGAAGGATGTGTTGTTGTTTAATTTTTTTTTTCACCTGCCTATTTGGAACGCTAGAAGTTGGGTTTGAACGTCAATTTGTGTTACTAAATATGGCAGAGTATTGTGAACTATCAAGCGTGTGTGGCCTCCAATGGACCTTATACTATTCTAGTTTGTTTACATGGGGCTGCAAGTGACTTACGTTTCTGAGCAAGTATAGGCTATGGAATGTTTCCATGACGATATGCAAAGTTATTGTGACTTTTTTTTTCTCATTAAATTTTGGTTTGAGAATATTGTTTGTTAATTAATAGTAGAAAGAGAAAGATGTGTTGTTGGTTATTTTTTTATTTCTCCTACCTAATAGGTACGCTAGAAGTTGGGTTTGAACTGTGAATTTGTGTTACTTAATATGGCAGAGTATTGTTAACTATCAAGAGCGTGTGGCCTCCAATGGACCTGATACTATTCTATTTTGTTTACATGGTTCTGCAAGTGACTTTGATATTATCATATTAAACGTTTCTGAGCAAGTATGGGCTACGGAATTTTTTTTTTTATTGGTTAACGAAACATGAAGAGCTGGTTGTTGGCCTGCCTGATGGTTTGATAGACTTTCTTCCTCTGACCAAAAATCTACATGATTTTATTGACTAATATAGATGTCAATGTCTGCTTGCTAAATAGTTAAGATGCATTGAATTGTCATTATGTTAATGTCGTTTAACCTTCATTTGATTGCACATTACCATATTGCATGTGTATCAATTTGAGTGGTATATGTACTTGTATAGTATTCTTGTTAGTCCAGTCTGCCTCAGATCTCATGGCTCATGTTTAGTTATTTTCTGCTTTAGCTATCTAACAAGAGGATTGGAGCCTATTTTGTACCATTATCTTTTGTGTGCAATGTTAGTCCCTAAAAATCTTATGTTGCATCGAGTGTGAAGTTTTTTATAAAATTATGCAGGTGAGGCACATTCATTAAAGGTTGAGAAGGTCTTATTTCAGGGGAAGTCTGATTACCAGAAAGTCATGGTTTTTCAGGTATTTGATGCCCTCCCCTTTTTTTCCTGTGTGCATGTCTTGTTTGTCCCATGGTAATATGTTTAAACGTAAGCTATTCACTATGATGTATTTTGCAGTCATCAACATATGGAAAGGTTCTTGTTTTGGATGGCGTGATTCAGCTCACTGAGAGGGATGAATGTGCATATCAGGAAATGATCACCCATCTTCCTCTTTGCTCAATTCCAAATCCTAAAAAGGTAGTTACGTTGTCGTAATTGTAATGAGTTACGAATAATTTAAAATTCTCACTTATTCATGTCAGCAACTTTTTCTCACTTGTAAATCATGAACCTATGCATAGTCATTTACTTCAATTGCAGTTCTTATGGCTATTGTGATTTTCAAGTGACATTTTATGCTGATTGAATAATTCATTCTCATTCATGGTCGTCATGGTCAAGATTTTGATTCCTTTTATTTTGAGTTTCTTCTTGCAAAATTAACAAGATAAGCAGTGTGTTTTCTCACCCTTTCAATTTTCAGTTTCTCACCGCTGTTCTTTCTGCAGGTTCTGGTAATTGGTGGAGGAGATGGTGGAGTCTTGCGGGAAGTGGCTCGTCATTCTTCTGTAGTGCAGATTGATATCTGTGAAATTGATAAAATGGTTGTTGATGTGAGTAGTGATGAATTAATGTTATATTTTTTTAATTTCTTTCTCAGCTTTGAGCATCTTCCAGATGCCATTTTCATTATGTTTGATGCTTGTATCTGTCTAGATCTGCTTATGTTCTATTCTAATCATGTGACAAAACCTGGTTGGGTTTTTTATTCTCGTGGAAATGAATTAGGCTAATTAAGTGTCATGTAAGCTATTGTACGCGACTATGTGGACCCAGCTTCAGTGTGTAATTATACGTACTCTGTTTTCTTTCAGGTCTCTAAACAATTTTTCCCCGATGTAGCTGTTGGATTTGAGGATCCTCGTGTAAAACTTCATATTGGCGATGGTATAATCTGCTTCTTTTGATGTTTTCCATTCTTTCCTATCTCTTCCAAAAATTTATTAATTGGTGGTCGTCTTGTAATTTTTACAGGGGTTGCCTTTTTGAAAGCCGTTCCTGAAGGAACTTATGATGCAATTATTGTGGATTCTTCTGATCCAATAGGTAATGATAGATAGATCTTCAATCTGATAGCTCCTTGTGGTTCTTAATGGAAATCCTAGAAGATTCTTTCATGTATTGATTAAAAGAAAGGACAAGTGTCTTTGAACTTAAAAAGTATTGTGTTTCTTCACTCAGGTCCTGCACAAGAGCTCTTTGAGAAACCCTTTTTTCAGTCGGTAGCAAAGGCTCTTCGCCCAGGAGGAGTTGTGAGTACTCAGGCAGAAAGCATCTGGCTCCACATGCACATCATTGAGGACATTGTTTCAAATTGCCGTGAAATCTTTAAAGGCTCTGTCAACTATGCATGGACTACAGTTCCTACGTATCCAAGGCATGTATTTCTTAACCTCTTAAGATCTCTAGCCCAACCGTTCCACTCTTCTGCCCCTGCACGTATGTGCATGTGCGTGAAACGGGGTTCATAGGAATCGTTGCCATGTTTTTATGTAGTTTTTACTGAAACTGACATACCCCTTGTAAAAGATTAAAAAATAAATAAATCAACAATTTTAGGAACCAGTCCTCTTCTTGACTTAGCTTAAAATTAATTTATCACCTTACAAGAATCCGAGTTTGTTAAAACACTGATGCCGTTGTATATTTATGTTGCTTTAAATGGTCTACTGTGTAGTTTATCTTTTTAGGTCTATTAGATTTGAGAAATTAGGAGTCTTCTCTCCAGCTCATATCTTTCTTTGAGAAATGTGCTGCATTCAGGACTCTTACCAGAATTAGGGGTTGTATTCTGTATGTATGTTGCATTTTTTTTGGGTTTGTTGTTAATGATGTTTATTTGGATTTTGATTTTTTCTACCTTTCAGTGGGGTGATTGGTTTCATGCTTTGCTCTACTGATGGACCTCCTGTTGATTTTAAGCATCCGGTGAATCCGATAGATGCTATTGCTAGTTCCAGACCTTTGAAATTTTACAACTCAGAGGTGTGATTCTGCTGCATCACAATTTCTTATCTTTGACCTATACATCATTTTTTTTTTTTAAATTCTCTGAAATGCACCATTTTGTTTTTGTCTTTTTAACGTGCATTCCAGATTCACACAGCAGCATTCTGTTTACCCACTTTTGCAAAGAAAGTGATTGATTCAAAATGATGAAAGAAGTCTGGGCGAGTATTGAAGCAAGAGAAAAACTGTTATAGACTTGACAGCTGCTTCTGTCCTCGAAGAAACAAGTCCCATTGCGAAAATAAGTTGAGGTTTAAATTTCTGTCTCGAGTATCTCTTGAATCCTGATTGGTGAGAGAGTTAGTGGTATTATTATTGTTCAAGGACTATCATTAGTGTAGTGACCTTTTTAATTGATAGAAAATGGCTGTTTTTTTGTTGTGTCACATCCGATGTGTTCTACGCTTTTGTTTTTTTACTCTGATTCGTAGTGTCAGTGATCAATCTTTCGACGAGGCAGCACTAGCACAACAGTACCCGTCTCCATTTCGCTTTTAAAAATTAAGATAATGATATTTGTTTTTTCACTGACGAAATGCTACCACAACTACTGAAATGTTAGGATTTGGCAACTGATTGATTGACAGCATTGGCGTATCTTAATATTCGTAATTCCATTAATGATTCATGAAAAATACATCTGATACTCAAAACATAACGACCGATTCATGCCTAGTTTAACAGATTTACAAAAATTAAGACTAAAGGCAATTTTCTAATAAAAACATAAAATACTCGTAATCAAATATATTTTAACATAATTCAATCTATTATGAAACGTGTGAATATTTTTAAAGATACTTCTCTTTCTTATATCAAAATAGAAATTTTTAAAACAAAAACATAAAATATAATCACATAACTAAATGGACCTTAAGATTTCATAGCTTCTGTAAGTAGCATTCATTTATCAACTGCTGTAACAACAATCCCGACTTCTTCATCAACTTTTTCCTCAAAGATCCTCTGCTTGCAATCATCAACTTTTTCCTCAAAAATCCTCTGCTTGCAATTGTAGAAAAATACCATGCAGGCCACCGATTTTATCACATTTCCCGAGCTCGCTAAAATAATATGCAAAATCATACTAATCCCACCCTTGTAGCTCCCAGGAAAGAGGCATGGAAGCCTTAAACCAAGTTCCCAGACAAAGAAAACAAGCATCAAAGCTCGTCCACGTTTCTCACTACCCCTGTTAAAATAACGAGAGAGTACGAGTGCATCAATCCCGTTTACCTCCTCCAATATTGAAATCACAATACCCATATTCCATGGAGCACTCCTGACACGACCCGCCCCTAGCTACACGGGCGAATCATGCCTAAAAATGTGGACTATTGTCTGTTTCTTAATTCTTGTCTTTCTTATGGAACAAACTTTAAAAAAATTCTTATTACAACCACAAACAAAATTTACATAAAACAATTTAACTTTAAAAACCTTAGCATGTCCTTACACCATCATGTGGCTGAGCCTCCAAACTTTCTAACTAAATCATGTTTTGCTTTCACCTGGGGGAAAAATTTAAAAAAAAATAAAGAAAAAATAAAACAAAGGAGTGAGAATAAAACTCAGTGAGTGGAGATAAAAATATATTTGTAAATAAATCTAAAAAAAATATATTATTATAAAATAATCTTTGCTTTATAAAAAAAAAGTCTTTATAACTCATAACTTTCATATCATCTAAAATGTTATAAAAATTTAAAATAAATAACTATTGAATTACTAAAGTCATCAAAATACTACTTCTTGTCGTCTATACTTAAAACAATAAAATGATCATCTTCAATCATATAATACATTTCTAACTATAAACTCATCTCATATTTAAAATTAAGAAAAATCTATCGTACTTGTAAAATATCATCAATTCTCTCATAGAATTTTGAAAACAAATAATTTCTTGATTAAAAATCTTCAAACACAACAGCTTGATTCTATACTCTTTAAAAACAATGAAAATAATACATATTTCCTCAATCTTATAAAATAAAACTCATGATGATATGCTAAAATCATCCCTTCAGTTATTTAATATACAAAATATAATTTCCTTAAAAATCTCATTCTTTCAAAAGAAACTTTGTGAATTATGTTTCTTTATCAAACTAACTCATATAAACATATTCAAAACTCTTTTCATTATACTAAACAAGTACCCCTAGAACTGTCTCATCCTGCCTGGCGAGATCTAACATCGCATAGGCAGAGCTATCTGAATTTTCTCATACCTGGTGAGATCTACATCACGCAGGCAAAGCTATCTGTACCTGGCGAGATCTAACATCGCACAGGCCTGCTATCTAGTCATACGCATGCGTGGAGCTACCCCCAAAGGGCTAAAGCGCCCAGATCACACGGCCCAAAGCCTCTATGTGTGTCTGAACGGACCCCAAAGGCCTCTATCTGTATAACTTTCTGTCTGAAATCTGCTGTCTCACTGTCTAAGTGAGTTGGGTACTAGCTTAGTATAATATAATTAAACTTTCTTATTTTTACTAAAACTGATTTCTTTCCAAAATTTGCTTCATATGCTAAAACATTGCTGCTCAAGCAGGTCTGTCAAAATTTGTAAAACTTATATAAGCTAAAACGGATAATATCTGAATCCTTGAAAATTCATGATAAATATTTAAAAGAGTAATGGTAGATACCTTAAGAAATCCACGAAATCAAATTAGCATAAAGAAATGATCGTAATCATTCTACTTTTATACGTTCTATAAAATGGAAGAATATGCATCTATAATAATATAGAAAACAATTCATATATAAAATATGAATCTTTCTTTAAAAGTGCTATATCTTTGTTTAAAACTAATTTTTTAAACTAAAATTTATGTCTACAACTATTTTGATAACTAGCTTTGAAATATCTTAATAATTAAAAGTAAGTATAACAAACCCTCAAGAAATACAAAAGAAACTAATTTGAATTCTTCTAAGTTTGTTCAAATTCTCGAAAATTCTATAAAATGCTAAATAAACATAATTAAGTAAATACTAAAACATATTTCTAGTTATCCAGAAAAATAAATCTTCTACTCTTTCTAAAACTTTCTAGAATATCCATAAAATAAAAACACTTTTCATCTCACTATAAACCACAATTTATATTTCTATCTCAAAATCTCCTACATCATACTTTAACTCAAATCTTTTTGAGTAATTTTAAATTTTTCATAATTCTGCATTCAGGTCCCTACAATTTCTGGAACAGCTTTCTAAATTTGTAATTCAGCCCCTGCTTGGGCAGTTTTAAAATTTTGCATTATCACCCCTGCAGAATTTAAATTCTACTTTCTAAAACTTTTTCTTCTTAATTTGCTATTATTTTGAATATACAATCACTTAACATTTTGTTAACCAAAATCACTATTTCTTCAACATATGTATTTATTTAAAGAAAATAACTCAATACCTCAATTTCTATACTAATTCATTTAATTATACAATGTCTCTTTTCAAATTATAAACAAAAACTTTCTACTTTTCACCAACATATATATTCATGCTACAACTTTCACATTAAATTTATTTTTTTCTCTTGTACTCAAACTTATCGAAATAACAATTGCTATATATTCAAAAACTAATCTACTAGCACCACCCATAACCATCTCTTCTATCCAAAATCTAATACTTTACACACTTCTATTCCGAAATACATAAATCATCATGATCTATTCTAAAAACTTTTAATATAACTCAATTAATTAAACTAATAACTTAAATCATATGCAAAACTATAAATTTAATACACTTTAATATAATATAAAATTTTCAAAACATAATCCACTCACTAATTTTGTTGCACAACTCGGTTAGCTCGGATTTGATTCCAAAATCAACATTCCGCCTATCCGGCCACATTCTTCAATAAAGAATTAATCCTTCCTTGTCCTTGGTTTTCATCTCAAACAGCCCCAATATAGCTTCTTCCCCCTTTTCTCTCTTCAGCCGTCACCCCTCTCCATTTTTCTGGAATTCTCCTCTTTTTTTTCTTTTTTTTTCTGTCTTATAATTAATTAAAATGAAGGGGAAGTGGGCTGAGCTATAGGTGATGGGCTGATTATAAAAAAATCAGTTGGGCTTGGGTTTCTGTAATTAGCCCAAAAAAAAAAAGGTTGTTTCAATACTACCTCCTCAAAAGGGGAAGTGGGCTGGGCTATAGGTGATGGGCTGATTATAAAAAAATCAGTTGGGCTTGGGTTTCTGTAATTAGCCCAAAAAAAATGGGCTGTTTCAATACTACCTCCTCAAAAAAATTTCGTCCTCGAAATTTCGAAAGGTCCAAAATACTCAAGTCATAAAACATACTCATGTGATGCTAATTAGCATCTATTATATATATAACAACATTCTGAGAACCATGTAACGCGACTCTTCTTTTTTTTTTTTTTCCACTACCAAGAATTATTTCAATAAGCTACAACCTTGATTTCTCGCAAAAGAAGAATTAGTCTCTGATTGACGCAAGAATATTTTACCTTCCACGTGAATCAACATTTGTCTCTAGGTTAGGAAAACTAATTCCCAATTCTTTTGACTTATGAATGTAACAACTTCTTCCTTAACTTCTTTCATACATATTTTTACTTCTTAAAATCAATTAATGAGTTGCCAAATTTGCATGACGTACCCTAATTATAGCTATCCTTAGGATCCCGGCGCTCCAAAGGAAAGCAATAACTAGGATAAGTCATTTCTAAAGGCAAACTCTTTATACTTCTACTACACAAACTTGATAAAGCACTTGTGAGAATCTACATGATTCCAGAACTTATATAAAAGACCATGGATGCATCTATGAAAAACAAGTCAATAAAAAAAATATGACAGAATGTCCTTTGCCTTTCAAACTTAACCAACTTACAAATCATTTAAAATAATAATAATAACATCATCAACGACAATATGTCCCATATGTATTTCCATCAACTCAACTTTTTCGTGGACTCTTGTCCTCATCTCAACTCAATCACCATAGACTTCTAACATAATATCATTAGCCTCACATCTTTAAATGCTTTGTTCATCATAAAACCCAACAATAATAATTCAACTTCTGCTAATATCTATTATTGCAAAACATATTGTACGCCCAGTCATAACCATAAGTTGAATCAAATAATCATGTTGAAATCTATACAAGATAAAGAGTCCACTTGCATACCATAATGTATACAAATACATATAGTTCCCTTGGCACATTGTCAAATATAAATACATGCATATATTAAAATAACACTTGGATATCTAACTATACCTCATAGACCTCTTCTTCATATAATTAATATGAAAACATCATAACTTATAACCATACAAATCACTTCTTTTCAAAACTATCTCACATGATTCGAAATCTTAGTTAGGTTATGACATTCATATAGTTCTACTTTCATAACTAAGCGAAGCCAATCTTATATTTTCTTATTAAGCCACTTAAATCCTTCTATACTACACTTATTTCTCTTGTAAGATACTTGTCCATATATATCACATAAGTTGGACTCACTTCTGACAATATACCAAGAGCATAAATTCTAGGCTCCACAAAAGTACTTCCACGCCCTCTAAAAACTTGATCATTATCTCATTAGTAATAAAATCAATATTGAATACTTCATCTTCACTAATATAAATTTTTTTTTTCCATCATTTCACACTACTATGTAAAGATATGCTCTAGGTAGTATGTCATTATCATTCAAGGCATGCTCATATCTCAACTTACTACTCTCAAAACTCAGTGCTTCAAAGTAAAAGCTTCAATCATCTTATGCCATCATATACTACATATCATACATAACTCAATTATCATATAAATCATCCAAGCAATTAATAAGTTTCTAAATTCCTCCTCAGTATATTTTGCAGTCTAAAATAGCATATACCATGTAATTCCTCATATTACAATTATCATAACTCAATTCTTCATATGATCTCAATTTTCATACGAAAATCATCACAATTCATAGCACTAACATAACTCAAAAATTAAGCTACACATAAATCCTCTAATCCACAATGCTTGATAAAAGTATCTAGCCTTATATCAAATAATTCTGTTCAAATCTTAACAACTCAAAATACTAACATAGAACAAACAACTACATCGTAAAACAATTAAGTAAGCAATGAATTCTAAGATAAGTATCTAACGACATAACTAATTCATAACTAACTAATCTCTCTTTGAGCTACTAGGGATAAGCCAATTCATTTCTCCAACTATGTTCTTATGAGGTTGCCACGTCTAAGTTTGATGGTGCTTCCACAGACAACTATATCTTTCCAAAGCTTCTATCTGATATAGTAGAAGTCTACAGAATCCTAACCATGCTCTGATACCAAATTGACACGACCCGCCCCTAGCTACACGGGCGAATCATGCCTAAAAATGTGGACTATTGTCTGTTTCTTAATTCTTGTCTTTCTTATGGAACAAACTTTAAAAAAATTCTTATTACAACCACAAACAAAATTTACATAAAACAATTTAACTTAAAAAACCTTAGCATGTCCTTGCACCATCATGTGGCTGAGCCTCCAAACTTTCTAACTAAATCATGTTTTGCTTTCACCTGGGGGAAAAATTTAAAAAAAAATAAAGAAAAAATAAAACAAAGGAGTGAGAATAAAACTCAGTGAGTGGAGATAAAAATATATTTGTAAATAAATCTAAAAAAAATATATTATTATAAAATAATCTTTGCTTTATAAAAAAAAAGTCTTTATAACTCATAACTTTCATATCATCTAAAATGTTATAAAAATTTAAAATAAATAACTATTGAATTACTAAAGTCATCAAAATACTACTTCTTGTCGTCTATACTTAAAACAATAAAATGATCATCTTCAATCATATAATACATTTCTAACTATAAACTCATCTCATATTTAAAATTAAGAAAAATCTATCGTACTTGTAAAATATCATCAATTCTCTCATAGAATTTTGAAAACAAATAATTTCTTGATTAAAAATCTTCAAACACAACAGCTTGATTCTATACTCTTTAAAAACAATGAAAATAATACATATTTCCTCAATCTTATAAAATAAAACTCATGATGATATGCTAAAATCATCCCTTCAGTTATTTAATATACAAAATATAATTTCCTTAAAAATCTCATTCTTTCAAAAGAAACTTTGTGAATTATGTTTCTTTCTCAAACTAACTCATATAAACATATTCAAAACTCTTTTCATTATACTAAACAAGTACCCCTAGAACTGTCTCATCCTGCCTGGCGAGATCTAACATCGCATAGGCAGAGCTATCTGAATTTTCTCATACCTGGTGAGATCTACATCACGCAGGCAAAGCTATCTGTACCTGGCGAGATCTAACATCGCACAGGCCTGCTATCTAGTCATACGCATGCGTGGAGCTACCCCCAAAGGGCTAAAGCGCCCAGATCACACGGCCCAAAGCCTCTATGTGTGTCTGAACGGACCCCAAAGGCCTCTATCTGTATAACTTTCTGTCTGAAATCTGCTGTCTCACTGTCTAAGTGAGTTGGGTACTAGCTTAGTATAATATAATTAAACTTTCTTATTTTTACTAAAACTGATTTCTTTCCAAAATTTGCTTCATATGCTAAAACATTGCTGCTCAAGCAGGTCTGTCAAAATTTGTAAAACTTATATAAGCTAAAACGGATAATATCTGAATCCTTGAAAATTCATGATAAATATTTAAAAGAGTAATGGTAGATACCTTAAGAAATCCACGAAATCAAATTAGCATAAAGAAATGATCGTAATCATTCTACTTTTATACTTTCTATAAAATGGAAGAATATGCATCTATAATAATATAGAAAACAATTCATATATAAAATATGAATCTTTCTTTAAAAGTGCTATATCTTTGTTTAAAACTAATTTTTTAAACTAAAATTTATGTCTACAACTATTTTGATAACTAGCTTTGAAATATCTTAATAATTAAAAGTAAGTATAACAAACCCTCAAGAAATACAAAAGAAACTAATTTGAATTCTTCTAAGTTTGTTCAAATTCTCGAAAATTCTATAAAATGCTAAATAAACATAATTAAGTAAATACTAAAACATATTTCTAGTTATCCAGAAAAATAAATCTTCTACTCTTTCTAAAACTTTCTAGAATATCCATAAAATAAAAACACTTTTCATCTCACTATAAACCATAATTTATATTTCTATCTCAAAATCTCCTACATCATACTTTAACTCAAATCTTTTTGACTAATTTTAAATTTTTCATAATTCTGCATTCAGGTCCCTACAATTTCTGGAACAGCTTTCTAAATTTGTAATTCAGCCCCTGCTTGGGCAGTTTTAAAATTTTGCATTATCACCCCTGCAGAATTTAAATTCTACTTTCTAAAACTTTTTCTTCTTAATTTGCTATTATTTTGAATATACAATCACTTAACATTTTGTTAACCAAAATCACTATTTCTTCAACATATGTATTTATTTAAAGAAAATAACTCAATACCTCAATTTCTATACTAATTCATTTAATTATACAATGTCTCTTTTCAAATTATAAACAAAAACTTTCTACTTTTCACCAACATATATATTCATGCTACAACTTTCACATTAAATTTATTTTTTTCTCTTGTACTCAAACTTATCGAAATAACAATTGCTATATATTCAAAAACTAATCTACTAGCACCACCCATAACCATCTCTTCTATCCAAAATCTAATACTTTACACACTTCTATTCCGAAATTACATAAATCATTATGATCTATTCTAAAAACTTTTAATATAACTCAATTAATTAAACTAATAACTTAAATCATATGCAAAACTATAAATTTAATACACTTTAATATAGTATAAAATTTTCAAAACATAATCCACTCACTAATTTTGTTGCACAACTCGGTTAGCTCGGATTTGATTCCAAAATCAACATTCCGCCTATCCGGCCACATTCTTCAATAAAGAATTAATCCTTCCTTGTCCTTGGTTTTCATCTCAAACAGCCCTAATATAGCTTCTTCCCCCTTTTCTCTCTTCAGCCGTCACCCCTCTCTATTTTTCTGGAATTCTCCTCTTTTTTTTCTTTTTTTTTCTGTCTTATAATTAATTAAAATGAAGGGGAAGTGGGCTGAGCTATAGGTGATGGGCTGATTATAAAAAAATCAGTTGGGCTTGGGTTTCTGTAATTAGCCCAAAAAAAAAAAGGGTTGTTTCAATACTACCTCCTCAAAAGGGGAAGTGGGCTGGGCTATAGGTGATGGGCTGATTATTAAAAAATCAGTTGGGCTTGGGTTTCTGTAATTAGCCCAAAAAAATGGGCTGTTTCAACTCCATTCCAAGTATTTTGCTAGAAGTGCTACAAAAGCTCCCCCATATAAGACTGCGAAGAACACACTATGAATGAAGTTTATAAACACAGTGAAGTTTATTACCAACCATATCAATCTGAGGAGAATGCATGTTGACAAGAAAAGAACATAGACGGATGTGATGAAAGTGCCTCTCAGGTTTCTTGCTCATTAATTTATCTACCATCTCCTTGACGCTCATCGAGTGCTATTCTTTGTAAATCTTTGACGCCAAATCAATGGTAAGTTGCATGTTGAAGAGCTCCAGAAGATTAAGAGGTACTAGATAAAGGAAAGAAAGTTGAATCAATTTATAAGCAAAATCATTGTTCAAGTTTTCGGGTATAGCATAATCTGGTGCTGGCAAAAAATAGTTGAAGTGAGGACTAAGAATATCTGAGGTTTCAGTTATAATTCTTCGTAGAAAACTTTCAAAGTAGATCAAGAAGCACAATAGAGGGAGTAAGGTGATAAAATGGTGAAAATGATGAAGTTGATACTCTTGTAAGGAATGGTTAGAGCTTCCTTAAGAATTCCAAAGACCTCCAGCTTCTGCTTCTCCAGAATATCCTTGCTTTCTGTCTCTATGCTTCCAGTAGTCAGTATCGTGCTATTTTCTGTTCTGAAGTTTGCTTTGAGGCTGCCATCAATTCTATTGTATTTGTACAGTAATGGTGCATTAGTGGGTGGACTCGACTGCAAAGAATAAAGATTCGAGAACAGGTCCATCCGTTTTGGTTGACCTTGACTTCTACCCCATAAAATGGGCTACAGCCAACAGCTACAACACACACGGCGTATTTATTGGGAAACTCGGAAGACTGGCCTCTGAGCTGGGGGCCTTTTTGAAAATAGCCTCCAAAATAAGAAGTTTCGTACCCATGACCTGCTAGCATAAATTTATTCCAATACCCTATTTTATTTGAAACAAAATCAAACTCTTCGTTCTCAAAAACGGTCATGTTCATGGGATGAGCCGTAAATGCTGTTGAAGACATCTGTTTTTTTTTTTGCCCCCCTTTTTAAGCCGTCTGGGAAAGCTAGTCAATTGCCGTTTTCCTTGGCACCAGCCAAGACGGTCTCGATGTTAACAGTCCGCACAGCTATGAGAAAAAGCCTCACATGGTCGAACACCGACTGCCGAAGGCATCTGGTTTGAAGACTTGACTTGCTCCGAAACCAGTAATTATCAAAATATGAAATTACCCGATTAGACTATACAAAACCGGATCTGGGAGGAATGCCATCAAGTGAAGGAGTCCTTATGAGGGCATAATGTCATGAGCTTAGAGGTTTGCACAGCACGTTCATGTGGTATTTAGACAATTTGAATTCAAAAATTGTTAAGTAAGCCTAGTGATTGCCTTCTCGCTTAAGGAGAAGATAGAACTGTTGAGCCAAAGAGCCTGTAGGCAAAAAAGAGAAGAGATGGAGACAAGTATTGCTAAGCAAAAGAGTTTTGTATTACACTAGAAAACTCTTTACAATGCTTGGATTTATGTGGATTTATGTGGATTTGTGGATGATTTACAAATAAGCTTGGAGGGGTTTATATAGTGAACCACCTCTCAAATGAATGGCTAAGATCTAATGCATCTAAGGGTCATAATTCATTCTTATCTATTAAATTATCTAGATATGTACAAGAGAATATTATCTACTAAATTATCTAGATAAATATAAGGGATAATTCTAGAAGCTTATCTTGCTAGAGAATTCTAGAAGATGGAATTGGGCTTTCTAAAAGCTGGGCCAAGCCTATAGCATATTTGGGCCACTCTAACAAGTAAATTAGGCGGGTCGTAACATCCTCCACCACCTAATTCCGCGACGTCCTCGGTGCGCTCTCGTCCTTGTAGCGTTGGATGTGCTCACCAAATTGTCACAAGGTGTCTTCACGTTCCCAACTAGACTCACTATCCGGAAGGTTTTTCCACTTGACCAAGTACTCAATGTATGATGGAACTCCCCTCCTTCAAATCACTCGGTCCGTAAGGATATACTCCACGTCCTTGTCGAATGCGGTGACAACGGCTATGGGTGCTCTCTTGGACTCGCTTCTACTTGGATCTTCTTTGTCTTCATGATAGGGCTTGAGAAAACTCACATGGAAGACTGGATGGATCTTAAGATTAGGTGGCAATTGGACTTTGTAGGAGACTTCGCCCACTCACTTGACAATAAAGAAGGGACCTTCGTTTTTCCGTACCAACCCCTTGTGCACTTTGCGAAGTGACTTGAATTGTTGGGGTAGTAGCTTGATAAGCACCAAGTCCCCCTCTTGGAATGCGAGGTGTCGTCTCTTAGTGTCCGCCCATTTCTTCATTTTCTTGGCAGCCTTGTCTAAGCATGCTTGCGTGATGTCGGCTTGTTCATGCCATTCCTTTGCGAGCTTCTATGCCGCTGAACTCTTCCCTCCATAGGTTGAGGCTATGGCATGTGGAATCATAGGTTGTTGTCCCGTCACAATCTCAAATGGACTCTTACCCGTTGCCTCACTCCTTTGGAGATTATGTGAGAATTGGACAACGTCTAGCAACTTTGCCCAATCATGTTGGTGAGCACTCACATAATGCCTCAAGTATAGCTCAAGTAAGGCATTAATGCGCTCGGTTTGCCTATCGATTTGGGGATGGAAGCTTGTTGAAAAGCTCAAGTCGGTCCCCAACATTTTGAAGAGCTCTCCCCAAAAACGTCCCATGAAGCGAGGGTCACGATCACTTACGATATTTTGTGGGACTCCCCAAAGCTTCACGATATGCCTGAGGAATGCTCGAGCGGCTTCGTTCGTGGTGCAATCCGTAGAGATGGGTATGAAGGTGGCATATTTGCTAAACCGATCAACTACCACCATTATGCTTCCATACCGTTCGGATTTTGGCAAGGCCACGATGAAGTCCATCGACACGCTTTGCCATGGCCTTTCCGCAATGGGTAGAGGTTCAAGCAACCCCGCTGGACGTTGGTGCTCAACCTTGTCTTGTTGGCACACAAGACAAGTCCTTACATAGCCCTTCACGTCTTCTCGCATTTGAGGTCAATAGTAGGAATCTTGCATGAGTGCAAGGGTTCATGCCATACCTGGATCGTGGCACTCCTTGATGATCTCCTTCCGCAAGTTTCTATGTCTTGGCACGAAGAGGCGATTCCCGATTGTGAGGAATAGGCCTTCGTCAAGCCAAAAGCGTCGTGTCTTCCCCCCACTTGCCAAGTTCAAGAGATTCTTGGTTAAGGGATCGTGCTCAAAGCCTTGTTTGATGCGGTCAATGATCACACTTTGTAGATGACTTATGCTTAGAGTGGCAAGTTCCGCCTTGCGACTTAGGGTGTCGGCCACAATGTTTGCCTTGCCCGCTTTGTACTCGAGCAAGTCTTGGAGTTGTTTCTTTAATTCCACAAGTTTGGGTGGCGCCATGCGGTACGGCGCCATGGCTGGAGGCTTGGCACCGAGCTCCAACTCGATTTGGTGATCCACTTCCGGTTGTGGAGGCAACTTCTTTGAAAGCTCTTGAGGCATGATGTCCTTGTATTCCTCAAGGACGGCTTGGACTCGTCTTGGCTATGGGTCCTTGGCAATGGTGATGTTCTCCCCATTGTTTAGTTCACGAACGGTGGTAAGGAAACTTAGATCCATCTTCATTCCCCGTTTGAATTGTAGTGCGGAGAGCATTTTGCTTTCAACCTTTGCTGCGCGTTCCGCCATCACCATGCATGAATGACTCCTATCGAGTATGTTGAGGGAGTTAGAAGATGGTATGGGGAAGGCATGAACTTGGTCAAAGAATTCCATGCCAAGCACTACTTGAAAATCATCCATGGGAACGATGGAGAAATCGAGCTTACCGTTCCATGTGCCAAGTTGTATCGATGTTGCCTTGGATACTCCCAATATTGCCTTGGTGGGTAAGTTTACCGCCTTGATGGTGCCTCCTCCATTGACATATCTGAGGCCTAACCTTTTGACCTCTTCTTCAGAAATGAAGTTGTGCGTGACTCCCATATCAAGCATCGCACGTACATCCTTACCATTGATGGTGGCACTCACATACATGAGACCCTTTTGGATATATGTGGGTCTCTTGACTGCGCCAATTGTGCGGAGAGAACCCATCCCCGCTTGAGGCTCCTCATTTTGTACGCCCTCATGTTGAACGGCTAGGGCGTTTTGGGCAATCCCGTACCCAATGAGGACCATCACAAATGAAGCAAGAACTTTTTGGTTTAGAGGCATCGGACTTACCTTTGTTAGGTGTGTCGCGCTTGTCTCCCCCGGATAGTTTACGTGCACCATGATCCTTCTTGGTGTTCCGTTCTCCCCCACCTTTGCCATGGTTGGGCTTCCTCTACTTGGATTAGGAAGAGTAATCTACGAGAGATTCGGCCACGGCTATGGCATCATCAAGATTTTACACGCCGCGTTTTTCAAGTTCAACCCTCGCCCAATCCTTGAGCCCATCAAGAAAGTAGAAGAGAGAATCTTTTTCGGACATACCTTTGATTTCAAGGATTATAGTGGTGAAATCTTTGATGTACTCTCGAATGGTGTCACTTTGCTTCAATCGACGGAGGCGACCCCTTGCCTCCTTTTTGGCATTGCTAGGAGAGAAGTGCTTCCGAAGTTCTCTCTTGAAATCCTCCCATGTGCGAAGGGATAAGATGCCTCTGCCCGTGTCGCCATGCTTACGATGCCACCACAATTGGGCTGCATCTCGTAGGAATGTGGGTGCAATGCCGATCCTCGAAGCGTCATTATGGACACGTTTAGCTTCGAAGTATTGCTCCAAGCCGAATATGAAGTTTTCAACTTCCGTGGCGTTGCGAGTGCCATTGTATGTGGTGGCAGTAGGTACGTGCATGGTGCTTAGTTCGATTGTGTAAGACGGGTTAGCACGATCACATTGATGCTTCTCCCATTCCGTGCGAGTTTCCTGCACTTCCACACGGATTGCTCGTAACTCATGCTCCACAAAGGTCTGCAAGCCCACGAGCTCTCGTGTAAGGTTGTGTAGCTCCTTTTTATAAGCATTGCTAAACTCAAGGATGTTGGACTTTGTTGCTTGGGTGATCTCTCCATAATCCGTCTCTAGGCCTTCGAGACGGTCAGAGAGGCCCTTAATTGCATTGTTCATTCTCGAGATAGCTTGCTCTAAGCTAGTAACACAAGGCTCTAAAGACTCCGAGAGTGGAGCTTTGGACTTACCTCGTTTTTCTTGTTGGCATGGTTGAGGTTGTTCCTCTCGTCCACGAACTTGCTCCTCTATGGTCACTTCAAGGTCGGATGCCACGCTCTTGTACTCGAACTGTGCTCTGATACCAACTGTCACGAGCTTAAAGATTTGCGTAGCACGCTCGTGCGGCACTTAGGTAACTTGAACTCAAAAGTTGCTAAGTAAGCCTAATGATTGCCTTCTCGCTCAAGGAGAAGATAGGACCGTTGAGCCAAAGAGCCTGTAGGCAAAGAAGAGAAGAGATGGAGACAAGTATTGCTAAGCAAAAGAGCTTTGTATTACAATAAATAACTCTTTACAATGCTTGGATTTATGTGGATTTGTGGATGATTTACAAATGAGCTTGGAGGGATTTATATAGTGAACCACCTCTCAAATGAATGGCTAAGATCTAATGCATCTAAGGGTCCTAATTCATTCTTATCTACTAAATTATCTAGATATGTACAAGAGAATATTATCTACTAAATTATCTAGATAAATACAAGGGATAATTCTATAAGCTTATCTTGCTAGAGAATTCTAGAAGATGGGCTTGGGCTTGGGCTTTCTAGAAGCTGGGCTAAGCCTCTAGCATATTTGGGCCACTCTAACAAGTAAATTGGGTGGGTCGTAACAATAAGCAAACGTTTTTTTGGTGTTTTTTTTTTTAATTTTTTACCGTAGAAATTGTATGATTTATGATTATGTGTATTTGGATGTTGAGTTTTGATATGTATTTTTGGGTTTCACGCTTGCTGAAAAATGGAGGATTACAGAAGGTTGACGAAGTTTGACGATTCTATAGATAGATGGATATCCATCAAACCACTGAATATTCATCGAACCATAAAATTTTATGTCGAATATCGTCAAATTATATCAAATTATCGTCAAATTTGAGCATGCTATCGTCAAATAGCATTGTCGAAGTATATCGGACTATCGTTGAACTGTATAATTGGATAATATGATCATTATTTAATGGGAGGGGAGTGTAACAACCATAATTTTTTGATAGAGCTATATAAGTCATTATCGGAGTTAGTCAAGAGTTAGTCAAGGGTAATGATAATAATTATTAAAAAAAGAGTTTTAATTAGATTTAAATTGGAAGAGATTAATAGTGGTTGAGTTTTATCTCTTTTAAAACACTTTCACCTCATCTAGTATATATAAACATTATTATGACATCACAATTAAGGTTTTAAAAAGTGAAAGTTAGGCGAAGACTTTGAAACTCAGAGAATTTCAAGGTAAGATCATATTCTCCTTAGTTTGATACAATGATTATTTAATAGAAATTATTGTTGCCTAAATTTATACTAAGATTTCTACAGAGCTTTAAGGAACAGTTTAGGATTTTTGAATTTATTAAGAGCCTTAAAAATCGAGTTTTAATTTGGTCTTTTTCTATGTTGTTATAGACATAAATATGAAGGTGTACAATTTTATTTCACAAGAAAATATCAAGATTTCAATTTATTATGAATTTTTGAACTTTCTGTTGAAATCCTGGAAAATATTGTAGTTTCTGGATGTTACGAATTTCAGAATATTTTCCAGGATTTCAACAGAAAGTTCAAAAATTCATAATAAATTGAAATCTTGATATTTTCTTGTGAAATAAAATTGTACACCTTCATATTTATGTCTATAACAACATATAAAAAGACCAAATTAAAACTCGATTTTTAAGGCTCTTAATAAATTCAAAAATCCTAAACTGTTCCTTAAACCTTTGTAGAAATCTTAGTATAAATCTAGGCAACAATAATTTCTAGTAAATAATCATTGTATCAAACTAAAGAGAATATGATCTTACCTTGAAATTTTCTGAGTTTCAAAGCCTCCACCTAATCAGAATATTTATTAATCCTTTTATTGACTTTTTTTTAGAAGCTTGATATTTTGACGAACTTATTATTATCTACGAAAAGTTATTAGTATATGTACTTTGAGTATCGTGTTATTTGCAATGGTTTTTGAAGTTTTAACTCATTGTCTATAGTATCTGAATACTATTATGAACTCTGAATTCTGAACCCAGCTGTGGTATTAGTGTGCACACGACTTTCTGGTTGGGTCACCGAGATTACAGGTGATATATTGTCTGACATCTGGCCGGGTCACGGGGATTATAGGTGACATATTGTCTGATTTTTGGGCCAGCTCATCGGGATTACGGGTGGCACTATGTGACATGAGTCGATAAATTTTTTTTTATCTTTAATGATTTTGTTGATCTTAAATGTTACAAATGCTTATGACTCTGTTTTTGTTAAAGTATGATTATGGAATTGAAGTATTAAACTATGAATTTTACGATGTTTTTATAATTGTTTTAAGATACTAAAGGTTGTGCATGATTTTACTTACCGAGTTGACGGCTCACCCCTCGTCTCTAACATTTTGCAGAGTAGTCTTGGAAGTTAGTAGTTAGGCTTGCTGGTTGATGTCGAGGCTTTATTTCATTTTTAGAATTATGAAATAAGAAGATTATTATTTTTTTAATAGTTACGTTTGGAGCTTTAGTTTGTTAGACTTTATTTTGATTAGAGAGACATTAAATGCATTGTTATGTTCACTTTTTCCTAATAAGAAGGATTATTGAAGTTTTTGTTTAGAGATTTATTATTAGTGATTTCCTAGTCCATTAGCAACAATTGTGTTTCGATTTTGGGACGTTGCAGGGAGACCATTTGTAGGCTATAAATTTTTTTTTTTTGGGAGGCCGTTTTTATGAAGACCCTCAGAATGTGGGTTAGTCTTAAATTTTTCCTGTTTGATTCATTATTGTGCCTTGTTCTGTTACTGTAGTCTTGTTCTGTTACTGTAGTCTTACTGAACAAATGATAAGAGTTATTTGGAAAGATCCAAGTTGAGAAGGTATTTCATTAATTTGAGAGATCGATATACGTTCGGAAAACAAGTGAAGTCGAGGGGTAATAGAAGCTGTAAGCTTTGTAAATTTGTAAATTTGCCCTACCATCGCAATGATTATAAGAAATTTCTGTTATTGCACAGTGTATCACGTAACAATGTGGTAACTATTCTTTTTACATATTGAGTAATAATACATTACACCAGATCTTTTGTTATATATAATCAAAATAGTGATTGAAATTATTGTTAATATGAATATGAAATTATATTTTATACTTATCATGTTACCTTAATTATTTTTTAGTGTTTATATATATATATATTATGTTTTTATTTTATGTTATGTTTAATTTATTAAAAATTATCCGATTTTGATGGTACAAATTATCCAATTTTAATTATACAAATCATTTGACGCCTAATCCATTCAAATTGGTTAGTTGAATTAGAATTTATTTTTACAATTAGCATAAGGATATGTACAACAATAACTGATTATGCACTGCTGTGACAATAAAAGTTATACGGTAATTATTATCCACTCCTTTCAGAAATGTATTCATGTGGACTGTATTTATGTTAAATAGTTTCCATGATATGCTAATGCTGTGTAGATTAAGATATTAGTTTTTCTCCTGCTCATTCCTTTCTTTGAAAATGTGTGAATTCAGGACTCTTTTCCTATCAGAATTAAGGTTTGTATAGTATTATGTGTATACTGCATTATTTTTGTTTGTTGTTGATGATGGTTATTTGATTTAGATTTTTTCTACCTTCAAGTAGAGTGATTGGTCTCACGCTTTGCTCTGAGGACCTCTTGTTAATTTCGAGCATCAAGTGAACCCGGTAGATGCTAACTTTTAGTAGTTACAGACACTTGAAATTTTACGACTTAGAGTCGGAGGTGTGATTATGCTGCAACACAATTTTAAGTGATAAGTGATGATAAACAAACAGGCTCTTAGACCTATTCAGTCTTTTTTTTTTTTTTTCTTATTTGGAAGACAGTTGGTGATATTATTATTAGTGCTAACTCAAACTCTAATCTAATGTAGCAAGTGTATACGGCGAAAATTCATTGGAGAATAAAAAAATAAAAAAACAAACAATAATAAGAGAAATTACTTCACCGATAAGATTTTACTACGAACTATAATTTAGTATTAATAACCTTTTAGTTGATAGAAAGTGGCCGTTTTTTGTTATATCCCATCCATGTGTTCGACGTTTTTCATTGCTTTTCTACCTTTGGATGCTGTGATTCGTAGTGGCAGTAATCAGTTTATCGATCGGGTAGCACCGGCAGAACAGTCCCCGTTTCTATTTCGCTTTTCGGATAATGATCTTTTGTTTTTTCACTCATGCAAAGCTATCACAAGTTAATGATTTTAGCATTTAGCAATCGATTGATTGACAAAATGAAAGTATCTTATTCGTAATTTCATTAATACATGCATCAAAACTGAACATAATGCTCAAAAAAAGGACCAAAATTCCTTGGTTCAACACAACATGCATGCAACATTCAACAAAGATACAAAAACTATTAGAGTTACGACACATGCAGAGTGTAGAAGCTGAGAAGAGCCTTTTAAGTACCCTCTAAGGAGTAATCATCCATCAACTGCTGTAACCACAATCCCAACTTCCTCATCAACTTTTTTCTCCAAAATCCTCTGCTTGCAATTGTAGAAATACACCATGCAGGCTACCCATTTGATCACATTCCCCATGCTCGACAGGAGAAACTGCAAAACCATACAAATCCAGCTCTCGTAGCACCCAAAAATGAGGCATGGAAGCCTTAAAACAACTCCCCAAACAAAGAAAACAAGCATCAAAACCCGTCCCTGTTTCTCACTGCCTCTGTTAAAACAAGCAGAGAGTACGAGTGCATCAACCCCATTTACCTCCTCCAAGATTGAAATCACAATACTCATATTCCATTGAGCACTCCATTCCAAGTACTTTGTTAGAAGTGCTACAAAAGCACCCCCTAAAATACTGCAAATAACAAATTATAACTTAAGTTTATAAACAAAGTGCAGTAGTTTATTACCAACCATATGAATCCGAGCAGAGTGCAAGTTGACAAGAAAAGAACATAGACAGATGTGATGAAAGTGCCTCTCAGCTGTCTCATGCCTATTGGTTTATCTATCATCTCCTTGAGGCTCATCAAGCAATCTTCTTTATAAATCTTTGATGCTAGATCGATGGTGAGAAGCACGTTGAAGAGGTCTAGAAGATGAAGAGGCACTAGATAAAGTAGGCAAAGTTGAATTAATTTAAAAGCAAAATCCTTGTTAAAGTTTGTGGTTGGCCAATTATGGTTTAAGGAAGAACGGGGTCCGGGCACTAGAATATCAAAGGTTTCAAATGTAGTTCTTAGTAGAAAACTTTCAAAGTACATCAAGAAGAATAACAGAGGGAGTGAGGTGATAATAGTGAAAATGATGAAATTGATGTTCTTGTGAGGAATGGTTAGAGCTTCCTTAAGAATACCAAAGACCTCCACCTTCTGCTTCTTCATAATATCCTTGCCTTCTGTCTCCAAGTTCGAGTTTGCTTTGAAGCTGCTATCTATCGTATATTAATGGGGTGGACTTGACTCAAAAGACTAAACCCACAGATGAAAGAGCACGTCCATCTGTTTTGGTTGACCTTGACTTCGAAACCGGAAAGATAACCCAAGTCTTCCACACTCCATACTCCATTGACCAGTATAATTTACAGTTGTTTGGAAAGATTTTTCTAAATTTTGTAGGCATTTCACCAAACTAATGTTTTCATACACTAGATAGCATATCATGTGCCTCGATAGTTGCCCACCGGGACCACTACTTAAGGAGCTACGCAGCTTTTTTTTAGCTTTGATTACATCTCCCAAATGGAAATTTTTTTTATTAGTTCTGATGACATCTTCGAGATGGAAGTTTTGTTTATCCAGGTCATGGACATTGTCATTCGAATTAGTTCGTTCCAATTAGCTCGTTTAAATAGAATTTAATATTGCATTTTAACAAAGAATATACAACAATAACAAATTACAGAGCGTGGGGAATGGATCAAGATTAAAGATTTCTGTAATCGCTGCGAGGGTACCCAAATACAGAGGGAGTCGTCCGATACTAAAAATTCCAATTAACTATTAACTATACAAAAGATGTGGAATAAAAAGAGAACCCATAAATTTCAAAGACGACAAAAAAATTTAAAAAAATATATATATATATCTATATAAATAAACTAACACTGACTGGAATTGATTGGAATACCCAGTTCCAATCTTCAAGTAACCGTGCACATCATTCAATGCAGTGCTCCCGTGAACACGCTTTGGATTGTGTGCACCCTACCGGTAAAAATAGGAGCAGCAATTGGGCAAGTATAATTGGTGTTACCATGTACTTTGAACCATTCACTACCATAGCAGAATCGCTGTACTAGGTCTACCTTTAACCAGCTAGCAGAGAAGGTAAGGTCTTAAGTTGATCAGAAGATTAGCCGTTGAAGCCATGAGATGGGTTGGTGAGCAAACAGGTTCTGGGCAATTGAATTTTCAATATCTATGTCATTGTCAAGCCCAACAAGCACACAAAGCAACTAGTAGACATGCAATGCAGAAAGCAAGGATAGGGCTGGGGAGCGCAATAAACAGCTTCAGATGCTTTGTTGCAGAAGAAGAAATTTCTGACATAACCATTTTCAACATGTGACAGTCAAAGCTGAACAATATGCAGGGAGCGACGACCAGTGCAGAGAAGCAAAGCAGAGATGGGAAAAAACCGTGTGCACTAAAGATGCAGTAATAAGGCGAAACGATGCCGTTTTAGCCGAAAATCACACCTCAAAACAAAAGATGTAAACCTTTTAGATATATCTATTTAAAAGTGATCAAGATAACATTAGTGCAGATAAATAACTAGAGAAACATATAAACAGCAGTAAGATAGCAATTTAAAGTAGGAAAGGGACCTCCAAGCATGAAGATAGCAAGACGACACAAAATGGTGTCCACAGCACCCCTTTCGGCGGCTGAAAGACTTTGTAGAAGCCATCCATACCCAAGTTTCTAACAAACCTCATAGTCATCACAAGAACATAACCACTATAAATCCTGTTCATTTGACTGACCCTACATGGACTACAGTAATGCAGATAGGCGATCTGCTTCATCACGAACATGCTTCAACTCAGGTTCCAGCCTTAGTCTCTGCAAAGACAAGCAAGAGATTAAGCTAAGATGCAGACTTATGACCTGGAGAGTAATTAAAAAAAAAAAAATGAAAGAAAAAATTAAAGTCCAATGACCCCTCACTTCCCATAGAGTGGTAAAGATTTATTTATTTGTCAGTTGTGGTGTGAAAAGAAAATAAGTTGTTTGAGTGAGAAAAGAGACTGGTTTTAGGGAAGGGAACTAGTCCACCCTCACAACTATTAAGACAAAGAATCAAGTAACTATAGAACATCACGAACATTGTTTTATACATTTATTTCTGAAAAATATGAAATTGTCATATTAATCATGTCACTGTTCCAGGGGAATAAGCTCTGTCCAGAAAATACAAAGCAAAGCAACAATTCTATGACCCAAAAAGAAATTTCAACGCTAGGAACCATGACATACCCATTAGCATAAGGAGAATCACGACGAGAATGGCGATACGGAGGGGACCTGCTATAACTGCGACCACGTCGAGGTGTTATGCTGCGACGACGTGGAGATTTTCTTCCTCGGGGGCTATAACTCCTGTCAAAAGTACAAATTTGATTAAGAAGCATAATTAAAATTTCAGTCATCAATGCTAATCTTTTCCAGAACAAATCAAATAGAGAACCAGTAACTAAAATCACTGCATTATAATATATAAAATCCTTGGAACTGTATCCAGCACTGCCAAGTAAAATTTGCAAACACATCTCCAAGATGCAAACGACAATATGTTAGATTGGCAATCATTACAAAATAAGAAGAAAAGAAGTCTTAAATAAGGCAAAAACTAAGCAGAATATTACAGATATAAACAGAAAAAAAATGAGAATCTACCTATGATGAAGAGAAGCACCAAAAATATGAGGATCTACCTATGATGAAGAGAAGCACCATGCCACATTAAGTTTCAAATGTCATATTCAAAGAAGAACTTCAATACTAAAACAAATATAACCAACCAAAAAAAAAAAAAAACATTGTGGATAATACACAACACAAGCAAAGAAGATAAATAAAAGCCAAGGTGGAAGCAACCACCTGTTCCACAGGATTTATGCAACTTTATCAAATGAAAGCCACAAGAAAATCTGTACATATGTGTGAGAGAAAAGAGAGAGAAATAATTCGCGATCAATAAAATATGGGCCATGGCAGAAAAAGATGTAGCTATTAAAAGTTGAAACACACCTCCGCCCATACCCATAACTTGGACTTCTACGGCGTCGAGGGCTAGGGCTACGACGTCGTCCACTGCCCAAGCCACGTGAACCAATGCGCAATCGGCACTCACGTGCAAAATGACCAGGCTCGCCACACTCATAACACTTCAAATCATCACCTCCACGTCCACGCCCACCACCACGGCCTCCACCACCCTTGGAATTATGAGAAAGCTCCACACGCCAACCATTTTTCCCTGTAAAATAAACTTGCTTCTCAGTAGAATCCTCAAGGCTTCTAAGGCAGAATTAATAAATTTGTGTTTGCAGAGAAGCACGTTAAGGATGACAAAAACAACTAAATGCATATCAACTATAGAATTTGAAAAAAAAAAATAAGTTCATAATAATAAGCCCAAACCACCAAATCAAAAGATTAAAACAAACAAAAATTCCAAACACAGTTTATTTCGATTAGCTTACTCTCAACCAAAAGTAAAGGAATCCTAATCATACTGACCATCCAATGCACGGATTGCATCTACAGCATCTCTGCGATCATCAAACTCTACAAATGCATAACCTGGTGGCCTTCGAGCAACCCAGACACTGCCAAAAAGAAAAAAAAATGTTTGTTTTAAGAATTAACAGATAGAACATGAAAAAGTTTGCTGCAACAAATCTCCAACTCGAAACTCAATTTTCAAATAAAGGACGTTCAAGCTGACACTTTCTGGCATGGACATAGGAAAGGAAGGGTACAACATGGAAGGCTGTGACGGAACATAGTATGATAACCTAAAGGGGTTTAGTTCATTCTTCTTCACAGAAGTCTTGCTCCACTTTTTTGGGTAAGCACTAAGGGAAGGGCCCAGTCAGTAGCCCATTCATTGACAATGGAAAAGCCGGGTTTCCAGGTATTGGTGCCTCTTGGTCCAACTCTTTCCCATTCGAACATGTAGGCCAAAAGGGAGTATCGAATTTGGTGTCGTGGACGAATGATTACCCTCCTGACACAAGATGCATTGCTGACGCGGGTTGTTGCTTTCAAGCTCGTTATCTAGACAAATAAGGGTGCACCGTTTGCAGGCTTGAGAGCGGCAACCGCCCTCAAGTCAAGACTAGAACGAAGGTTGAGCCTTACTCTATTCCTTCGCCCGTGAGACATCTACTCAGTTGTACAAAAGATTCCCATTAGCTGAAAGTGAGTCTACAAGGTGAAGACTCTCTATCGTCAGATCGTTGGCAGTCTGGTTCTGCTTTCTCTGACGCCAAGAATCAGAAAAGTAACCCCTAAAATAAACCAAAATCACTAAAATGCTATTTACAAGATGGAAGAATTTCACTAGTTAATTCACATATGGGAACAAATTATTGGCTAAATAAATTCACATATTTGAAACTTGACCAGAGAAAGCCAATTTTTTTTGGCGATCACATGAAAAAATCGTTACTGAGATACGTTCCACTGACAAATATCATAACCCCAATAATAAAACTCAATCACTTCCGGAAATTTCAAGGAAATGAACAAAATTTCAAAACAAATCATGAAATTGAGGAAGAAATTATACCTGCGAAGCACACCAAACATGCGAAATTCATCCTCGAGATCCCTTTCGTTGACTCGAGGATCCAAATTCCCAACATAAACCCTAGACATTTTCGCACTGTACCTCCAATCTTTAAGATGGCAAAAAAAAAAAAAATCTTAAAAATCCAATCTTTTTGACGTAAAAGAGAAAGTCAAGATCTTTGCTGGTTAGGGTTTAATAAATAGAAGGAGATCTTGAAAGGCATGAATTGGGCTTACCTTAAGGAGAATTTTGGAGGAAAGTGAAGCGTGATCACCAATCGCCGAGCTCTGAAACTCTAGAAATAAGTGCCTGAACCGAGTTTGATGACCGGTGTCTGTAACCTTTTTGAACATTAATATTTCATAGTGATAGGGACGCCCCTTATTGGGCTTTTATTGGGCCTAAGTAAATGGGCTGGTATGGGCTCTGTCTTGATTTGTTCGTTTCCTGTATAAATCTTGTTTTTAAAAAGGATTTTGTTTGCCACAAAATCGTTTTTAACAGTTTTTAAAATGAAGAAAAACAATATTAAGAATCACTTTTTTCTATGCTGTACTGAAAACAAAAACATTAATGTATAACTAATATATACTAACAATACAAGGACCATGAAAAGTGGGCTTGATTATTTACGTAAAAAACGTATATTTATTAATAATTTAAATCAATATTAATTACATATTATTTTTAAAATTAAAAAAAAAAGTATATTCCAACCAAATTTTAAAAACATAAACTCAAAATATCAAAATACACGATTAAACACTACGTAAGGCAATTTTCTAAGTATTTGACTCTAAGAAGAGTTACCTAGATTTTTAAGGGTATTGGTATAAATATCTCTTTCTTCAGGTACCATAATTTAGGCCAAAATGTTGGAGTTAGTGTCCCATTATCCTCTTCAGATTGCAGTTACTGGATCAGAAGAAACAAGCACAAAAGCTACTCAATTCGAAGCACATTACTGATGATAAATCATGTCTAATCACATGAGTTAGTTGAGAATGAATTAAAATAGCTCAAGTACAATTATCATTCCCAGACTTAAAGTCTAACAAGAAGTTCTCAACAGGATGCTCAGTTGGGAGCAGCTCAAAATCAAATTGTATACTCTGCTCTTTGAGTATGAAACCCCCCTACACTCTGCTCCCTCTAGATGTTACAAAATCAACAGAAGTGCAAACCAACCATTTACTTTAGAGTGTAATTGAGAATCTTGTCTTCAAAAGCAAGTGAAGATCATCGAATCAATGCTGGATTTCTGTAAACACAAAATTTTAAAATATTTACAAGACAAAACAAAACAAAATGGAGTTACTTCTAAGACTGATGGACACATGGAGCAATACTAATGCAGTACCAAGATGAGTTGCTATCACCAAGGCAAGGCAAGGCACGGCAAAGGCAGCCAATGGCCTACAGCCTACTGGCCGTCACCCAAGTTCAAGGGTCACTTTCCTCTCTACATCATTATTTTTTAATAGTATGAATTATTGATTGGACAATAATGGTATTAGAAAATTGTACTGGGACTCTTCTTCAGCGTCCGGATATTATAATATTTTGTCATCTATACATAAAGTCTGGTAAAACAAATACGTGAAGTAATGAAATGCAGTAATAAATTAATCAGAGTAAAAAGAATATTAAATAATTAATAAAAAGAAGATAAGGTGGTTGATTGATTATTGCAGCTTTTTCATTCTTTCTATCCTCATTCGAACTGTAATCACTGTCCTTTCGTTATGATTGATTTTTTCCTTTGATCTAGGCACACATCACAGCTCTGCAATAAGCTCGGGTTTGATTCACTTGTTGAACAAACCGTATTATACATCCTGACCTCCTAATTTTTCTAACAAAGGAGGATTTTTTTTTTTTTAACCAATTAGTATGAGAAGGATAGAGATGTTGTAGCTTGAAAAGCTTGGAACTTTATGAGCTTTGGGGAGTGAGGAGTGAAGAGAAGCTCTTGGGACAAAAGGGTTTTGCAGGATAGGCGAGAAGATGTTGGAAGAAGACAAGATTGAAGAGAGCAGTGTGAGACTGGGGAGTTCCAATAGTGGTGGTGAGTCAAGATGGGTTGATGGTGGTGAAATGGAGTCAGAGTCTCCACCTTGGTATACGCAGCAAGAATATGCATCAGGAGATGGGTTTGGATCCATGAGAAGGAGATTGGTGAAGAGGCCCGACAGAGTAGATTCTTTGGATGTTGAAGCAATGGAGATTGCTGCTGCACATCCCCACCACTCTAAGGTAGATACTTTTCTTCACTACTTCGACGTTCTTTCTGTTGCATTCAGTATTCCTACTTCATCTTTTTTTATCTCTTGTTTTAAAAATTTTTGTTCTTCTTAATGTTGTTATGTTATTGTGATAGATTTTGTGGAATTGGGAGTTGTTAGCTTGTCTTCCATAATAGTTTGACCATTTAGATTTTAGAATATGTTATCTGCATAGACCCTCACCCAAGCTTACTGGAAAGTGAATGGATTCATTTTATTAGTATGATCTTGCTTTAATTTTAGCTAAATTTTATGGCAGTCTACAAATACATTTTACAAACTGTTCGGTAAAATCAAAATAAGGGTATAGAGTAAAAACAGTACAAGTATATCTAGTTCAAATATCTTGCAGAAAGAAAAGAATTTTGTGTACTTCCTGATATTTTTATTTGAAATCGTATAAAACATCTTTGAGTGGTTTTTTAGTATAGCACTAGTTTTTGGAAACTATCGTGTTTGCCGGATATTTTTTTTTTGGGGGTTCTCCAGCATTCGAGAGCTTGGTATAGTATAAGGAGAAGCACGATTTCTTTTCCTCCCCTCCCCGGCCGCGGGCGACCCCGCCGCCCCCCCTCCCCCGCCCCCCCCCCCCCCAAAAAAAAATAAAAGTGACTTTTGGTAGGAAGAAGCAGTAATTATCTAGAAGCATGAGTTGTGGGCGGTTGAAGTTTTATACATGAGCAATTCAAAATGTAGAGAGCTTCCTACGTTAATTTTCATCACCAAAACAACATTATTAGTTTCTCAGCCTAGTGCATGGCTTTTAGGCAGTTAAAAGTGAAGAAGCTTCCCCTGTACTTAAGTGCATTCTCACTTGAAAAGTGCTACCGAGAGTTTTTTTTTTTTTTTTTTCCTCAAAAAGTGACTTTTGGTAGGAAGAAGCATTAATTATCCAGAAGCATGAGTTATAGCTGGTTGAAGTTTGTACATGAGCAATTCAAGATGTAGAGAGCATGTCCTACCTTAATTTTTATCATCAAAACAATATTATTAGTTTCTCATACAATGATGTATGTATGCAGTAGCCTAGTGCATGGCTTTTAGGCAGTTAAAAAGTGAAGAAGCTTCCCCTGTACTCAAGTGCATTCTCACTTGAAAAATGCTGCCAAGAGTTTTTTTTTTTTTTTTTTGGGTCATGTAAATATATAGAATTTACATGCCTAGTGAATATACAACCTTTTATTTACTAAACAGTGTTATTTGAATGTTCAGGATTCTTCCATTTGGCACATTCTTACTTTAGCATTTCAAACACTTGGTGTGGTGTATGGTGACATGGGCACTAGCCCTTTATATGTCTTCACTGATGTGTTCAGCAAAGTGCCCCTTGAGACAGAAGTTGATGTCTTGGGGGCCTTATCACTAGTGATGTATACAATTACTCTTATTCCTTTAGCAAAATACATTTTCGTAGTGCTCAAAGCAAATGATAATGGAGAAGGTAAGATCTTCTAGTCATAGGGGTTTATCGGCCAGTTATCTTGTTGAACATGCTTTTCTTAACGAATGAGTAATTCCAATTTCAGGAGGAACATTTGCACTGTACTCACTGATTTGCAGGTATGCCAAGGTTAATATGCTACCAAATCGTCAGAGAGCTGATGAAGAGATCTCAAGTTTTAGGCTTAAACTGCCCACCCCAGAGTTGGAAAGGGCTTTAAATATAAAAGAGACTTTGGAAAAAAGATCTTCCTTGAAAACCCTTCTCTTGTTATTGGTTATGATGGGAGCTTCCATGGTTATAGGGGATGGAATTCTTACTCCAGCAATATCAGGTACATAGATTTATATCTTCTGTATTAATTTGGGACATGATGCCAGTATCTCTAATATTCTGGACCTGCCATTGTTGGGAATAGCTAAATTTTAGTCGATTTAGTGAATCGGAATTATGCTAATGAGCATTATAGTATGGTTTGACATCCATTCCTGGGTGCTAGATTAGATCCTTATATCATTTGGTTGCTTTATCATTCCATGTTGAATGATATCTTTGTGGTGATGGTGATAGATAGGAACTTAGCATTAGGTCTACCCTTCTCTACCTTCTCCTCCTATCCTTTTTCTCTCTCTTTCTGCCTAATCTTTTTTCTGACAGAATTTTCTAGAGACTTCATGTTTCGTGCTTGTTACCTTCCTAATATTATTGAATAGTTTGTTTTTAGGTCCAAGTACGTGTTGATTCCTGTATCATGGCTATATATTTGTGTAACTGTTTAATCATGGGAATATGAAGGTTTGTGATGCTCTTTAGTTTTTGATTGACTCATCTATTGATTTTTCATACTTGAATGCCCCTAATTTATCTTTGTTTCACCAATTATCTTTCGCTCCACACGAGAAGAGTGCTTATACCTTTTAAACCGGTGTAAGTCACCTTTAAGGGTGTGGAACCATACTCATGGGATAACCATCTAATTGTCATACATATTATCATTTATCTTCTTCTTGATAGGGCCGGCTGGCATAATCAAGAACACCATTGTAGTTTGATAAAAACTTTCTTGATGATTGGCAGATGTCTATCTCTTCAAAGTAGAATGAGGGTGACACCACATTCCTGAATTCCAATAATGTGAATCAGTGTTTATATATGTAATGGAGAATTACTTAATATAGATTTAACCAAGGTTACACTAATTCATGATTTTACTTTCTTTTTTTCCCCTTGTTACAGTGATGTCTGCTGTGAGTGGTTTGCAGGGTGAAATAGAAGGATTTGGTACAAGTAGGTGATGTTTCTTTTCTTTCTACTAGCCTGGGGGTGTTTATGTTTCTTTGATTTCTAAAATTAACCAAAAGCACTTAACCAACCGTGCTACCCAAATTTAAGTAAACTGAAAGCAGTGAATCTATATAACATGTAGCAAATGGGGCAACTATTATTAAGTTTCAGTGTTTATTTTCTTTTCTATATGATGTCTTGGTGATTAGAAGTAGAACCAACAGTTACTCATTTGGTGAACCTATCACTTCACCTGAAAATCTTCAGCTATCATGTAGTTTTTGGCAACATCCAATAACTACATTTCAAGCAAGATGACAATTAATCAGATTATTTTTGTGCAGATGCTGTTGTTGTTGTTGCAATCGTACTTCTTGTGGGATTGTTCAGCATACAGCGGTTTGGGACTGGTAAAGTGGGTTTCATGTTTGCACCTATACTTGCTTTGTGGTTCTTCTCATTGGGATCTATTGGAATTTACAACCTAGTTAAGCACGATGTTACTGTTTTAAGGGCATTCAATCCAGCTTATATCTATCTCTTTTTTAAGAAGAACAGCAGATATGCTTGGTCAGCTCTTGGTGGCTGTGTTCTGTGCATTACAGGTATATTATTCTTTTAGAAAATGGGTGCTGTTGTTTGATTGACAATACTTGATATTTTTTTACTTCCTAGTTGATCTTATCAAGAGCTTTTAAAGACAATCATCCGACTACATGAGTGGGCGAAACCAGTTTATCCTTTGATAGTTGTTACCCTGTATTTTATTTATGATGTTTCTAGGGTATGATGGGGTATGATGCATACCTGCTTTTGCAGGAAGCATTTGGAGGTTGTTGTTAAATCTATTGTTGTTGACTGAGCCTGAGTGCATAGCTTCATACTAGGCTTGAAAGTTCAATGAAGAATCATCCTTTTATAATAGATAAATAAACAAATTCGAAGTTGTCCTGCAGATCTGTAGGAAAGGCCCCAGTTTAAATATTTAACATTTTTTTATATGTCGTTGCAGGGGCTGAAGCAATGTTTGCTGATCTAGGCCATTTCTCAGTACAAGCCATACAGGTTTTGTTTCAACATAACCTGAACTTTATTTCTTTACGGATCTTTTTTTAAAAGCCTTCTGTAAAATTTTCTAATCATTTCTGCAGGTTGCCTTCACTAGTGTTGTGTTCCCCTGTCTCCTCTTAGCTTATATGGGCCAAGCAGCGTATCTGATGAAAAATCCTAAATCTGCAGGCAGGATATTCTATGATTCTGTGCCAGGTGACACGTGCCAACCTTTTTCAGTTGTTTCAGATCACAAGATAGAGAAATTTCATAATTAAATGCTCATTTTGGCTCTTACAGTTCTTACATTTTGAACAAACAGACAGTCTTTTCTGGCCAGTCTTTATAATAGCAACCCTTGCTGCCATGATCGCCAGCCAAGCAATGATATCTGCTACATTTTCATGTGTCAAGCAGTCAATGGCTCTTGGATGCTTTCCAAGGATGAAGATAGTTCATACCTCAAGGAAGCTAATGGGTCAAATTTACATTCCTGTAATCAATTGGTTTTTAATGATTATGTGTGTTGTTGTAGTTTCTATTTTCCGGAGCACTACTGATATCGCCAATGCATATGGTTAAGTATCCTTCTTCTCTTGGAATATACATTTTTATGTATTCATTTATTAATATAATTGTTTTTGGGTGATTCGAGAAGATATCCTAGGTTTTTATAGGTTGTATATTGTATTCAGATTTTTGACACCCTAATTTTTCCACACATAGATCAATATAATGTGAATTATTTACGGTACTATGAGTATTGCAAATTTGCTTGCAATGTAAAAAATTCTGTAGGCTGTCAATACTTACAGAACAATGTGGGTATGCAAATTCCTCCCTAGACCTGTAATAGTTTCCTATGATAATTAGAACTTCTTTTTATGTTTGTATTTTAGCTCCAAAGCATATGTAACCTTTTCTTTGGCATTGCTTGTATGGCCAACTTGATTAATGTTGTTGATTGTAAATGACTTCCCTAGTGCCAAAATTGTATAATGGTATTGTTAAACTGATCAAATTGAAATGGTTATTGCAGGCATTGCTGAAGTTGGTGTCATGTTAGTGAGCACCACCTTGGTGACAATTGTGATGCTTCTAATCTGGCAGACCAATTTATTTCTGGTGTTGTGTTTCCCTCTTGTTTTTGGATCGATAGAGCTCATATATTTGTCTGCAGTTCTAACAAAAATCCGTGAGGGTGGTTGGCTTCCACTCGTTTTTGCTTCTTTCTTTCTCTCTGTGATGTACATTTGGAATTATGGGAGTGTGTTGAAGTACCGGAGTGAGGTCAGGGAAAAAATATCCATGGACTTCTTGCTTGATCTTGGCTCCACCCTTGGGACTGTAAGAGTTCCAGGAATTGGATTGCTTTATAATGAGCTTGTTCAAGGTATTCCCTCAATTTTTGGGCAGTTCCTGCTTAGCCTTCCAGCAATCCACTCTACCCTAGTATTTGTTTGTATAAAATATGTACCAGTTCCAGTGGTTCCTCTTGAGGAAAGGTTTCTGTTTCGAAGAGTTGGGCCTAAAGACTATCATATGTTCCGCTGTGTAGCTCGATATGGTTACAAAGATGTCCGGAAGGAAAATCACCATGCATTTGAGCAACTTTTAGTTGAAAGTCTTGAGAAGTTTCTGAGAAGGGAGGCACAAGAACTGGCCCTGGAGAGAAATTTGTTTGGATTGGATTATGATAGTGATACAGAAACTTCGAGGGATAATGAAGTCCCAGGTTCTTATGGAACTGACGAGCTTAGGATTCCATTGATGCGTGATTCAGAAGGAGGAACTTCTGCCTCTGAAGACATTGCTTCAGCATTACCATCCAGTGTCATGGCTTCAGATGAAGATCCAAGTCTGGAGTACGAGCTTTCAGCTCTTCGTGAAGCAATGGATTCAGGATTTACGTATTTGCTTGCACATGGTGATGTGAGGGCAAAAAAGAATTCTTTTTTCGTGAAAAAACTGGTTATAAACTACTTCTATGCATTTTTAAGGAGGAATTGCAGAGCAGGTGCTGCTAATATGAGTGTACCTCACATGAATATCCTTCAAGTTGGAATGACATATATGGTCTGAAATTCTCCTTTTTTTTTTTTCAGTTTTATTGGTACATTGGCTGCCTATTTTAAGCTCCATGTTGAGTTCATCACAAATGCAAAAGAAAAAAAAAAAGGAATAACAAATATTTGCAAACAAACTGTGTTGAATACAAATACTTTCTTTCTTTTTCATTTGTTACCTTGATTTCTGGGATCAGTAATGTGCATTTATCATATGCTTCATATTAGCCATGGTCATTGAGAAAGTGAGTTTGTTTTTTTTTTTTTTTTAATCTCTTTTCTCCTGTTCCTGAGAAGTTGGCAATAATTGAAATCATCGCTGACTCTATAGAGGAAGACTGGAAATTTCCAGGATAATATCAGAACTAAAAGTTGTTTGTCTTCTCATTTACCTGGCAGCATCATACAAAGACAGCTTTGTTTTTTATGCTTTCCTAATCAAGTTGTGTATTCTGAGTAAGAATGTGTGAAAGGTTAAGATGATAGCTTTTCTTGCAATAACAACTTTTTCAACACCTTTACCTCCCACGTTTCTCAACTTATCTTTGAAAAATGTGGTGAGGAAGGGAGCAATTAAGCTTTTGGGTCATTTTTCCTACTCCAATTTTAAAAGCAAGAAGAAAAAGCAGGCCTCATGGCCTACCTGCTTTTCTCCAAAATTACTGGCATTACATTTTTCTTTTTAAAAAATTGCTTTCCACTGTTATTGCCCCCCAAATTTCCTCACTTGACAACCTTTGAGGCTTCAAAGTTGGTTGCTGAGTCAAATTCAATTGTCTCATAAGTTGAAAGCAAGGCCTAAAAGCAGCAATAAAACTGGGCTTACTTATCCCTCAAGGATGACTACATTTTGTTTTGTGAATATCACAAGCATTAACAAGCTGCCATTCCGTATAGGATATCTCCAGCTACAACTAGCAATAGATAGACAGATAGATAGATAGATAGAATTTTGATGTCCTTTTCATGGACATTTAGATGCCATCATCAACAGTCATTTTTGTAATTTGTTCGCATCAACATTTATGTCTTAGTGTGAGCTTACTCTGCCATGTTATAAAAATGATTTTACATTTCGTGTTCAGGTTGATCTTGTTAGATATTATTTATCATATATTGAATTGAATGGTCATGCATGCCTCTTTTTAATTTGGATGTATTACAAAAGATCTCAGATAGTACCTCTCATATTAAAAAAAGTCACTAATTTTAATTTTCTAATCTTATTTCGATACATAAAAATTATAAATTAAGGGAATTATGATCCCCATATGAGACATAAATGAAATGGGTAAGAGGTATAAGTGATTAGTTGGATAATTAAAAAAGGGGTAGGTGATTATAAACTGAAAAATCATTTAAAGTATGACCACACATTAATTGATAGATGCATGTGTGCATGTAAATGTATATAAAATAAATATCTCAAATAGTCATATGGTTGCTAAAAGAGCTTTGCATGAGCATAATATGAAATTGGAATTTAGTTTAGCAAATATGAAATCAATAGTGCTAGGATTACAATCTAATATAACACATATAACCCAAACTCTATAATCTGATGTGGCGGTCTATACAAAAACTTACTATAGGAGGAAAAACAAAAAAATGAGAGGAGTTACATCTTTAATAAGATTTTGTCATGTAAATTGTTACGTCAAGTTGTAGAACTTGAGTTGTATGTAAATTATAAGTTTAGCATTACTAATATAAAGTATACTCATCTACTTTTCTTGTCTTATTAAGGAATTGGGTCAGAAAATCTTGAAAAAGCGTTGCAATTACATGACATTCTTTAGGAAAAAAAATTGCTTAGATACCAATCTAGAAAGATTATGGGAGAATATGTGTATAATATTTTCTAGAGTTATCTTAACATGTGTCTTAAGGGCACACGTTAAATCATGGGAGACTATGTATTTTGATTAGAAAACTAGGGCTCTGTTCTTTCTTGTTTCCAAAAAACTGTTTTCCATTTTCGGAGTATAGAATTCTTGCAAAACGTGTTCTTTTCTGTTTTTGTAATATGTTTTCACAAAACATTGTTTTTAACATTTTCGGAGTTCAAATTTATCCCTCCCTAACTCTTCTATCTCTGTTTTCATCTTCTATTTTCTTCTTCTCTCTCGATTTTATATCAATAATTCATTTCCAAACACATATCTTGTTTTCGTTTTCAAAATTTTAGCTCAAAAATTCATTTCCAAACACATATTCTTAAAACCATTTCTAAATTTGTATTTTACGAATTCATTTCCAAACGCATATCCTTTACTTAAAATACATTCTCTAAATCATAGAAATTCATTTTCCAAATCATTTTGGAAACAAAAACACATGAAACAAAAAAGAACACACCCTAGTTTTTTTTTTAATTTGTGTCCATCGTTACAAATGCATGAAAATGAGTGCATTTAAAAAAAAATACACAAATTTTCATGGTTTAACGTGTGCCCTTAAGGCACGTGAGATCACCTTGTTATGTATTTTCTTTATATTATTGTACAACTTAAACCAACAAGTCCAACCTTCTTATACCACCACCATTCAAAAAATGTCAATAAAAAAGATAATTGAGAAAAATAGTTAATTTTTACAATTTAAAGTTTTAAAGATTAACCCAATACTTTTTGTGTAGGGTATAACAAGTTGGGGAAGAGGGAGAGCAGATTGGGATTAAGATGAACATGAAAATGTAGATGGTGATTCAATGGGTGGGACATTAAAAAAATTAAATAAAAAAGAGAGAGAGAGAGAGAGCACGAGGATGGTGGGTCCAACCCACTATCCTTTCACCACGTGTCATTGATCCCATCAACTTTGCATGCGATTACTGTAAACTTCACGTCATCAAACTTCGATTGAGACCTCCACTCTCATTTCATCTTTTTATATTAATCCATTTTTACCTAAATTTTGTAATTAGAAAAAATAAAAGAGATTAAAACTCTATAAATAACAAAATGAAAAGGATATTTGATTTTAATAGTTTGACGATAAGGAAAAGGAAGGCTAGTGACTATTGAGCCACCACTTTATGGTCATCAATGGTTGAGCCAACTGCCAAGAGGCTTAATAGTCCAGCCATTTACGACCAACCACTCCAATAATCTGCACATAATTCTGGGACCCTTTAGATACTTCTTCTTTGGAGGCACTTTAATGTAAAATTTAATGTACCGATTTATTCAAAGTTGTTTTCGAAAATCTTTTTTTAAAATTTAATTTCATCTTCAGAAAGTTTTATTTTTCTGTCTAAAATTTGGATTGTATTTATAAAAGTAATGTGCTTATATACGTATGTTACGTTGGGTTAAAATAATATTTTGATGAATTGTTCTAAGGAAATTAATTGATGTTATTTACTAAGAATAATTTAACTTGTTTTTTTTTCTTTTTTTAAAAATAAATCTGTTGATGCACGGTTTCCGGACGGCCGGGACGCGGGTCGGAGCTCGGGTGTTACGTCGGGTCCAATCCTGCGATCACAGAAAAACAGTCAGGGGTGCCGGCGGTGGTGCCGGCGGTGACCCTCCGACGCTCAAGTCAGTTTCCGGCACTCCGGGATTTTCTGGGAGAATTTCCTAGAGAGAGAAGCTCTCAAAAGTAAAGGAAATCTAGAGAGAGAGTAAGTTCAGAAAAGTGTGCATACCTTGAGTAATGATTCGGAGGGTTTATATAGGAGTCGAGATGGGTCATTGTGGGACCCAGATAACAGGCCCAGATAATGGGCTTCAGTAATGGGCTTACTGAATTAGAAATAACTAGGCCCAGATGATGGGCTTCAGTAATGGGCTTACTGAATTAGAAATAACTAGGCCCAGATACTGGGCTTCAGTAATGGGCTTACTGAATTAGAAATAATTGAGGCCCAATTTTGTTATGGCCATAACAGTAGTCCCCCCAGGCCCAAGTCGACTAACGGGTCGATGTAGGGACTATTTAGCTATTCTGGGCTGAAAATTAAATGTATGAGGGGGCCGGTCCGAAGGTGTAATTTATTGTGTGGCTTAAACCCTAAATTGGTGCCCTATATAAGATACAAGTGTTGGGGAGTAGGGTTTACTCAACAATAGGAGCGAGTACCTTGGAGGCAGGCAGTGTAGGCGACCACAGCAAATAGAACCCGTCAATCCAAGCAAGAATTTTTCAGCTGCCACAAGTAAGTCCTTCTTTCTTGTATAACTTCAGAATGCATGAATTTATTATGTAAACTTTGCATTTTTTTTTTTACTGCATGCTCGGGTGTGAAAGAAGGAAAGCATGCGTGCGTTTTTTATTGCATGCTCGGGTGTGAAAGAAGAAGAAAATAGTGGGTTGTTTAGGTGTGAAGGAAGAAGAAACAAGTGTGAGTTCATGCTCGGGTATGAAGGAAGGAGGGTGAGAGCGGCCTGGGCGTGCTGCGAGTGCTGCCTGGGCGCGCTGCCTGGGCACGCTGGGCATGCTGCCTGGGCGTGCTGCCTGGGCGCGCTGCCTGGGCGCGCTGCCTGGGCGTGCTGCCTGGGCGCGCTCGATGAGTTGCCGCAGGCGAGGTGTGCTGGGCAAGTCACGGGCGAGCGGCGAGGGGGAGATCCGCGGGTGAGCGGCGAGGGGGAGAGCCGCGGGCGAGGCATGCTGGGCGCAAGGAAGAAGCGGGCGACCGGCGAGGAGGAGAGGCCGGCGACCGGCGAGGGGGTGAAGCAGGCGACCGGCGAGGGGGAGAGTCGCGGGCGGCGTGGCCGAAGGCCAAAGGGCAATCGCGTAACCAATGCATGCGGGTTACGTGATTCTGCAGGGGTCTCCCCGCAAAACTTTAAAGTTTTTATATATATTAGTTTGTAGGGGTGTTTGTGCAAAGTTTCAAAGCTTAAATATTATAACTCCGAGGGTGTTGCTGAAAAATTTCAAAACTTTTACTTAAAATTGCGGGGGTGTTTCTGCGAAATTTCAAACCTTTATTTAATTCGCGGGGGTGTTTCCGCGAATTTTCAAACTTTTATTTTTTTTTCTGCGGGGGTGTTTCCGCGAATTTTCAAACTTTTATTTTTATTTCGCGTGGGTGTTTCCGCGAATTTTTAAAATTTTATTTTTTTTTTCTGCGGGGGTGTTTCCGCGAATTTTCAAACTTTTATTTTTATTTCGCAGGGGTGTTTCCGCGAAATTTCAAACTTCAATATTTTTTCCTCCGCGGGGGTGTTTCTGCGAATTTTAAAACTTAAATAATTTTTCCTCCGCGGGGTGTTTCCACGGTTTTTCAAACTTAAATAATTTTTCCTCCGCGAGGGTGTTTCCGCGGATTTTCAAACTTTAATAATTTTTCCTCCGCGGGGGTGTTTCCGCGGTTTTTCAAACTTAAATAATTTTTCCTCCGCGGAGGTGTTTCCGCGGATTTTCAAACTTTAATAATTTTTCCTCCGCGGGGGTGCTTCCGCGGATTTTCAAACTTGAATAATTTTTCCTCCGCGGGCGTGCTTCCGCGGATTTTCAGACTTGAATAATTTTTCCTCCGCGGGGGTGCTTCCGCGGATTTTCAGACTTGAATAATTTTTCCTCCGCGGGCGTGCTTCCGCGGATTTTCAGACTTGAATAATTTTTTCCTCCGCGGGCGTGCTTCCGCGGATTTTTGATACAATCCCCCAGCATTTTTTTTTTTTTTTACCTCTTCCTTCCCTCAGTAGACTTGGTTTGATGACTAACGACCCCTCTTTGACTGTGCAGATGGCTAGAGTTAAAACCACTGTGAAAGTGCTACGGGGGGAACCGAGTCATCAAACCCAGTCTTCCAGGGACAGGGATCCGGCGACCAACCGTAAAGAAGTTAACGAGTTTTATCAAAACTTCTTCGGTCCGGATCGGGAGCTGGGACAGAATTCTGTCAACCATAAGGTGGTAGACACTGAAGGGGATAGTGATTGGTCGTCCTCCGCTTCTTCGGATAGCGAACTGGAGGTCGAAAAGTGGTGGGAGGCCGACCATATTGATAACCAACTTCCGGACGATCGATTAAAGATATATAGAGCCCACTTCCTCATCCCGGCTTCAGTCATCCTTTTTCTTCCAAGGAAAGGTGATCGGTGGAGTAGGCCACCACGAGGTGTCATTGGTTTGAGCCTAGAGTTATTGAGAGCCGGTCTTCGGGTGCCTTTTGATAACTATGTTCGCCGTATACTCGATGCTATGGGCATCGCTCCTACCCAACTGTCGGCCAATGGGTGGAGGCTTCTGATAGCTTTCCAAAGTTTATTCAGAAGCGCCGGCCTTGGTGACCCTACCACCAACCATGTTAAGCATATTTTTGCCATTCACCCACCGAATGGTGAGAAGACGGGTTACTACTATATATCCCAGCGAGGGAAGACGGATGACCCCAACCGCCTTTTTGGCATTCCCTCCCATGTGAAAGAATGGAAGTTTAAGCAATTCTGGTGTGGTGGCGGTTAGAAGTACCAAGAAGGTGCTCGTCCAAAGGGGGAGAAGTTGAAGATTAGGAGACGTTTTGGTGTTTGTGGTACCCTATTATAATGACACCCTATCTGCCTCTGTTATGACAACTCTTGATCAACTGACATTTTTTTTTTTTAATTGCAGCTCCTTGGACCAAACGTCCGCTGTTATCTCAGAAAGAGAAAGACGACTTGCAAGTGGTGCTCAAGTTACCCGTGGACTCGAAGAACGTGAACAACCTTACTGATCGAGAGCAATTGGCCCGTCTTGGCTTATCACCTCCAATTCCTCCGGAAGGTAAACTTGACCATTACTTTCTGATCTTACTTCATCAAGCATGTGTTTGTTGTCTTACCAGTTTTATTTTCGTGCAGGACTATTTCCTTTACATCCTACCAAGAAGCAGTTCGCTCAACTTGTAGCCAAGATGCCACTTAAGCCTTTCACCCATGACAGACCTAGTTCTTCCCCGAAGAAACGGAGCGGAAGTCCTCCAACTCTTGGACCCCCGAAGAGGAGAGCTAGTGGCCACAAAGAGGTTCCCGTACGGAAGCCGGTTCCTTATAGGTCTGCCTCCGTTCAGCCTGCGAATGATGTGGCAGCCTCTCAGCCTACTGGGAGCAGGTTACCCTCAGCCTCTCAGCTACCCAAACGTTTTACCTTTGACAGTACGGGCTTTCAGAGTGGATCAACATGTGGAGACTACCTTCGGGAATTGTCTCAAAATGCTGCACGCCTCATGCCTACCAATGTCTTTCCGGAAAATGTGAAACTCACATACTTTGATGCTATCGCCGTCGGGATGGGCATCATCCTTCAGGTCAGGTTTTACTGAGACCCTTTCTTCCTTCTTTATACTTTTGAAAGTCATGCCTTAACTCCTTCCCTCTCTTTGCCTTTCTTTCTGTAGGCGACAGGACCCTTGGCTCAGGGAGAGTCTACCAATACCAACCTCCTCAAGGAGGTTAACCATCTCACTTCTGAGGTTGACGACTGGAAGGCGAAACACCTAGTCTGCCTCGACAACTTAACCGAAACGGAGAGAAAAATGGCAGAGATGAAGGAACAGATGGGCAGAATGAAGGCAGACTTGTCCGAAGCCAAGAAGGAGGCGGCTATCCAACATAAGAGGGCCAATGATCTTGGTCGAGAGCTTCGAGAGAGAGCTGCTACTGAGCAAAGTATGATTGACAAAGCAGTCGCTCGCTTCCGTAGGGGTCGTATCTACCAGCAGGCTATGGAACGCTCCTATATTGAGGGAGTCAATGGGGTGCGCAGATGGTTCCATGACCGCCACCCAGAGATTGATCAGTCACCCATAGCTGAGGAGTTAAACCTGGTGGAAGAGTCTATCCCGACAGTGAATTCTGATCCTGAGCAATTCCATCGCCTCATCCTTAAAGATGAAGACTATGAGTCGACATTGGACACAGCAGCCTGGGCGGCCAAGCAAGGTGGCTCTTCCTCATCATCTTCAGATGAAGAAGGGGATGATGAGGCCACTTCTTAGAGTCAATTTAGATTTGATTTTATCTTTTATTGTTTTTGCGTTCAATTCAATGTTATAGGTGAGGAGTTGTCCTTACTTGGACTTGTATGTATGGCACTCCCTAACCAATTTTGAAATAATAAGAACTCCAAGAAGTTTAATTTTTTTCTGGTGTTGTATCCTTTTACTCTTTCCATCCTATTGCAATTTGATCATACATGTGTTCTAAGGAGGTATAGTCACAAGAATTCTGAATAAAACGAACACTTTTATTGACAATCTCTTTATTGGTCTTTCCATGGGAGTTGTTACACATGCATAAGCTCCTGGGCGGAGTTACTGCACATATAGAGAGATTACAGGTAGTACTTCTTCAAGTGCTCAATATTCCATGGATGACGGAGCGACCTCCCATCCATAGTGACCAGTCTGTAGGTGCCTGGTCGGATGATTGCTTTGACTTGATACGGACCCTCCCAGTTGGGCCCTAGTACCCCATCAGTGGGATCTCGGGTACTTTGTAGTACTTGCCTCAAGACCAAGTCTCCCACTTGGAAAGACCGGCGCTTAACCTTAGAGTTGAAATATCGAGCAACCCTCTCTTGGTAAGCAGCAACCTTGACACTAGCGAGATCCTTTTCCTCCTCAAGAAGATCTAGGTTGAGTTGAAGGCTTCTATGATTAAGCTCTACGTCATATCCCTCAGTACGAGGTGACGGAAGGCCAATTTCAACCGGTATGACTGCTTCCGATCCAAACGCCAAGGAGTATGGGGTTGCTCCTGTTGCAGTATGGACAGTGGTTCGGTATGCCCAAAGCACTTGTGGAAGCTCTTCTGGCCATGCACCCTTCCTAGCATCCAATTTGGTCTTGAGGAGGTGTTTAATGGTTTTGTTAACAGCCTCCACCTGACCGTTTGCTTGAGGATGAGCTGGGGATGAAAAGCACAAAGAGATGTTCAACTCCTTACAGAAATTCTTGAAGTTGGAGTTGTCGAATTGTTTGCCGTTGTCCGTAATGATGGTATGAGGGATACCAAACCTATAGACAATTGACTTCCGTACGAAGTCCGTGGTCTTCCTTTCAGTAATCGATGCGAGGGGCTCAGCCTCTGCCCACTTAGTGAAGTAGTCAATTGCCACAACAGCATATTTAACTTGACCTTTACCCATTGGAAGAGGTCCAATGAGGTCAAGCCCCCATTGGGCGAACGGCCATGAGGCTGTCATTGGAGTCAGGTTTTCAGGAGCTTTCCTTAGAATGTTGGCAAATCTCTGGCATTTGTGGCACCTAGTTGAGATTGTCTTAGCATCATTCTTCATGGTTGGCCAATAGTATCCATGACTGATACACTTATGAGCTAGAGACCGTCCACCAGAATGGTTACCACATATCCCCTCGTGGATTTCTCTGAGAACATAATCAGCTTCTTCTGGGCGAAGACATTTTAAAAGAGGAAGACTGAACCCTCTTTTGTAAAGAACACCATTGACCATAGTGTACCTTGACGCTCTCCCTCTTATCTTGATTGCTTCATTGCGGTTAGCTTGAAGTTCCCCCGTTTCTAAGAACTTTATGATAGGGTCCATCCAGCAAGGGTTACCATTAATGGTCATTGTCTTTTCTTGCGGAAGCTCATGTTATGATATGCTTGGAGATTCCAGGTCGACCATGTGATAGGCGGTCGGTAGAAGGGGGTCTATTCCTGAAGCAATTCTGGCTAAACTGTCAGCCTTTGAATTCTCTGCCCTTAGGACTCTCACGATGTCAAACCCTTTAAAACCGCGCAGGAGGGAGTTAACTCTATCCAAGTAAGCTATCATGGTAGAGCCTTTTGCCTGATAGTCTCCACGGATTTGGTTAACCACAAGTTGGGAATCGCTGTGGATGACGATCTCTCCAACCCCCAAGGCAACTGCCAGCCTAAGTCCTCCAAGGAGAGCTTCATACTCTGCGACATTATTTGTGGCTTTAAAATTGAAACGTAGTGCCACAGCTACCTCTACTCCATCCGGGGTTGATAGGATCAATCCAGCTCCACTACCGACCTTATTAGATGACCCATCTACGAATAAGATCCATGCCTTCTGTGGGTCAATTCCCACGGGCATTGGTCGATCATGTGACCCTGTGCTGGTTTCTTCATGCTCCTTGTCTATACCACTTGAAAATTCAGCAATGAAATCAGCGATTGCCTGCCCTTTGATTGATGGTCTTGCAACATAATGTACGTCAAATTCTCCCAACTCAATGGACCACTTGACAAGTCTTCCAGAAAGCTCTGGACGATAGAGTATCTGTCGCAAAGGGTGGTCAGTTGGGACCATGACAGTATGTGCTTGAAAATACGGGCGAAGCTTTCGTGCTGCAACGACTAGGGCGAGAGCCAGCTTCTCCATAGGAGGGTATCTACCTTCAACTTCAGTCAAGGCCTTACTCACATAATAGACTGGCCTCTGAATTCCATGATCCTCACGGACAAGAGCTGCACTTACTGCGCATGCTGAGACTGCTAGATACAGAAAAAGTGGTTCCCCCAAAACTGGCTTTGGAGAGGAGAGGAGGAGAACCTAAGTACTTTTTCAGCTGTAGGAATGCATTCTCACACTCACTTGTCCATTCAAACTGATTGCACTTCCTCAACGCTTTGAAGAAAGGGTGACATTTGTCAGTCGCCCTAGATATAAAGCGATTCAAGGCGGCCAGTCGTCCAGTGAGGACTTGTATATCCTTTGGAGTTTTGGGAGATTCTAGCCGCATAAGTGCTTGGATTTTTTCAGGATTGGCCTCTATCCCCCTTTGGGTGACAATGAATCTCAAGAACTTCCCAGAGGATACTCTAAAAGCACATTTGGTGGGATTCAGCTTCATATCATGCTTCCGGAGGATGTCAAAAGTAGTTCGGAGGTCGTCCACGTGGGATCTAGCGTCCATGCTCTTGGTGAGCATATCATCCACATAAACTTCCATTGTCTTTCCTAAGAGAGGAGCAAACATGGAGTTTACCAATCGTTGATAAGTTGCTCCAGCATTTTTCAATCCGAACGGCATCATTCGGTAACAGTATAACCCTCTATCAGTGATGAAGGCCATTTTTTCTTCATCCTTCGAATACATGGGAATCTGGTTATAACCATAATAAGCATCCATGAAGCTTAGCAGTTGGTGGCCAGCAGTGGCATCAACTAATTGATCTATCCTGGGTAGTGGAAAGCTGTCTTTTGGACAGTGCTTGTTCAAGTCCTTGAAGTCGATGTAGACACGCCATTTTCCATTGGCTTTTTTCACTAAAACAACATTAGAGAGCCATTCAGGGTAGTTTACCTCCCGAATGATTTCACTTGTCAAGAGTTTGCTTACTTCTAAGGCAATCGCCTCTGAACGTTCTGGGGCTTGGTGCCTCCTTTTTTGTCGGACAGGTTGAGCTCCAGGATTGACATTAAGGCGGTGGACAGCTATATTTGGGTCTATGCCAGGCATGTCTTCGTGAGACCATGCAAAAATGTCGCTGTACTCCCGTAGGAAACCAATCAACCTATCCTTGATTGGTGGAGGAAGGTTCTCACCTACCTTCACTGTCTTCTCCGGATCATTCAAGCAAACAGGAATGTCATCCATCCCTTCTACTGGAGCTACAACCTCCCCTTTCTCTTGATCTCGTGGATCCAAACTTTCCATCCCCTCGGAAGGCTCTCCACGAATCATCCATAGCTTTTGCGCCTTCTCTTTGAAAGCCATGTTGTAGCATTCCCGAGAAGTTCGTTGTTCACCTTTTACTTCTCCTATCCCTGAGGGTGTTGGACATTTTAGGACATGATGATAAACACCCATCACGGTCTTGAAGTCATAGAGTGACGGCCGACCAAGGATGGCGTTATACACTCCCGGATGATCTACCACAAGAAAATTTACCATCCTGGTTGTCTGCAGGGAGCCTTCTCCCAAGGTTACAGGTAACGAGATTATTCCTTCAAGGATAACCTTTCCTCCAGCGAATCCCATCAGAGAAGTTTGGATGTCTCTCATATCTCTACGATTGAGACCCAATCGATCGAATGCATCCAACGACATTATGTCAGCCGAGCTTCCGTTGTCAATCAACACTCTTCGTAGCCTTTTATTGGCCACTATCACTGTGATGACCAAGGCATCACAATGTGGATGGTGGATACCCTGCGCATCCTGTGATGAAAAGGAGATAACATCATGATCTCCTACATTGGTGGAAGAGGCTGTCAGATTGACCTCGTGGCGAGGGAGGTCATATCTTGCTTGCCTGGCTAGGTGCCTTCGGGCTTGGGAGCTCGAACCAGCCACTACTCCCCCAAAGATTGTGACTACTTCTTCCAACGGTTCCTTCCCTTTGTCATTCTTATTAGACGGTTCAGGAGGTCGATAGATATATTCCTGCAGCTGGCCATCCTTGATAAGACTCTCGATTTGTCTCCTCAGTTCGAAGCAATCCGCAGTATTATGACCATGAGCCTGGTGGAAATGACAAAACTTTCTTTTGTCTCTTGTTTTTGGATTCGACCGTAAGGGGGCAGGTTCTTTCAGCAGGCCTTTATCTTTGATTTCTTTCAGAATATCCTGCTGTGGCATAATAAGCAACGTGAATGTGCGGTGCTCCTCCTGAGGTCGGTCATGATGCTCTTGGCGGGGTCGGGTGGATGACCCTTGTAACAGGAAGCGATCATTTCTGATTGTGTCTCGTGCAGAGCGTCGATCCGAAACTGATCTACGATTTCTATCATGAGGTTCTCCTCTATTATCATACGGTCGTCTATCTGTACGTGAGGAATTAGGTACCACCGGAGTCTGCCCAGGGTAATTTGCTTGAAAAATTTCCTCTGCATCAGCATGACTAGAGACCCTTGCTAATGCTTCTTGATACGTACGTGGGAGGTTGACGGAGAATTCCCATGCTAGAGGGAGCTCCCCTCTGATTCCTTGAACCAAGCCTTGCATGGCGTAACCATCATGAAATAGATCCACTCGGGCAACCTCCCGCTGATATCTGTCTAAAAATGCGCGGAGGGATTCATTACGACCCTGCTTGATTGAAAGAAGGCTCTGCGCTGGTCGGCTTCTCGTTTTCATATTGCTAAAATGCGTGAGGAAACTACGGGCAAGCTCATCAAAGCTGGAGATGGATGCAGCTGGTAGCCTTCTATACCATTGCTTAGCTGATCCTCCAAGGGTAAGAGAAAAGGTTCTGCACATGATTCCCCCTGAGACCCCTTGTATCTCCATATGAGAAATAAAAGAGTCTAAATGCTCTCGGGGGTCTGTTGTCCCTTGGTAAAGCTCGAGTTGCGGCATCTGGAACCCATGTGGGTATCTTTCCCTTAGAATATCTTCAGCAAATGGTGATTCCCATTGTGGACGCCCATCTTCTTCTCCTCCTGAACGCTTAATTAACCTCTCCAGCTTATGGATTTTTTCATCCATTTCTCGTTTGAACTCTGCATAATGATTGTCTGATGTCCCCTCTTCCGAGACATCCATTGGGGAATCATCTGGGCGATGATTCTTAACTCTAGGTGGTGAGCTGGGGCGATTTCTTTTGGGCTGATAACTACGTCCGGGAGCGTAAGGACCATGATAAGAATAGGCGGGCTGATCAACATTACTTCCTCTCGGTATCTGCTCAATGCTTGTATGGCGCTTCTTGTTCAGAGAGTGTCGAAGGTCTACTGCTGCTAACCGTTGTTCAGATACGATATGCGAGGGAGAGGGAATCTGTGGACGACCATCCCCTCTCTGATCAATAGGGTGGGGAAGATTCGGTTGAATAACCTGATGGCGAGGCAATCCAATAGTCTGGGCGACTAAGTCAGGATGTCCACCAATATCCGTCTAGACATTTGGTACTACCATGGCACTCATTTGGTTATTCCCAACAGTGTTTGCAGCCTGTTGAGCATTTTGTCCAAATGCTTGATTGAACACAGTCACCATACGATTCATCTGTTCACTGAAATTCCGCATAGTATGTTCCATGGTAGTTAACCGGTTGCTCTTGCCTTTCTTTGGTCTTCTAAGTGGAAGACGGGGTTGCCTGAGGTTAGGCCCCACCCCAGAGGATATAACTAATGCTCTCCCCGTATCAACTACCCTTCGGCGTCGGGGAGGTGCTTCAACCTCGATTTCTTCGTCAACCTCTAGGGAGGTTGAGTGTTGGGATTCGTGACTCATGATGTGTTTGAATAAGTTTGGATGGGAGCAACAACTAAAAAGGCTTGAATTGTCGTCCCCACAGACGGCGCCAACTGTTGATGCACGGTTTTCGGACGGCCGGGACGCGGGTCGGAGCTCTGGTGTTACGTCGGGTCCAATCCTGCGATCACAGAAAAACAGTCAGGGGTGCCGGCGGTGGTGCCAGCGGTGACCCTCCGACGCTCAAGTCAGTTTCCGGCACTCCGGGATTTTCTGGGAGAATTTCCTAAAGAGAGAAGCTCTCAAAAGTAAAGGAAATCTAGAGAGAGAATAAGTTCAGAAAAGTGTGCATACCTTGAGTAATGATTCGGAGGGTTTATATAGGAGTCGAGATGGGTCATTGTGGGACCCAGATAACAGGCCCAGATAATGGGCTTCAGTAATGGGCTTACTGAATTAGAAATAACTAGGCCCAGATGATGGGCTTCAGTAATGGGCTTACTGAATTAGAAATAACTAGGCCCAGATACTGGGCTTCAGTAATGGGCTTACTGAATTAGAAATAATTGAGGCCCAATTTTGTTATGGCCATAACAAAATCAATTATCTAATCTGTTTGTTTATTTGGAAAATTTTATTGACCGATAAATTAAAAAAATGGAATAAAACTTTGATTTGACACCTTGACTACGTGACAGGAAGTAGCCAAGATTTGTCTAATCCATTTAATAGTACATTACGTTATATATGTCCCCGACCCTACAGCACTCGCATACAAAAATTACAAATAAAAAAAATGGCACATATCAAGTAGAAAATAAGTAAATTACAACCCTAAAAATTAATTTGACTGCCATCTTAATGAATATTTACCTTAATATAAATTATAGAAAAATGCTCCAATCAAATTAGAGCCTCATATGAAGATAAAAGATTAAGAAAATTAGCTCTCAGGTAGTTGAGGGTCTGAATTTTGGTGCATTTAATTATATCAACATCTTAAATTTGTGCCCTCTTGATAAAAACTTAAAAATTTCACCCTTAGTTGTCTTTTGAATAATGGGGTTGGGGTGTCCGACCAACTCTCTAGTTGGTTCTATACTTAATTGTCTTTGAGTTATAGGGTTGGAGTAGCCGACCAATCCTCTAATTAAGGCCCGATCGAAAATAGATAAAATAGTCTGATTGGATACAGAAGTCAATAAAAATAAAACAAAAATACATCTTTCACGTCATTTTACAATAACCTCGATAAAGCTCCATGTAAGACCAAGTCATCTTCTACTACTATAACAATATCTTTGTGCGCAGTTGGTAGAGTAAATAATGTTAAAAGTCTGTCACGCACGTCATGCCCACTAGTATCCTCGAAGAGTTTGAAGATTGAAATTAACAAATGTGTGGACAATACAGTTGGTTCATGCTCAAATTTAATACAAATAAAATATTGATCATCAAGTAGAAAGTAAGTAAAACACAAACCCAGAAGTTAATTTGATTGCCATCTTAATGCATGTGTCCCTTAACATAAATTATATAAAAAATGTTTCGGTCAAATTAGAGCCCCGTACGGATATAAAAGATTAAGAAAAATAGCCCTCAGGCGATAGCCCAAGTCGTTGAGCGGTGGTTGAGAAGTCTCAACCTTGGTGTATTTAGTTATAGTAAGCTCTCGGTTTTGTGTTCTCCTAATAAAAATTTAAAAATTTTAATCTTAATTGTCTTTTGAGTTATGGGGTTGGGACATCCGATCAACCCTCAATTAGAGTTTGATCGAAACAGATATAAATGATCCAGTTTGATGTGAGAGTAAAAAAATAATATAAAACAAAAAATACATATTTTACGTCATTTAAAAATAACTTCGATGAAGCTCCATGGAAAATCAGGTCGTATTCTAATGCTATAACAATATCTTTATGCGTAGCTGGTAAAGTAAAAAGAAAAAGCTAAAAAAATGGGTCAATCACCTCATGCCCACTAGTATCTTCGAAGAGTTTGAAGACTTTAATTAATATATGTGTGGATAATATAGTTGGTTCATGCTTAAATTTAATTCAAATAAAATGTTGATCATGTGGCGTGTACTTCACATTGTCGTTCCTCTTGGGAAACTTTTCAAAAGCCACTTAGCCTAACTTACTTGCATCATCAAATCATTTAATTTAATTGGGCAAATTATGAGGAGATGAAACATCAAAATCATGACCTAACTGAACTTTGATTCGTGATTAGTGACAGTGATAATGGTAGTTTAATTTGGAGTTTGGCCATGCTTGACCTATTAAAGTGACCAAACCTACACATCATCATTATCATCATTGATCTTCTCTTTATACTTTAATTAAAACTTCTTGTTATCTATTTATATTTATTACTCACAACAGGTTGATTCAAGTTGTAAGAGCGATCTAGGAGGGACTTGGTAAGGTCAACGGTGAAATCTTGGGTTCGATTCTTCCCAATAGAATTTCTCCATAAGGTAAGCAAGATATCGTGACAGTGGGTTGTAGTCGCGCTAGCCTCCTTCGAGGATTAATTGTGACAGTGGGTTGTAGTCGCGCTGGTCTAGACACCTCAGTTACCAAAAAAAAAAAATATATTTATGGCATCATTATAGAAAATTTACAGTTGGGTTTATGATTTACCAAAAATGTATATAATTAGTGAATTTTGGGATGCAATTAGAGCACTTTAATTGAAGAGATTATTAATTAGTATATGTAGTTCACCTAACTGATGAAAGAGTCGGTGCGGGTGGATGCTGATGATAATATTCCGAGTTTCGTCGTTTTGGGCAGCTTGGAATATTTGGATTGCAATCAATCAATTTTTTATTGTAATGAGTTGCATGCACGAAACTACTTGTCGTTTTGTGCGTTTAATCATCAGCATGAGCCACGAGTTGGGACAATTGGGTCACATCACAAACTCTAAATTATAACCAAGCAAATCTAATTAAAAACCGCAAATTTTGTTTCTGTATACATTGATTTTCAGCCTTTTAATTAGGCAGAAAATTTAATATCACCATACTTATGTCCATCGCCTAAAGACCAATTTTGCCATAAAATTACATGGAAAAGGAAAAAAAAAATCAAGTTAAGAGTAAACTGGAGGCTTGGGCCATGGTGCATTCAACTACATCAAGGTTCTAAGTTCATTCATCTTAGTTGTCTTCTGGGTCATCGGGTTGGTGCATTCGATTGAACCCTAGTTGGGGCCTAGTCCAATTCGATGCAAGAGTCATAAAATTGAGAATCAAACTCGTCTCATTAGGGTTTGGTATATGTTGTGTAGATTTAATTATCTTTCCTAAATTCGATAGTTTTCCAATTTGTTCAATATTTATCCAATACAATTTGATAATTGTTTAACTATTGACAACTCATTGGACAATGCACGTAACACTTAACTAAATGCTATAAAAAGAATTCGAGATTTTATTACTTAATTGGCTATTTTTAACAATTTTTTAAAAAAATTTTTAGCAATGGGGTATGGTATATAAATGATGAAAACTTTGGAACATAACTGGACTAATTAAAAGCATATAAGGTCTCCTTTATAGGGGAACCAAAAAAAAAAAAAGATGTCCTATAATAATACAGTATAAATATTTATATACTTGAAAAGCTACTTATGATATCATAAACTATCAAAAAAATCAAACGGAACAAATGAATGGAAGAAAGAAAGTTTCATGCATAGCTTTTGAATGTTTAGGTAAGAAGCAAAAAAGGTGAGAAAAACAAATAAATAAATAAATAAATGAGAGAAAATAAAGATATAGACAAAGCAATCTCTTTAATTTAAGCACTTTTCAAAGATTGTATATAATTGTGTTGAAAAGATTGGATTGGACCATTCAACAATTATGATTCCTCTTATTTCAAAATTATATACATGTACATCCACGTTCTAAATTTCTAATAATGCATTGCATATATCAAATATCATACACAATTGGGTCCAAATTCATAACCCTTTTTTTCTTTAATCAACAATAATATACATGTGTGACATATGGTTCAATAATATTAAATTTTGATAATTTATTTCTCATATTCTTCTCAAAAAACTTGTGTAAACCCATAATTAAAAAGAAAAAAAATGTGGGTGAGTTTATGTTTTCTAAGTGGAAGTCTTTAGATGAGTCTTGAGTCACAAATTCTCATCTAATTTTTTATTACTTTTTTGCTTTTTGATTTTCTAGATGTTTCCTTCTCTTCCTTTGGCAAATGACAATAGTGCATGCTTTGACCAAAGAGGCAACAATTCATTCCTCCAACTTAGAGGGTAAACTCCATTATTATCATTATAATTAATATTGATTTGTGCAATAATTCAAATGCCCAATTTGATATTTAGCTTGCTTTCTCTCTAGAACATTATAAGATTAACAAATAATTAGCTTTTGAAACACCCAATTTGATATTATTAGCTAAGATTAGCTTTCTCTCTAGAACATTATATTATTAAAATAATAATAATATAAATAATTAGCTTTTGATTACAGAAATCATAAACAAATATCTATTGACAAGTAGTCAAGTGAGGACTTTAAAATCCCAATTATATTATAATATAAGAAATTCAATTTGTGGAGAATAGAATACATTGAATTATATGCTTGATTTAGCAATATTGAAGAGTTGCTTTCAGTCAACAAATCACATAATTCGATAAAAATAACAGCTGGCTTTACTTAGCAAAAAGAATATCCAAACATGGAAAGGATTCTATTTAGATTCCATTATTTGCTTCACAAAATTTTTTAATAGAAGATGAATCTAGTTGTAAGCCTAGATATCTAATTGATTATTAATTTAGTTATTATCATTTTCACAAGAGATTGACTACAGGTTTTAAATTAATGATACATAATTAAAATGATGATTATATTTTATATATGATATTTAAGCAGCCTCAATCTCATATTTTATGCATTTTTTATTAAATTTGATGTGTTTACGTGACACACGTTAAGTAACAGTTGAACCAAAAATGGGAATGACTTGTAAACAAAAAACAAAGATATGGTCGAAAGCATGGACGGCTCTAAATGGGTTAAAGTGAAATTTTTTGTTTTGATAAAAGATGGTAATGGCAATTGACAGGCCACCAGACGCTGAGATTGCAATAGTCAACTTGAAGTTTGACTACATTTTATTAATCAACTTTAAAGCTTTTGCTATTGTTATTGTTATCGCTTTATATAAAGTTTCAATTATATGAACCGACAATGCACTTATCAATCCTCCGCTCTCGTCCCTCTGTCGCTTTCTTTTCTTGATATTTTTTTTAACAACAATTTATATTCAAAATTAACTTAGGTTAAACACAGATTAACATTATAAATAAATTATTTTAATATTCTATATAAAAAATAATAAAATAGAATTATAATTCAAATACAACCTTAAAATTTGTTCAAACAAACGTTGAAGGACACATGCAAGAAATTATAAAGGGGCTGAGAGGAGAGTCGAGCAAGAGGAATAGGAGCGTTTTATTTGCATGAATTGGGGGAAATAAAAAATAAAAAATTTGGATTTGATTGATTGGTTCAACTCAGTTTCGTGGGTAGAAACGTAACGGTTGAGTTGAATAAAAGCAGTGAGAAATATGTAGTTGGTATAAAAAATGAAGGGAGGAGAGAAGAAGCTATCGTTTTCAGTGAGTGAACTCAGTCCGAGTTTTAACTTTTTATAGACGCTAGAATTTGGCAACCCCATTTGTTGTCTGCTAATTTGCAGTGCAAATTGCCACTTCATAAATCAAAATCTACCCAAGTGGAGAAGAGAAGATCCCCTCTCTCTCTGTCTCTCTCTTTCTCACTCTTCAATTTAGATTAAAAAATAAAAATATTATATTCTTGTATTTGGAATAACCAAACACAGATAGAGACACGCAGGCAGTGCCCCGGCTTCACTTTGAGCAAACTACAAACACATTTATTGTATTGTAATGTAAATCACTGAATTGCACACAATTTATTCTCGTATTTTAATCTGATTTTTAAGTGAAGAGTCTTGTTCCTCTCCGTCCGATGTGGCTTTTTTTTTTTTTTCGAGTTTGTTCCTGCCGTGTCTGTGTCTGTATTCAAGGTTGTTCAACTGCTGTCTACATGACTCCTTCATAAAATAAATATTCTTTTATTGCTTCTTTCTTTTTTAAAAATCAGTTTTTTAAGTGTTTCTCCATTCGTAACTTACTGGGGAGGGCGTTTCTGCATCTGGGTTCTCTCCAAAAATGAATCTTTATGAATTTTGAGACTGCTCATCATGGATCCAGAGACCGGACTTCATCAAAATATTGTCAAGGTGAGATGTTATGTATTGATGGTTTGTTTCTGGAATAGGCCATTTCAGTTTTTTAATCAAATTCTAGTCTTTGTTGTAGATGCATTTATTTGTTACTATTTTTCAGTTGTTTATGTGATCAAAATTATTATTATTATTTTTTTTTTTGCAAGAAATGTCTTTGTTGCAGATGCATTTATTTGTTACTATTTTTCAGTTTTTTATGTGATCAAAATTGTTTCTTTGTTGCAAAAAAAAAAAAAAATGCGTTGATTCTAACTTTTTAGATGAACCCAGTTCAGTTTTCTGATCAGATTGTTGTTTTGTTTTGTTTATGTTGCAGAGAGAGTCATGGAGAACAGTGTTAACTTTAGCTTATCAAAGTCTCGGTGTTGTCTATGGAGATTTAAGCACTTCGCCGTTATATGTGTACAAGAGCACATTCGCTGAGGATATTCAACATTCAGAGACGAACGAGGAGATTTTTGGAGTTCTATCCTTCGTTTTCTGGACTCTAACTTTGGTTCCTTTGCTTAAATATGTGTTCATAGTGCTTAGAGCTGATGATAATGGTGAAGGAGGCACTTTTGCTTTGTACTCGTTGTTGTGTCGACACGCCCGAGTCAACTCTCTGCCTAATTGCCAGTTGGCCGACGAGGAACTCAGTGAGTATAAGAAGGATATTATTGGCTCGGCACCACAAACTAGTTTTGGGGCAAAGTTGAAATCCACTTTGGAGAGGTATAGGGTGTTGCAGCGGTTTTTGCTTGTATTGTCTTTGATTGGGACATGTATGGTGATTGGTGATGGTGTGCTCACCCCAGCTATTTCTGGTAAATATTGGATTTGTTTGTCGGGTATTGCTTCCGTGTTTGGTGTTTTGAGTTTTTGAAGGCTTATTGATTGTTTGTTTTCTACAGTTTTCTCTGCAGTTTCAGGGCTTGAGCTTTCCACGGCTAAGGAGCATCACAAATGTAAGATCCTTAGCCTTTTCTTGCCTCTTTTTTGATTATTTGTGAACATGGGAAACTATTTCATGTTTGTGGTTTGGCAAAATTATTATTATTATTTTTTTGGAAATATTTTTGGTTGTGTAATTTTTAGCTTAATCCCTTTTAGTTGGAATTTCCAGATTTTTATCAGAGGAAAATTTGAGTTCCTAGCGGTGTCCAATTTACCAACTCTCCCTTTTTTATTCATTTTAATTTTATATTGTTGCCTTTACTGTTCTCTAGTTGATCTTTTGGAAATTTCCATTGTGCATCTTGTTGATGGCTTGTTCAACAACCTAAAAATATAATCTTCTTTTTGTTTCTTAATTACCATTCTTTAAATCTCTGGAGAGTTCACATAGTTATCTCCCAATTGTCGTTCCACCCACTATCCCTGAAATAGCTGCATCTGCATCCTGTGAAGCCCATAATGTTACATCTCAACTTAGGTTGCATACAATGGCCTATTGGCCTATATCAATTATCATGCGAAACAGTCATTTATACAGAATCATAATTTTCAGAATCTGTTCAAATTAATTAAAATGGATCTGTCTTATGATGCTGCCACTTGCCCACATTTCTTCCATCTAAGGGATTGTATTTTATGTATCATGATGGTCTAGTTTAAGGTCTTTGTTTGTGCTACCTACCTGGTTTTGTCTTCTAGAGTGTAAATTTAGGTGCTGAGTCTCACTTTCAAGTTTTCAACATCTTGATGGTATATAAGAATTTGTTGTCTCTAAGAGCCAAGGAAAAATTTCTTCCATCTAGGGATGATGGTCCAGTTTGAGGTCTTTGTTTGTGCTACCTACCTGGTTTTCTTTTCTAGAGTGCAAATTTAGGTAGTGAGTTTCACTCTCAAGTTTTCAACATCTTGATGGTAAATAAGAATTTGTTGTATATAAAAGCCAAGGAAAAATTTTATCCCTTTTTTTTCACTGACCTTCATAACTGCTTCCTTATCTTGATTTTTCTTTAGGCACATTAGCAGTTAGATTTTTATACTTAATACTTTTTTGCTACTTCTTTACCGCACATGACAAACATATATCATTAATACTGCTTTTTGAAAATTCAATAATTTTGCAGATATAGAACTTCCAGTTTCTTGCATCATACTGATTGGCCTGTTTGCTCTTCAACATTTTGGCACACACAGGGTCGGATTCTTGTTCGCACCTGTGGTTTTAACATGGCTTGTGTGCATCAGCGCCATTGGTGTATACAACATTTTTCATTGGAATCCTCATGTATATCAAGCACTTTCTCCCTATTACATGTATAAATTTGTAAGGAAAACACAGAGCGGAGGTTGGATGTCTCTGGGGGGAATTTTATTGTGTATAACAGGTATTTGCGTGAGGTAGTTTTTGTTTTATTTTGAAGCCATCAATAAAAACGGTAGCTTTCGTAAATTTTTAACGCACAACTTTGTTATGCAGGCTCAGAGGCAATGTTTGCTGATCTTGGACACTTTTCGCAATTGTCAATTAAGGTATATATTCTTAAAAATTCAAAAACCATGTACATAATTTTTTCTGCTAAATTAACTCAATATCCATGTGTAAACATCTGATTGGTGAGCTGTTGCATATATTACTTGTAGACAGTTAAAATCTTGTGCCTCCTTTCCTTGTACCTACCTCATTTATATATTTAAGCATGTGGGCAATATGTTTTTGGAGTTCCAGAGTTTAATATTGTTCAAGCATCTGCTTACAATGGGTATGTTAGAAGTTTGGAGTCATTTGGTTAGCCCATGTGACTTTTTGGTCCCGTCCGCACTGGGTTTGGAACCATCTCTGGTACTAAGTGGAGATTGTTGTTAAAGATGGTAGAGGTGTACAGGTCAATACCTATAAAATAATTGAGCCTAGTTCTTTTGTGCCCTGTGATAAAGTCAGTCAGATACCAGACCCAAGAGTTTAATTACTATAGGTTCAAGTCCATTGTTGAATAACTGGCAAGAAATTTCCCACATGTATAATAACCTCATTAATGTTTTCACCTGGTAAGGCCTAACAAGAGATGCTAATCTAGCTTGTTGGTTTGAGAATATTTAAGACCTGATCATATCTGGTCATTTGGCTTTTAACCATACCTATTAAATAAAATAAATGATCAGATATTAATTGGTCGAAAATGATTAAAGTAGCTGGAAAACATAGTATATTACTTGACTGCTACTAAGTCTCTTACACTGCATTCTTTGAACTTCAGCATAAATCATCTCATTGAGGTTCCTGCTCAAGAAGATGTCTGACAAGCCTAAGACCTTTCTAATCCGAACTGAAAAATAAATAGTTAAATAAAATAAAATAAACTATTTTAGGATATAAATGCATTAATATGAAGTGCCTTTTTGCCCCATACAGAGATGTGAGTGATTTTTTTTTTCTTAAGAAAAAATAGGACTAAAATCAACTCACCAACATTTTGTGATCTTTTTCTCTCCCTCAACAACTGTTCAGTTCACTATGATACCCTTTATTTGCCTTACAGTTTAAATATTGAATTATTCCATATTGTGCCCATCACGATCAGTAGTGTAAAGCTATTATAGTTGGCGGTTGTAAGAATAATTAGGACATCTAAGTTTGGCTCTTTTGTCCTTGAAGCTTTTTGGTTGAATAAGTTATCTTCATTTCTTGTTACTTTTCTGATTATCTATCAGCATTACTTCTTTTGCTTGGTAGAACTATATTCTTTAGTATTAAAATTAAGTTACTTGTGAGCTGAATTCATTATTCCTTTATATTTCAATGGCCAGTTGTTGGGAAGAATCTGGCACTGGAAACTACAATGGCCATAAAATACAAGAATCACATTTGATGATAATGTATATAGCACGCACGCTCTGTTTTGTCTGGTTGAGTAACACAGAGAAAATAACAGTTTGGTATGTGCACATTCTGCAGATTGCTTTCACATCTTTGGTTTATCCATCGTTGATTCTTGCATATATGGGGCAAGCTGCTTATCTATCTCAGCATCATGATTTTGACAAGGACTATCAAGTTGGATTTTATGTGTCTGTACCAGGTAGTTCAATTTGTTTTTCAATGTAGATTATGCACTCTAAATAATGAGTTTTGGCTTATTGGATGTGCCCCTTGTGAAATCCAGAGAAATTAAGATGGCCAGTTCTGGTTATAGCCATACTTGCTGCAGTAGTGGGAAGCCAAGCCATTATTACTGGGACTTTCTCAATCATCAAGCAATGCTCTTCTCTGGGTTGCTTCCCACGAGTCAAAATAGTCCACACATCATCCAAAATCCATGGTCAAATTTACATTCCGGAGATTAATTGGATACTGATGTTGTTAACCTTGGCTGTTACTATTGGCTTTAGAGACACAAGACGCTTGGGCAATGCATCAGGTATGGTAAAGATAGTAATATCTTGATTTCGTATATACTGTCCTTTAAAATGCTCCCAACTGCAATGTGGAGTTCTGAATGTTTGACTTGGTGAATTTATAGTTTTCATGGATGAAATTTGGTTCTGATTTATGTCTTAATTGAATTTTCTCATATAAAAATTTTGTGTGTTAGGTCCAGCCTGAAACAAGCTACTTTATGAACCATAATGCGTGTGGGCTTGTCTTTATCTTAGTTGCATGGCGATATTACCACACTTTCTGGGTCTTACGATTTGATGATTCTCTGTAGAATTTTTTGGGGGAAACATATATATATATATATATTTGCATTATGAATATGTTCAAAATATAATTTTATTAAGGTATGATGATATACTGTTAGTTTCACACAAAAAAAGAAAAATAATTTTTTGATTGCATTTTAAATTGAAATTTGTCTTATAAATGAAAGAGATATGTAACCGCTTTATGTGATCAAGAATCCTGAGATAATTTCATTCGTTATAATTCTGCTTATGCCTTGAGAAGGATACTTTCATCCTCCTTAAATGGGTATCCGTAAATGTTATGCACTTGTGTGTGCTTGACGGTTGTTAAATTTTCAACTTATCATCCAAATATTTGCTCTAGTAAGCCCATTTTCTAAAGTAAACACATGCCTCATATGCCATGTTAGCAGGGTCTTTACATAAAAGCTTTTTAATGTCACAAGGCTACTTAGGGAGCTCATTCAAAGGATAATCATAGTTCATTTCTTTGTGTTGTGAATATGTGCATATGGCAGAGTGATTTTGGAATTATGGTTTCTTTTAGCGGCAGTGAAAAAGAGTGTAGAAAAAAGAATATTAAGATTTATTAAAAAAAAGAAAAAAAAGGTGCATTTAGTGGGAAAAAAATCCTATTTGACATTGATCAACTGAAAACACAAGTAAACTTTGGAAAAGACTAAGAGAACAGAACTCAGGCTGAAATATACCAGGCAATTGAAATAAAGCATGTAACTCGTCAGTGACGTGTTCATGAATTTTAGACCAGAGAATTAGTTAAAAAAAAAAAAAAAAAAACTAGCTGTTAATATGTAGGATCCTCTATGGACCTCTGTTTCATTTAGGCCATAATTCTAGTTCTATTGGGACATTAAGCTTGGTTTTTCTTTAACTCCTTATTCTCTGCATCACTTTACTTGCAAGACATCTTCCCACTGAGTTCGGGAATTCTGTGATACACAAAACTAAAATGCCCTATTAGTTCCCTATTAGTTTTTTCTGTTTGTTAAAGAGCAGCTTAATCTCAATATGAATAAAAAAATATGGAATTTCCATGTCTCTCAATCGTTTTACTAAATTAAATTGATATTGTGTGACAGGTTTGGCTGTAATAACCGTTATGCTGGTTACCACCTGCCTTATGTCTCTAGTAATCGTGTTGTGCTGGCAGAAGAGTGTCATCTTTGCAATATTATTTGTTGTCTTCTTTGGAACAATTGAAGCCCTTTACTTCTCAGCTTCCCTCACTAAGTTCCTTGAAGGGGCTTGGGTGCCAATTGCCCTTGCATTTATCTTTCTGATCATCATGTGTGTGTGGCACTATGGTACGCTGAAAAAGTACGAGTTTGATGTGCAAAACAAGGTCTCCATCAACTGGCTTCTTAGCTTAGGTCCCAGCCTAGGCATTGTACGGGTCTGCGGTATTGGCCTTATACACACTGAGCTTGTATCCGGAATCCCTCCAATCTTTTCTCACTTTGTCACCAACCTTCCAGCCTTCCACCAGGTTCTGGTTTTCCTCTGCATTAAATCTGTCCCTGTTCCCCATGTTAGACCTGAGGAACGATTTCTAGTTGGTCATATTGGCCCAAGACAGTATAGACTCTATAGGTGCATTGTACGATATGGATACCGTGATTTTCACAAGGATGACATCGAATTTGAGAAGGATCTTGTGTGTAGCATAGCAGAGTTTATACGCTCAGAAAGTGTTGGAGTTAATGGTGCTGCTGATGCAGTCAATGACTTGATGAAAGACGATGACAAAATGACAGTTGTTGGGACATGCTCAACCCATGCAGATGGAGTTCAGATGAGTGAGGATGATACGAACAACGTAGACGCACCTGGAACATCGGAGTTAAGGGAGATACAATCATCACCAATTATCAAACCAAAGAAAAGAGTGAGATTTATCGTGCCAGAAAGCCCAAAGATCAACAGGTATGCAATGGAGGAGCTCCAGGAACTTATGGATGCTAGAGAAGCTGGGATAGCTTACATATTAGGTCACTCATATGTGAGAGCAAAGAAAGGATCTAGCCTGATAAGGAAGTTTGTAATAAACATTGCTTATGAGTTCTTGAGAAGGAACAGCAGGCCACCCACCCATGCACTAAATGTACCACATGCATCTACACTGGAAGTGGGAATGATCTACCGTGTATAATTTTTGTCACAGAGAATTACATAACTTACAATGTACATGCTTTGATGTTGTTTAATAGATAGAATTCCACCCGGATAAAGTAGTGGGTAAAAGGGCTATTCAGTTGTTTAGACTTCAGTTCACTCTCTTTGTGCAGGCCTTCATTCTTGTTCATTATCACTTCCTGTTTGTGTAGCATGCTAGCAATTGAGAAACAAGAGAGTAAACAAAAAATTCTTTTCCCAGTTGCATAATTGTATGGAATTAGTTGCAGTGGTGCATAATGCATCGTTTTATATAAAAGTTATAGATGAAAATATACAAATTAGAAATAATTGAAAACAAAACTTAAAAATGTCGTATTAACTTCAGTTCTATTCATATATAAAAGTTTTAAAAAGGGGCATACATAAGTTATTTAAGAGTATTTCTATGGTTTTTGTACTCGTTTCTAACTTTTATATAGCTATTTCAATCTTTTATTTATTTATTTATTTTTAACCGTGCATTGGATGCACTTGATATACTATAGATGAGCCTAATCATAAAGATGAAATATTAAATTACAAAATTCTATGAAAATAGATCCGTTATACTAGAAAAGACTGTAATATAAGAAAAAATATTAAATAAAATAGATCCGTTATACTAGAAAAGACTGTAATATAAGAAAGTCTGTCATAGCTCAGAGATAATGTCTTCTAGTCAATCACGGAGCATCATATAAGCATCATATTAGAGCGCGCTCACTAGTTAGGTAGGAGGTATGATAGACTCTCTTTACATAAGTTTCTTTTTAAGCCATCAAACTAGCTACTTTGTGGAATATATAATCAGATTAAGCATGAAGTAGGTGTCAGAGAAGCACAAGCACTCACGTTTTATGAAGATGATCAAATTATATCTTGAGATATCTAATTTGGTCCCACAAATCTTTCCTCTAAAGTTAATAAAATTTGATGCAATCTTAAAAGCTTATCCTGTTATCCTTTCATTTCATCATCCTTGCTGCATAAAGGTCTCTAAATGTAAATTAGTTTGTACATCAAATTGGAATTTACTTCCAATCAAATCAATTTCAAGTAGATTATGAAATAAATGGCCTTCAAAAGTAGAAATTTGTAAATGTCAAATTATACAATATTTATGTAAAAATTGACTTTGATTGAAAACCAATAAAATAAAGAACAAAGGATAAGCATTCCCATCTAACCTGAGCTGCTGGGGTGTACAGATTGGCTGTAGAAAAGTCATGAAATCTCATTTCAATTATGATATTAATGATGGGAATTTTAAGCAAAGTGGACAAAGGAATGTAACTCGATTACAAATTTTGACAATTGATCTTCTAAACCCACCTTGTCCAATTTCTATTTTCCCACCTACCGACCGTGCTTCTTCATTTATTGGTAAGTCAACGCGACAAAGATCCATACATAAGCCGAAGCCACGCATTTTACTATATCAATTTAACTCTAATGATGGGAATATTTCGACTTTTTCTTCTCAAGGTTAAAATTATTTTATAATAATTCAGTAGACTAGTTTATATCAAATCAAATTTAAATAAAATTAAAAATTTTACAAAAATATCCTTATTGTAGGGGGATCTTAGAAAAATGACTACCTCTCAACAAATTTATACGCTACAAATTTATACGCTACGACCCCATCCAACGTTAAACAATGTTCGACGGATGTGTCGAACAGTATCCAACAGCATCTGATAGTATTCGATCATATCCAACGGACACATCTGACACTCAACAAATAATGTATGAAGGTCATCGCATACAAACTTTTAAGAATATAATCATTTTTGCAATCCACATTTGGACTTAAGGTATTTTTATAAATTTCTCAATAAAATTCATTGATTAGATTTTGGTTTGAAATGTTTTGGGTTGACGTGGACATATCCTCGACATTCCACTATAATTTTTAAAAATCCTTTTTAAGTCAACTCCAATGACAAATCATTATTCTACAAAATTAAAAATCTTCTCCCTAAATTTCTTCTACTTTCATTTCAAACTTATAAAGTTGACTTCTTTTCTCCATACTAACCCAATTTTTTTTTTTAAAAAAAAGAAAACTCTATATTGGTCTTTATTCTTTGGTAAATAAGAAGTTTTGTTGAATTGACTATTGGTGTTTAATTTTGATTGATAATTTCTCAATGCGTTAAAGTATTTTCATTTTCATTGTACGCGGGTTCGATGGGTGGTTGTGGATGTGAATAGGTAAGGAGGTAAGTTAAAGAAGCATCAATATGAAAGTGATGATGTTGCTTCATGGCACAAAAATACAAATGTGCGGTACTTACCCTCATTTGCTGTGATTGAAAGCATAGGGAAAGCCTTCATTTTTTGCATAAATAAGGCAATATATGCCTAACCCCAATTCTCTTTGTGATTATGATTGCGATTGCGATTGCGATTGCGATGGCCCAAGACCACCAACTCTTCATCTTATCTATATTTGCTACTTTTTCACCCTTGATACCAAAATAGTTCAGTTTGGGAGAGAGCTTAATATAAATAGCTATGGGATAATAGCAGTAAGTATCATCAAATTTTAGCTTAATTTCAAGTAGATAATGACTCTGCATTTTTATCAATCGCACCCTTGAAATTGTTCATTTTTCGTCAACCACACCCCTAAAAATTATTTTTATGTATGAAAATGATGACTTGAAAACAACTTCAGAAGTGTGATTGATGAAAAATGTATAGTTATTCTCTACTCAAAATTAAACTAAAATCGAGGGTACTTATTGTAATTGTCCCATTAATTATACCATTAAGATGAATTATTTATACTTACAAGTTTATAACATTACAAACCAAAACCTCCTTATGGTTGACATTTTCTATAAACAAAATTATTTCTTCTTTTAGAAATTTAATATTGTAACAGTTTCTATTACTTAACAATTAGAAATAAGTTAAATAAAATTAGTTTGCATAATATTATGAAAAAAAAATTGCTTTGTAAGTCTTATGATTGAAAATTGAACAAAATGTATGGCAATGTAATGTGTCCTCACTATTAGGACACCAGTGAGGAGCTCTTTATCTCCCACCATCCTTAAACTCGATCTCTTAGAAAAATATCTCAAGTAGGGATGACAATTTGATTTGTTGCGTTTGGGGTCAGATTTTGCCTCTCCTTCGTGAGACTAAGACAGACTTAAACCGTAGTGAATGAAGGCATTGGCCAAAGATCTTATAAGATGTGGACATGACAACCATCATATGAACTAATATAAATAATAATTTTATTAAAGAGAATAAATATTTTTGTTTGTTTTATGTATATACTAAAAAAAATCTAAACGATGAGGACTAACTTACTAATGGTGATTATTTTGTTTGGTAAGTTTTGTGCATGGGACGGGTTTGGGACGACTTAGGGCGATATTGCCCTACATTGGCAAACATAACCCGTCCAAACCTACCTCACAAGGATAATAGGGTGGATAGAGTTAGATCTCTAATACCTCAAACTCATCCGTATATCTGTTACCATATGTAATCTAATACATATCCAATAGGGGTCCGTCTACAGTACATCTGATGTACCGGTACATCAGATGTCAATTTTTTGTAATTTTAGTGTAAAAGTTGTAAATTCTTGTGTAAAAATCGTAAATATGGAAAAAAAAGTTGTAAATTCCCATTTACAACTTTTACACAATCATTTACAACTTTTACACTAGTTTACAAAAAATTAAAAATAGTTTCATTTACAACTTTTACACTCCACATTTACGATTTTTACACAAAAATTTACAACTTTTATACTAAAAATTACAAAAAATTGGAAAAATAATGTACCGATACAGCTGATGTACCGTAGCCAAAGCCATCCAATGGAGATACACGTGTAATTCTTTCATTTTTTTAATTTTTTATAATGATTGTGTATCACAATGACGATGATAGTAAACATTAGTTCTTAAAAGTCAGTACTCAAATTTAACTATGCACAAATTAATGTCCTATAGATGTACCCTTTAAAAACATACGATGGGGCTAGGGTTGAATTGAAATTTGGGCTCAAGATGATCATGGCAAGATTTAGGTTTTGGACGATCAATCTTGTAGATAATATTGAGACCTAAACTTGGAACAATCAAGGGTAGGTTTTAGGATTACGGTGATTGTGAGCTATTCTTGAGTCAATTTGTCAAAGGTCTACTCACAAGGACAATACTACATTTCTAAATAAATTTGGAATAAAAAAAGTACAGTAGCCAAATATAATGTTTTATTTATTTTTACATAATTATTTGAGCAGTTTTTGGTAGATAAAATACAATATACTTCATCACCTTAGCATTAATTATATAGAAAATGAAAAAAAAAATATATATATATATATATGAATTTTTTATTTTAAAAAAAGTGCGTGAAAGGTACGTTTAGAACATTCGATTAGGAAGATAAAAGGGGTCCCACGTGAGGAGTTTTGGATAGGGACGAAGCGCCCAATACATCTTACCACGCCATCGCGCGAAAAGCGGCGACCAGATAAACCTGGGCCCACTCAACAAAGTTAAATCGTCAGAATTTCATTACCCCTCACGTGGTAACACTTGTCAAGGTTCCAGAACAGAACTGCAGTAATAGCAATAGGATAACCAAGGCGCGGTGACGTGGACCTATTTATTTTAGGTGTTATCCACGTCGCTACTTGTGGGGACAACCCCTTCTGTTTTACACGTGTCATCACGTCGATACGCGGGGAACGGGACGAGGAAAATGGAAATTGGTAAAAAGTCGTTTCGGAAACGCCGAATGCTTGTCTCCGCGCATTTTATCCGCTTGGAACCACGTCACTCCAAACAACCCCTCCATCTTCGATATATTTACCCATCATGCCATTCTCTTCATTTATAATTAATTAAGGCATACAATAACAGCACATTAAAAATGGCTTCTAAATAAGCTGCTTCCTTCGTAGCATTCATTTTTAATTTAGGTAAATTTCACATTCTACACATTGGCAAACGCTTCTCTTTATTTATTTATTTATTTATTAGCTTTGATGGTATAGTCGCAACTATATAGAGTTATGCGTGCTAAAAAAATTAATATATTAACTGTCTTATCAAACATGGTATAATGAAGATTGAAAATTAAAGTGAATTTCTCTTCTTAGAAGCGAAGGAGTCGGCAATCGGCATGTTTACATGATTCAACATCTACCAAAAAAATCATAAGAAGATAATCAATAATTGGGGCCAGGCCACCAAATGAAGAGAGTGATTACGTGTATTGTCATTTGCATATCACCCACGTGCACGTGTAAGCCACACCAGCCAAACACATCCCAGCCTTTTTTCTTTTTTTTTTAATAATTAAAACAAGGGCATTCTCGGGAGAGGAACTGAGGAGGGGTAATAACGTAAATAAGTAATGAACATGCGAATTGACGTTTATTACTAAGAATGTGGCGGAGCTTATCCAATTGATTGCCAGCTTGGAAGTGCCTGCGGCGTGCTGTCTCCTTCTGCTTCATGCTCGTCTACCGAGTGAGTCAAGCCTCTTCATTCTTTTATTTTTATTTTTTAATATTATTTATAATTTAATAATAAAATGAAGGTGTGATATTTTAATAATTTTTCTTTATGAACCCACCGCGTTGCCTTGCTTTACCCAGCTGTCAATTGCGAGCAACCAGCTGACCTTTTCATTTCATCTCCCAACCATTTATTAATTTTACCTGTCCAACCCTATCCTATCCTATCCTAACTTCTCTACTTTCTTTATTATTTTTACTGCTGTTACGTGCCTTCTTCACAAGTCATCCGATCACAAAACAATTCAAACAATTCGGTTTGGTTAAGGTACATCTATCTACTGATGCAGTAGATGTTATTAATCTATTGATTCGTAGAAAAAAATTATAAATAAATATATTAAAATTATAAAATTTTTATATTATAATATGACTTGAACAATACTTATATGATATTTTTGTTAAATTTTGTGTCTTTTCATTTATTTTTTTATAATAATAAATTTAACAAGATTTTTTACTATGCTTTTCGACAAAATCAACGGGTAAAATATGTTATTTTAGATATATTTTTTAAAATTTAAACTATGATAATAGTTTAAATTTTGTTTTTGTGCTTGAAATTTGAATAAGAATTGATGAAATAAAAAAAAGAAATAGAAGAGTGACAAATGGTATATTAATAAAAAAGTAATGCCATTGATACCGATTATCTTTACGAACTCGTTTATATAAAATTATGTTATATAAAAGTGACAAATGATAATTAATAAAATATAGTGTTACTTTTACAAATTAACTTAAATAAACTTCTTTGAATTATTAAATGATTGTCACATTTTACGTATTAATTGATATAATCGAAATCTAAATTTAATTCATCCAATTAAATCTTGATGCATTAATTTGTATGAATATTTTTATATAGATAAGTTGTAAAAATACTATTTCTTATTAATAGTAGAAGAGTTATAGCAATTAATTTATACATGAAAGTTTGTATATAAATTGTTTATATAATTAAAAGAGTTAATAAAAAAATTCTTGCATTTAATTAAAAAAATGATGGATTAATAAATAAGTAATATAATATTAATTTGTAAGTATGATATCATTTTAAGATCTAAAGTGAATTTTACGGCTAATATATATGTTAAAAAATAAGATCAATTTGGTGGCAACAAACTTCCAAACGTAGCACGTATTAAGAGGCAGTCAAAAATGTCGTGCGCCAAGTCTAAAGTTGTGTCCAATAATTAACAATATAAATAGGATAATTTTTAAAATTTGTAAGATAATATTACATGTTGTGGTGGTCATCCTAGCTAGGCTAGGCTAGGTTGGAAACTGGAATCACATTACAGAGACGGGTACTTGCTTATCTACATTTGACCTAATCTTTTTGATATTAAATTAAGGAATTAGACATCGTGGCTGATAGTGAAAGATGGATGTATAAACACTTCTATTGGAAGATAATGTTTTCTATTATGACTTGAGAAGCTCCTTGCACTATTTCGTATACAAATAAATGGTTCACCGAACCATCCCAAGAATATTCTAATTCTCCCTCTATACTTCATCCATATTTATATTTTTTATTACTTGTTTCCTTCTCCTCATCTTTTTTAAATTTTCTTTTCTTTTCTTTTCTCTTTTTTATTAAAAAAACTTCCAACCAAACAACCCTTCATTACATCTTTCATACCAATCGAGAACACGAGTTTTAATCGAAAAAATTAATTATTTTTAGTTCTCGATCTTTTCCCTTTCACATTTAACATCCTATCTAATCATCTCGCACATACAACGTGTAATGCTACATGTATCTAAACTAATATTATGAATTTCTTATCTTGAATAATATGTTACTTTATATGATATCAATATGTTATTGATCATATCTAAGTAGCGTTTAGTGTGAGTGAGTAATGATATAACAAATGATCGATTTATATAATTAATTGTCAAAGGATTTATTATGATATAATATAAATTGATAAATATAATAATATAATAAATAAGAAAAAATAGATTATATATATTGATTGTAGATGTAAAATGATTCGATTATATCTTGTTTACATGAAAATAGGGTATAAAAAAGCATATTATTGATAAGTCCACTAATTAGGGATGAGGGAATAATGAATATAAAGTAATTAAGAAGTAATAAAATAAGGGAGACAACATGCATTAATTTGACGCAAATTAAAAAAAAAAAAGAGTCCAAAAATCCCAACCTAACTTTAGGTAAGTTCGTGTCGACTTCCTAATAGTTGCCAAGAAAGTGGTCAATTAGTCACAACCAACCATTTCCATTTCCACTTCCATTTCGATTTGGATTTGGATTTCGATTACTTGGCGAACGCCCCCACTATCTTTGAATTGCAACTTTTCTCGAGGAGGCAGCCAAGTTACATTTGGCTTTGAACCAAAAACAAACAAGTAATTAAGAAATATAACGAGGGCATTATTGTAAATTGAGTGGAAAAAGCCAACGTGAAAAGTACCAAACACTAGAGTTAAAATCTAACTGTGGTTGGCTTTAAGAAAGAAAGAAAGTCTATCCATTTCCAAAACCAATCCAGATAAAATTTAATAAATTTATCTCCTAATATAAATCTCTTTTCTTCACATTCTCTCTTTTGTTCATATTTCATTTATTCATTCATTTCATTTCTTTCTGTCCAAAAATCCAACGCACGCATAGCAGACGCGCGCTCTCTCTCTCTCTCTCTCTAGCGAAGACTTAACGGTGACGTTCGTCGGACGTTTTGACGGCACAGCTGTGTCTGACGGTGAGGTTTGTAGTTCTTCTCTTGTTTAGTTTTTTTTTTTTTTAAACCGTTTTAAGTTTTGAGTTCAAAAGCCTCTGTTTGCGTGATCTAGTGTTGCGCTACGGCCTTGTTGTTTTCCTGTTTGGTTGCGGAGAAACTGTGAGAAAAAACGAGGAGTTGAAGTTCTGATCTCGTCGGTTTTGTTCGGTTTTCAAGCGAGGAGTCAGAATTATGAGTTGCACTGAAGCTGAAACGGCTGTTTAAAGTTCTTCGTGTTTTTCTGGAATCTGAATTACGAGTTTTTGAGATTTAAAGAGTTTTTCTTACCACAGTTTTCCTTGCAACCAAACAGAGGCCATAGGTTGAATATTTGCTTCTCCGTTTATCCTCCTAGCCTGTGATGTGTTGTTTTGTGATTTTTATTTTTATTTTTTTGAATTTTCTTTTTGCAGGAAATATGTGGTTGAAATAGTCTCATTGAAGTTTGATGATCTAATCGTTAAACTGAAATTTATTGGAGGATTGTCAGGTACGATTTTTATTCTTTCATATGGATTTTATTATTATTGTTATCGTTATTTATTGCAGTTTTGGTTGCCTATAGATCTAATCGTTATGAGTTGTCATTTAAGGCTACACCTAATTATTAATAAAGTTTTTTTTTTTTTTTGGGGTTTGTGAGGGTGTGGGTTGCGCAAGTTTGACTAGTTTTTGTCTTATTTGAATTACATGGTTATGTGTAATTGTGGGCCGTTGATTAATTGCACAAGTAAATCTGGGAACGTAATTAGAGTACAGAATTGACTGGATGTGCTTACGATAAGGCGGCTAGTGATAATCGACCTGCATTATGATGAAAAAAGCCTATGATTTTGCATGTTCCTGTAACTGTTCGTTCGCCCCTTCGCGCCACCTGCCGCCGCGCGCGCCCCGCCACGCCACCCCCCCAACCCCAATATGCGTTGTGAGACTCCTACATTTGTTTTACGTGGGGCTTTAGGCATCAACTAGTGAGGTTCCTTGTAATTTCTTTAGTGAGGGCGCGAGAGAGAGGGAGTGAGAGGGGGGGGGGGGGGGACAGGAAAGAGAGAATTTTGGCAAATATTGTAGTTTTTATGCTGAGAATATCTCTCTAGTGCTTATACTTTCCTTTAATTTTCGGTTTTTTTTTGTTGCTTTTGGTGAATATAATCTTCGGCCTTCCCCTTTTTTTCTTTTCCATATACAAGATTTTTATAGAAAAATGCTTTTCTTCACTCCATGGTTAATAAGTGATGAGCATTAGTGACTTCAGAAGTCTATTGGATTGGCAAGTTCTCTGCTTTGCTTCTCTCTCATGGTCTGGGCATCAAATCTATGGGCTTGTTGTAGGTGTTCTTTGTGAACACATTAAACTATAAGTACTCTAATTATGAAAAACAATATAATAAATATGGGTGCTACAGCAACCAGCTACAGTTCGATGAACCCATCATCCGCTCTTAGAAAAAACAACAATTTATGCTTATACCATTTGATCTGCAGCAGAATGTTAGGAAGAACCAGCAAAATTAAGCTGGTTATCTTGTCTATGAAGACTAATTTTTGTGAAAGAGCTTTAAGTGGCAATCTCTAGATTTGAGCTTTAAGTATCCATGCAATCGAATGGGAATATTGATACTTAATTTTGGCTTGATGTTTGTCTAATTTATTTGAATACGCTCCCCTTTCTATTATGTGCAAATTGTGGATTTGTGCTCTTGGAGCAATTAAATAGTGTCGGTGCTCCTTTAAATTTCTGTAGTTTTGTGTTCTTATTGTTCTAATGTTCTTTGCAGGAAATTGTTCATCGGTATTACATTATCCTGTAGGTGAAGCTTATTCAAGCGGTAATGGCCTCGAAATCGTGTACAAATTTTTTACACTTGGCCGCTGGAGGCCTATTGGATATTCCTCAAACTCCAAGAGGTCTTCCCCGGGTGATGACTGTTCCTGGAATTATTTCGGACTTGGATAGTTATGGCAGTAATGATGGAGACTCTGATGTTTCCTCATGTAGTAGTCATGAGAGGAAAATTATAGTTGCAAACATGTTACCTGTGCATGCTAAAAGGGATGCAGAAACAGGAAAATGGTGCTTCAGTTTAGATGAGGACTCACTTTATCTACACCTAAAGGATGGTTTTTCTACAGAAACTGAAGTTATCTATGTGGGATCTCTGAAGGCTGATATAGATCTCAGTGAACAGGAAGAAGTTGCGCAAACACTTCTAGAGGATTTTAATTGTGTGCCAACATTTCTTCCCCATGATGTGCAGAAGAAGTTCTATCTTGGATTCTGTAAACAGCAGTTGTGGCCACTTTTTCACTACATGCTGCCCATGTGCCCAGACCATGGTGATCGCTTTGACCGCAGTCTTTGGCAGGCTTATGTATCTGCAAACAAAATATTTGCAGATAAGGTGATGGAAGTAATTAATCCTGAGGACGATTATGTTTGGATACATGATTATCACTTGATGGTTCTCCCAACATTTTTGAGAAAACGTTTCAACCGAATCAAGCTTGGATTTTTCCTCCACAGCCCATTTCCTTCTTCAGAAATATATCGAACGTTACCTGTACGAGATGAAATTCTGAGGGGCCTGCTAAATTGTGATCTTATTGGTTTCCATACATTTGATTATGCTCGCCACTTCCTCTCATGTTGCAGTAGGATGCTTGGCCTGGACTATGAATCTAAGCGTGGGCATATTGGACTTGATTATTTTGGTCGGACTGTGTATGTAAAAATTCTGCCGGTGGGTGTGCATATGGGTCAGCTTGAATCTGTACTGAATCTTGCTTCCACTTCTGCAAAAATCAAAGAGATTCAGAAACAATTTGATGGGAAAAAAATGATTCTTGGCATCGATGACATGGATATATTTAAGGGAATTAGTTTGAAACTACTGGCCATGGAACAGCTCTTACAGCAGCATCCCAACTTGCAAGGCAAGATAGTCCTGGTTCAAATAGTCAATCCTGCCCGGGGTTCAGGGAAAGATGTTCAGGAAGCAAAGAGAGAGACTTATTCAACCGCCAACAGGATTAATGAGGTTTATGGTTCGCCCACTTATGAACCAGTGATTCTGATTGATCGTCATGTTCCACGTTATGAAAAATCTGCCTATTATGCTGCAGCTGAGTGTTGTATTGTAAGTGCGGTGCGGGATGGAATGAACTTGGTTCCATACAAATACATTGTCTGCAGGCAGGGAACTCCAAGTTTGGATAAAGCTATTGGCAGAGATGCAGAATCTTCTCGTACAAGCATGCTGGTTGTATCTGAGTTCATTGGTTGCTCACCTTCATTAAGTGGAGCTATTAGGGTCAACCCATGGGATGTTGATGCTGTAGCTGATGCCTTAAATTTGGCCATCACCATGCGTGATTCTGAGAAGCAGCTGCGGCACGACAAACACTACCGCTATGTCAGTACACATGATGTGGCTTATTGGGCTCGCAGTTTTTCACAGGATTTAGCGAGAGCATGCCAAGATCATTATAGTAAAAGGTGCTGGGGGATTGGTCTGGGCCTGGGATTCAGGGTTGTTTCTCTTTCCCCTAGTTTTAGGAGGTTGTCTATTGATCATATTGTCTCAGCGTATAAAAGGACAAATAGAAGGGCAATATTTCTGGATTATGATGGCACTGTTGTTCCTCAAACTACCATTATTAAAACTCCCAGCCCTGAAGTCATCTCTGTCCTGAAATCTCTCTGTGATGATCCTAAGAATACCGTATTTATTGTTAGTGGGAGAGGTAGAGATACTTTGAGTGAGTGGCTTGCACCATGTGAGATGTTGGGAATCGCAGCTGAACATGGATACTTCATAAGGTATGCTAGTTACATAGGTTTTGATTTTGTGGCTCGTAATTTGAATTGCTTATTTTTTACAAGTAAAGCAAGGGCTTTTTTTCTTCATACAGGTGGAGTAAAACTTCTGAATGGGAAGCTAGTCACTTGGGTGCCGACCTTGAATGGAAAAAGATTGTGGAACCTGTGATGAGATTGTATACAGAGGCAACGGATGGCTCCAGTATAGAGGTTAAAGAGAGTGCTTTGGTATGGCACCATCAAGATGCAGACCCTGACTTCGGGTCTTGCCAAGCCAAGGAAATGCTTGATCACTTAGAAAATGTTCTTGCAAATGAACCAGCTGTTGTTAAGAGGGGCCAGCATATTGTTGAAGTTAAGCCACAGGTATCACTGTTCTTTACTCTTTTGATTCTTTCCTTGTTTCTTTCCACACACATTTGGGCACGAGGTGGGGCAAACTTCCTTGTAAATACTAATGATCTGCTAACCGCAGGGAGTAAGCAAAGGGTTGGTGGCTGAAAAGGTCCTTCTACAAATGGTTAATAGTGGTGGGTCGCCAGATTTTGTGATGTGTGTTGGTGATGATAGATCTGATGAAGATATGTTTGAGAGCATACGGAATACAGTCTCTTGTCCGTCCTCACCTGTAGCTCCTGAGATCTTTGCCTGCACTGTTGGGCGGAAACCAAGCAAAGCCAAGTATTATCTTGATGATGCTGCTGATGTTTTGAAATTGCTTCAAGGTCTTGCATCGGCATCTAGTTCAAAGCCTAGGTATCTTGCACGAAACCAGGTCTCTTTTGAGAGTTCTGTTTAAGTTGAACTTAGTGGTTCTTAGAGATCTATAGTTCCGTACAGTGGAATCATTTTATTGCTTTGAGGGGTTCCGCCCTGTGAATCAAGAAAATATTGTGGTCGATAATTTCAGCATTATATGATGTAGGGTGGGACTTTGGTGATGCAATCAGATTTTTCCTCGGCTTTTGATTTCTGAAGCCGTATGCTTGGCTTGAAGATCACGATCATTGCGACATTAACAAGATCAGGTGGACAATACAATTCTTGTTATAGTATATCATGTTGACATTGATCTTGTATTTAATGGTGCCCGGTAGGTTTTTATCAGGAACTGATTTTCAGATGTCCATAGTGCTTTGAATTTTTTCTTCTCTCTCTTTACTGATTAGAAGGCACCTTTAACACTGTACAGGTACTTTTTTTTTTGTCTCAATACATAATTCAGTTGTGATCCACCATACCTGTATTAACAAAATATTTTTAACCATCTTTGATATCGCTGCCGGCTGATGATTTTCTAATCATTGGATTTATGCAGTACTGAATATTCTATTTTTTGCTTCGTTAACGGCTGATTTGGTAATTGTGAAGAGCATAGATTTGGTTGAGCTTTAATGTTTTGATCTTACCATTGTGTATTATGATCCAGTCTGTTGTCTCTGTGTAGTGATAGAAAAATAGCTGATATCTAATTTCAAACTGCCCCCAGAAAAGATATTGACGGACTTCCGAATGCGAAGTCATGTAGAATCAAATACGCTGTCAGATGGAAGTGTTATTGTTTAGTTTGTAATGTTTAACTAGGATAAGATGAAAATAGATTTTTAAGTCAAAGAATCCCTTTAGGTATAGATAATTTGTAATGTTTAACTAGTATCTTATTAGAGGGCACTTGGTAAAAATTAAAAAGAAAAATTTCTTGGACGATTTACCATGATATGATTTGGTAAATGAGCAGCAAGTTTTCTGAGAATCACATGCGCAGAAGTTGAACCAGGCGATCAATGGGGAACTGTTACAGATGATATGAGGCATAGAGATTCCAAGGAAGATAAAAAAAAGACTTGGATGGTTATCGCTTTCAAAAGTTGCTTTTCCAATGTCAAAACAAAAACAGATAAATGATGGCAGCTCTTGCACCACTCAAGGATTGACACAAATCTTGCTCCTTTTTCAGTCGAATATGAACCTCACTCTTCGTAACGGGCAATTCTCAGTTAGTCAGGCCAACCATAAGACTACAAAAAGCCCATTTGGGTTGGCAATGAGCTCTTAAGCCAACAGTAGAGTTGTAGACATTTTAGCTGCCATGGGCTCATGGCTACACTGTTATGTATCACATGTTGGCCTTTGGCGTAAAGCGTAGACGCAACTTGATGATCATCGCAATAGTTGATGCTCCAAACCACTCTGCCTATGCAAATTATATAAAATTAAGAATTTATAAATCTAAGAGAATTTCAGGTCGAGGGTCAAACAATCGTTCATTGCACTATAGACCTTGGAAGAAAAGCTTGAACGGATGATAGATGGAGCTGCCTCCTAACTCCAAACTCGTGAGTGCTAACCAACCTTCCACTGGCACTATATGTCTTCGTAGCTGTAGAGTAGGTCTTTGAGTGAGTCACGTTCATTTGGTTATGTCTGTAATTTCACGTGGCAGTGTTAATTGTTTAATTGGCAAGTTGCTCTAGCCTTAGGGAAATTTCCATCTGGCCCTCATTTTGGGGTTCCTCTCATATATAGCCTCCAAGACAAAAAGTTTTCATACCCATAACCTCCAAGTATGAATTTACCACAATGCCCTTATTTTATTTCAATCAAAATCATCATCGCCAAACCGTACTCCTTCTATTTTCCTTCTCTTCGATTTGAACTCACATTCAAGCTATTGAAGATTGAAGATTGAGGTTATAGAATAGAGAGGAAGAGGAAATGAAGAAACAAAGAGGCATTGGATGGCTTGTAGTGTAGAAATGAAGAGTGGAGATCACGGTTTGGGGCATAAATGAAGAAAAAAAGAGCATTTGAAATCGATTTTATTTTTTTTTTTTTGCGATTTATGGATTTTGGTGTTGCAAATAAGTATGGTTTGATGATGGTTGATGATTTTGTTAGGATTTTAATGATGAATTACTGAAGGTTGAAAACGTAATTCCATACAATAGTAAAAAATGTGTCAAATCATTAAAACTCATGTACAATCGTCGAATTAAAGGACTATGTTGCCGAATTATATTCGAACCATCGTCGAATTTCAAGTGACCATTTTCGAACTTCAAGTGGTCATAAAATAACAAGAGTCGTTTAGAGTCTACTTCATGAAAATTTTGGGTCTTGGAGGCTATTTTTAAAAAAGACCCCCAAAAAATGGAGGCTACATCTATCAATTTCCCTTTAGCCTTCAGGGTCCTGCCACCCTTGCCCGGGAGTCACAAACCTTTTTCGCTACATTACGTTATGTTTGAGTGTGTGACCGGCCGTTGGTCCACAGGTGACGACTACCAAGTTGGTTGTGGGTGGGCCGCTCGGGCTCAGCCCATGGTTAATCCTTATAGACTACAGTCTTGCCCTGGTTTAAAAAACATGACCAACTTACCAACCTAGCTTGCCTGGCTACTGACTAATTGGACTGAGTTATATTGCTGGACCACAAGACGCTGATGGCCAATTGCCACTGAGGGAAGAAGAAAAAGGCCTTGTGCTTCCCAATTGCTTTTCATGAATCTTTAATTGATTTGACAGTTGCACCTCTCAATTCATTAAAATAGTTTAAAACATGACAAGCACAGAGCGAAACCCAACACAACAGCAACTTGGAACATATTTTATTATCAACCATCATCTGCGGCAAACAAAGTACTAAGACATGCACATGGGCAATTTAGCAGCGCAAAAAAGATCCAGAAAAATTAACAAACACCAATTAATACTAGTCAGGTGTGTGTAAAACACAGGAGAGAATTTAGGTAGAGAATAAATGTAATGTTGTTAAAGGATTACAATTATTAACCAAAAATAAACTATATTATAAAAATTTATTAAAAACATAATCAAAGCATATGATTCTCCTTTCTCTCTGTCTCTCTCTCTCTCTAAGCCCCACTGGCTTTTCTTGCTTTTCTTCTTTCTTTTCTCTCCCCTTTTCTTTGCTTTGTCTCATTGTATGATCTTTTCTCTTTCCACAATCCACATTCATTCAAAAAAACATTTCCTTTTATTGAAAACCCAACACTCATTTTTATACACTTCACAGTCGGGTTGTGAGTGAGTTTTTCTAATAGTACACCAGTCTCTTTTTCATTTAAAAAAAATCCAAACTTTTTACACAAATTCTACATATATCAACTAGGGTTTCTTGTAATGCTTTGAAGTTCAAAGCTTGAATCTTTCATATCTGAGATTTTTCAATTTTTTCGGGGTTTTTCTTGAGAATACAAGTAATGGGAAACAATGTGTGGGTTCTGGGCTTTGCTCTTCTGCTTCTCTTTGGTAGTGTGTCTTCAGCTCCTTCCAGCACTGCCCCTGCCAGTGAGGGATTCTTATACAAGCTCTCAAGCTGCTTTTTATTTGATCTGCTTCTGATTTTGAGCTTACATTTACTATTTTTATGGTTTTATGGCAGAGATTGTAAGTGGATTTGTCTCAAATGCAATGTCTGTTTCCATGAAATGGTTGTGGTCGCTTAAAGCCACCACAAAAACAGGTTGAGATCTCTTACTTTACTGCACTACTGACGTTTTTTTTTGTTATTTGTTTTCTCAAAAATTGGAATCTGATGTGTTGGGTTTTTGTTGCAGCGATTTCTGGACGACCTATGATGAAATTTGAGGGCGGTTATACTGTGGAGACTGTGTTTGATGGAAGCAAGCTCGGGATTGAACCTTACACAGTTGAGGTTTTGCCTAGTGGAGAGCTTCTGATTTTGGACTCTGCTAATAGTAACATTTACAGGATCTCTTCCTCTTTGTCTCTATGTAAGTGGGTTGCTTTCATTGTGGCTTGACTGGATTTTTGGTTCTACTCTGTTTGAAGCTATATTGCGTTTCTTTTACTTGCTTTGTTCATAGTTTTAGAAATTATATTGAGTTTAATTTGTGTGCAAAAAACCATGGGTTCAAGTTCTATTTATCATGCACTGAATTTGCAGAGCTATTTTTTAGGTTCTTGAATGCTGTTGACAGAAATGATAAGGACAGTTTTCTCTTGAAAGTTACTTCTGTTTATGTTCTGTTGTGATTAAAATTTTTGCCTTCTGTGCCTTTTTTTTTTTTTTTTTTTTGCAATTGCTTTTAATTAAATTCATGGGAGAATTGCAGATAGCAGACCGAAGCTTGTTGCTGGATCTGCTGACGGTTACTCTGGACATGTTGATGGAAAGCCCAGAGAAGCAAGGATGAACCATCCAAAGGGGCTTACAGTAGATGACAAAGGAAACATCTACATCGCAGACACCATGAATATGGCAATCAGGAAAATAGGTGAAGGAGGTAAATCTCTATATGTTCTCCACATGAGCAAATTCAACCACCAAAAAAAAAACACTCTTTTCTTCACTATTGCCATCTCAACTTAAGTTCATTTAATTATCTCAGCCAATTTAAATGCGATTTTGTTTGTGGTGTAGAGAGATGCGGTTGGCATTGTATATAACCATAATTAATGTGGTTGAAAAATTTACTTTAGGGGTTACAACGATTGCTGGAGGGAAATCAGGCCGTGGTGGTGGCCATGTGGATGGACCAAGTGAAGATGCAAAATTTTCTAATGATTTTGACGTGGTTTACATTGGAAGCAGTTGCTCTCTCCTTGTCATTGACAGAGGGAACCAGGCTATTAGGGAAATCCAGCTCCATTTTGATGACTGTGCCTATCAATATGGAAGTGGTTTTCCACTAGGTAAACAAGTACATGCAAAATTTATCTTTTCCATTGTTTGTAATATGATGGATATGTAGGTAATTCTTTCCACCATTTCAGGGATTGCGGTACTTGTTGCAGCTGGCTTCTTTGGTTACATGCTGGCTTTGCTGCAACGAAGGGTGGGAACAATTGTTTCTTCCCAGAATGTTAGTATTCTTTCCAGTTTTCAGTTTACAGAGATTTCTGAGGTTCTTCATTTGATAGGATATGTATGGTTACATCAATGAGATCTGCAGTTAAGCATGAACTTCTTGATGGAATTGTGGGGAACAATTGTTCTATCCGTGCTTTGTAAATGTATATCCATAAAAGCTTTTCTACATCATCAACCTTGTAAAATATAAAGAGAATTCAATCTTTGCTGCTATTTATCCATGGTTTATTTCCCATTAGTCAAATGGACATAGTAGCATTAATCTAGCAGTAGTCTATCTCGACCCTTCTGAACTGCCAAACTCAGTCTAGTGTCCTTGTAAGTTGTAGATCAAAAGTTAAGTATCATCTAACATAATATACTTTTATATGAAGGATCATGGGACCGTAAAATCGAGTGTCATGGGGAGTCAATATCAGAAACCTCTGAAATCAGTCAGGCCACCTTTAATTCCAACCGAGGATGAGCAGGAGAAGCAAGAAGAAGGCCTCTTTGGATCCCTTGCAAAGTTATTACTCAACACTGAATCAGCTGCAATGGAAATTTTGAGAGGAATATTTCCTGGTTTGAGGAAGAAGCCACTAATCCATCAATATCAAAGCCTACAGCAACAACAGCAGAGAAACTCGGCTACTTGGCCTCAACAAGATAGCTATGTGATCCCAGATGAAGATGAGCCCCCTTCAATTGATACAAGAACTCCCACCCCTCGGAAAACCTATGCATTCATGACCAAGGATGCAGAAAAGATGCATCAGTTGCGTCAAAGCCGAGCTTTCTATAGTGGGTGGGAAGGTGAGTATCAGCAGCAGCAGCAGAAACAGCAACATCATCACCGGTACCAATCCTCCATCCCACACACATACTATGAGCAGAGCTGTGAGAAAACCAATGAGATTGTGTTTGGGGCTATTCAGGAGCAGGATGGGAAGCATGAATCTGTGGTCATAAAGCCAGTCAATTATGGGGATCCTGTTTATGATCATCACAATATTCGCTATCGAAACAATTTTATGGGTTATCCCAATGGCTATTGATCAAATACAGGAGACAGATTTTGGAGTTACAACCTCTTTGATCTCAATATTAGAGTTAGGATATAGTTAGCTGGTTGAAGACTGTCTTAGCAGAGAATGGAGTGGATGTGGGAGTGGCTTTATTAAATGTAAGATTTGTCATATGTGGCCAAAATATTGAAGGCCTCTTATGTAGTGCTGGATGCTGGTATTAAGAATGATGATATGCTCTTTTCTCTGGTTCTTAGTTTGTTTCTAAGGAAAGTTGATCTTCCCTTCTCTATTTTCTCAAATGTGTCAATAGAGTAGTGGAAACTAGCTATATCCTGTCCTGTCCATAAATTATATATGGTTAAGGTATAGGGATCAAGAAATTAAGTGAAATTGGTTCAATTGTACAGTATGAGGTTCTTGCTTAGAACTCTGTTAATACAAATGTGATAAACTCTAGCTTTTCATGCTAATTGGGGTTTGTACAAGAAACCATTAGTTGGAGGGTCTTCTACAAATTGCCATGTTTGTCCAAAGGTGCACTGTTTCATCCTCTAGACTTTCAATAATCATGCCTAAAGCACTGGAATATAGTAATTGGCAATCGCCATGTTGCTTACCTACTTGACAGAGTAGGTCCAGATTTCAACATTGGTGTTAAACTTTTAATATTTAAAGTGATTCCTTGGTAGATGACTAGGGTTTCGTTCTTTAACCTCAACTATTTAAATCAGTGTATAAAGGAAATCAATCTTTGTTAACACTACTGCCAAAATGAATAGTCGTTGTTAAATACATTTTGATTATGATCCTAAGAAAAGGGGTAATAATTATGCAAAACAATGTTATTCTAGTGTATTCATTGCCTGTAATAATATAATTAGACTTCGACTTGCAGAAGCTAGAGTTATAGCAAATTACACTCTCGCCCGTTGATTTACTGTAGATAATTCAGTTTTAGCGGTCTGATTCTACAGATTAGAGATGTACAAGGCAAGCTTGTTAGGCCCTACTTAAATGGTAGTATTAGTTCTCTAACCAAATGTGTGTTGGTGGACATTAATTCTCAAGAAGATATGGTCAAAGTTTGGCAGATAGGGTTTGATTGTTGTTTGGCCTTTGCAAGTGTTTTGGTTTATTTTAGATCACAATACAAAACTTGTGTAAGTTTCTGGACTGGTCCAGAAAGTTGAGAGGACGAAAAGCTTTTTGGTCACAAAGGGAGAATTTTTTTGATTTCTTGAATCTTGTCTGATATTTGGATCAACTTTTTATCTTTATCCAAGATGCCAGCAGACTGACAGCCAAAATTGAAAAAAGTAATGAGAGAAATTTCATGACAGGTATAAAAGAAGGGAAGGAGATGCATCTTGCCTATTGAAATTTGATTTGTAATTCACAAGGGGTTTAGAAATTGACTATTTAACAAAGAAGAATATTACTCTCTTTTTTTTCCCCTTAAATGCAGTCAGAGAAACTCAAAACAGAACAAAGGATATCAACAGAAAGATATAAGATGTAAAGCAAACACACAACAATCAGAAGGTCATTTGCAGGAGAAAATAACCATGTTCAAGTATTACAAAACCTGACAACTTAAAGTAACATAAAATGGGATGCTTCCTTCTAGTATCAACTACTTGCGTCTCCTAACCAAACCTGAACTGCTTACTAAATACCCAACTGGAGGAGTTGTTTCTTTAGCTTCTGAAAACCCTATGATGTTGGCCTCTATCATGTCATCTAACTTCCCATGCGAGTTAGAGAGAACATCAGTCCTGCATTGATCATCATTTTCTTGCTTGGAGACATTTTCATAGAGCAAGTCCAGGTTTCCATCAAAACTTATCAAATCCTGCAGTTGATCCGCATATCTTGGTGACTTTTGTATATTACAAACACTAGAGTCATTGGAGTCTAGCAAAGATACATCCTTGTGTGAAAATTGAGATTCTAAATAATTGATTCCAAACATAAGGGAAAGATGAGATAGGCTCAACCTAAAGAGCCTCCTCAAGAGTACATAAAGCATAGAGCTAGCAATTGCGCTTCTGATGTCGAAGCAAAGTATCTGCACTTGTTTCACCAGATTGGTTAGGTAGTGCCTCCATGTCACATGGAAGCGGAGGAGGTTGGAGTCTTCCTGTCTACAAAGTTTGGTTAGAGAAGGTATAAGTAATCCGTTTATCGCAAATTTTTTTTAGACAAGTGCAAGAAGACTTACATGACGGGTGATGTAAGGGCGAACTACAATCCCAGTGACCATGCCAAGTAAACATGAGAGCCCCAATCCAAGAACCCAAAATGAAACAGCTCCAAGCGCTGGTAAAAAAAATTGAGATGAAGTGTAGGACTCTGTCTAAATATTTTTACTATAAACAAATTTGTCTTTCAACATGCAAATCAAATCTTAACTATAGTAGAAGAAAGACGATACAACCTCAAACCTTTTAAAAGCACTTTGAGGTTCAATCCTTAGTGCAAAAATCCATCCTATTAATAATTAACGTCACTAAACACCATCCCTGGATGACCAACATGTTCATGTAGGAATGGCAATGTGGTGGGGCAGGGTGGGGAGGCCCTCCCCATTCTCCACCCCATTGTGTCATGGGTAATTTTAGGATACAATTAAGTTGTTTAATCTAATTTATACAATTTGACATGACAAAAATTCACTGAGTGAGTAAAAACGAACAATCAATTAAATAAATTTTAATGAATAAAGTGAGACCCATACATTTAATGACTTTGTTCTAAGTCAAATTAGATTGTATAGGTTGAATTATACAATTTAGTTGTATATAAACCTATCATTACTCTAGTTCAATTTAACAACCATTCCCCATTAATTCTCTATGTTTTTTAGAACAGGATAGAGACCAGGAATCTCCATACAGATAATGTTTTCCTCAACGCCACCTCATTCTCTATACCAACATATTTTATATAATTAAATTTAGAGTTTTAACAAAATAACATAACGTTTTATTTTTATACAATAATATAATTTTATGTCTTTTCAATAATCAATATATTAAATGTGAAATAAAAATAATATTTTTAATTTTATATTTTTTATATATAATAGTTTATTATAAAAAATAAAAATATAATAAATTTTATATTTTTATATATAACGGTAGGGTGTGGGGTGGGTGTGTGGTGGGGAGTAGTAAACCCATCCCCACCTCATCACAATATAGGAATTAAATTCTATCTCATCTTCGTCCCATATTCATAAAAACTACTTTATCCCCACACCCTAATAGAGGTGGATCCTCGTGGATCCCCAAACCCATAGTATATTTGTCATCCCCATGTTCAAGTTCAAGATTGCGTTCCACTGACCTTTTGAAACCTTGAATTCACATCCTTGTTCGTTTTATAAAACATAAACTACAAATATGTGCTATGAAGAAACATAAATATGATTACATGCTGACAAGTATAAAATTACGAAGATGTATATATATACCGGATTGGGAACTTCTTGCACAATCTTCTGCCTTGAGATTTATCTGGCGAACCAATTGATTCCCGTGATCTGAAATCAGTAAAGCACATATACCAGGAACAAAAGTTAACTCAAAATCATCTGAGAACGAAGCATTCTGTGCAGGCCCATCATCACGGCCCCTTTTCCTTGAGTAACCTCCAGCGATTGTACTCACACCTAGAGATATCGATACATCATGATCAGTGAAACAACAAAGCTGCTTGAGTAACTATAAGAATTATGTTACACCAATGAACAAAGCAGTAAGATTTCTAATAATATGATCGACACCATCTTGAGCCAAAAATTTTGTTTATACAAAACAGTTTGTACAAAAATAACTAACTAAACATTTTATCAACAAAACAGCCATGCAAACATATTATTAACACAGATACCTACAAAATCTACTTTCAAGCTATCACTCACCACCAACTCATTAACCAATTAACCAATAATGAAAATATATAACAAAAAAAGCCTCAACTCATTCATTTTCATCCACCATAAATCTAAATCTTTAACCTATGATCTAAAGATATATGTAAAGAAGACTCAACCATTGAGGACTTCGTTTGTATGCACATTTCAATTTTAGATGGCATTTATCAAATTAATTTACACACATTCTGATTTTTGCTTGACTTCTAAGCATCCATTGACTGATGGTTAAGATTTGCTTTTGTTCTCTTTTCATTTCATTGATTCTTTTTTTCCATGATCATCAATCGTGGAAAAAGATAAAGATAAAGATCAGATAACTTTGTCCGTTAAGAATATATATAAAACATTAATTTAAGTAAGTAAACTAGTCACTACCACATCAATGATCAATTGATCTGGAAAATGTAAGAAGAAAACAAAATCTAAGAACAACAAAGAACAAACTCGAACAAGTACTCACCCAGCACTACGCCAAAAATTTGTCTAAATAATATAATCAATGTATCAAATAATCAAGTCTAAGATGAAATAACGAAAAATCTCTTTTTATACCAATCTAATCTTAAAGATATATAAGACAGATAAATCTAAACATATCGATAATTTGAATCAAATTAAGAAAAGTCAGAATTCCTAAACCGACGATTTCCGAGATCAAAGTAAACCTAATCAACCAAATTAACGAAAGACTAAAATAACCCTATCATAATAGAAAGACCATGCTACAACATCAATGAGAGCTTGTTTCATAAGAGGTATTATTAGCACAACACAACGATTGTATTTGTACATCAATTCAAAGCAAGACGAGCAAGGACCTGAGCTGGTAAGTTTTCTTATCACATGGTTACCCCTATCAGCAACATAAACATTCCCTTTCACATCAACTGCAAAACTTCTTGGTTTATTAAATCGAGCGGAACCCGGTTCGCCATCAATGTACCCCTCCTTCCCGCCTCCTGATAATCGCTTTATTACACTTCCTACAACGCAAAAGATCAAACAACAATCTTTTACTAACATACCCCAACAATTTTTTTTTTTTATATTTATTCTACTTTTACCTTCGGATAAGGGATATGATACAGTGTAGAAGACACTCCCGAAAGAGTCAAGAACGATAAGATCGGACGTTCCAGGTCGCGGGATGACCGAGTAGGGATTGATATTCAACTTGTGACCGTTGATCACGGTCGTCACCGTGTAACCTTCTTCGAGAACCAACTCCGACGAAACTAAAACTACATTCATTTTTTTTTTTAAAGCATGGTCAAAATGAGTATCATAAAAATAAATAAATAAGTAAATAAAGCGAAACAGTACTGCTTTATACCCAGATTGCAGATGAGGAAGAAGAGTGTAAGCGAAGAGACATGAGAAGCCATTATTGATCAGACTCGGAGACACTCAGAAGAGAGTGGTTGGTGCTCGTGCTTCGAGTGTAAGCAAGCAAAGGTTCTTCAACTGACTATAAAGGTCGTGGTTTTGGCATTTTGTACAGAAGCATCCAAATGTGCACAATTGGATATGACTTTAAATCTTTCTAGAATTTTGCGACGAAGAGAAATGAAATGAAATGATAAAAATATACTATTAATTTTAAATTATTTTAAATTTTAAAAAAGTTTATAATTAATATTAATTAAATATAAAATATATTAAAAAATATACAATATATAAATTATAATTTAGATGAAAAATTGAATATATCTATAGTCAACTGCTATACAAACTCAGAAATTTCATTAACTAACGCTCACCTCCCTCCGGTTAACGTTGTTAACAACATCTGTTAAGTAATACCATTATAATATTACATAATAGTTTGAGAAATTATTTAAAAAAATGGAAGTTTACAAAAATATGTTTATTTTAAGGGCGTTCTAAACATGGCCTCATTCTCAAAATTTTGCATATTATCATGTTGTCCGATATCTAACAGTGTTTGATAAGTTTAACTCTCAATAAATAAGAATCGATAATATTTAATACTAAAAAAAGATCATGATATACAAATTTGGAACATGCCATAAAAAACACTGCATTTCATGTGCATCATTGTTGATACATCTGGTCGCAGGAGATTCCAAATAATACAAACGACGTACATATTTTAGAGGTTTTATAACTAACGACTTGTCGGTTTAATATCAACGAAATAAAAACTTAAAACCAAATCGGTCGGTTTTTCTTGTAGATACAAAAAATAATCCAGCATCTGAGCCCATCACTGTAATGACTAATGAACGCCTTAATCCTTATTGATGGTTATGAATGACTGGATTAGCTGTCGGTGACACAAATTTTGTTACTGACAAATCAAGACACGTATTAGCAAGAGTGATATGACTTCTCTCACACGCTTCAGATAATACCAGCCAATCAGATCTTGGAAGTGTGGCATCTTATGTCACGGCCAATTAACCCAAACAGCATTTCCAAAAAAAAAAATTTCCAGTTCTCATGTTTTCCATTTCTTCTCTTTTTGGTTAACAAGGACAAAGGAAAGGAAGGAGCATTCATCTCATCGCAAAGTGATTCAAAGAAAAACCACTTGAATCAGATCTCCGTCTCCAGATCTCCCGACTTAAGCAATTCGGATCTGATTTTTCGAATTCGGACTATCCATATCTCGTGGCGTAGCCGTGAGTGTTGTTCGATTACGGTGATCTTGGGCGCGCTTTTTCGATACGGTGTGGAATTGGATCTGGTTGAGCTAGCCCTAGAGCTCCACTACGGACCCAATCATGAATCCCTTCTCGTCCGGTACGCGTCTGAGGTGAGTTCCCCAACCTTACTGTGGCCATTTTGTTTTAAGCGGAGCGGATCAAGTTTGCGTAATTTAGTGTCGGTTTGGATTGCGGAAACTGGAATTTAAGTTGATGTGTAATTTGGTTGATTGTAGTTGCAGTGGATTGGGGTTTGATAATGGTTTGCATTTTGTGCATAATTCGACGTGTGTGTTTGGATTTAGTTAGTGTTCTGTAATTTCTGAAGCGAATGTGCAAATGAGTAGGCTTCAGCTGGTGGCTTGATTTGTAGATTTGTATCCTAATATAGGATGTATGTGGTATAGCTCGCTGGAAAGGTTTCCTATTTTGGGGTTCGTATTAAGCTTTTTGGAATGTGAAATTGGTGATGCGATTGTATGCATATTGTAATTGGTCTGGCTGGACTAGGTGTTGACGTGGAACTTCTTGCAATTCAAACCAGAGATGCAATTGTGTAATGTTGTAAGGAGAGTTAATTTTCTGTCTAGGATCTTGGGGGTTCTAGCCTTATATTTGCATTTTGTGCTTGATAAGAGATGCTTGATAGGCGTTTCTTATCGGATTGGCTTGTCATTAGTGTTGACTTCGTGGATGGGTCTTTGTTGCCTTTAACCTATGAAATTAGCTATTTATCTATCCTTTATACAGACCTTTCTGCTTGGCAATTGTTTTTGGAAGCCTTTAGAAACTAAGATGTCAAACACCAATTAATTCTTAAGTTCTGTTACGCCTTTGGTAATAAGCAAATCCTAACACTTTGAGCCCTGAAAATAGTAGTACTAATATGATAGATCTCGCATGACTACCAGAATGAGGAAGCTTTGAATAAAGACAAAGAAAATCATTAGGGAGTTGAAAATTGTTATTTTTATGCCTTAAATATTGCAATTTTATCTGGTCTTCATCCTTGAATTATTTTTAGCATCTGAAAACTGCTAGTGTCAGTTTGTGAAGAGATGGAGCCACCTATTTGTTATGTAATTCTTCATTTCACTTGGTAGAACATATTAAAACCACACACACACACACACACACACACACACACACACACACACACACACACACTGTGATTAAATTTTTTTCCCTGAAAGGTGGGGGAACAGTAGGTGCCTGTTAGAAGGGCATGCTTTGTGTTTCCATAGATTTCAGCTACATTAAAATAATTTAATATGTAAAAGAATATAGATGATGTCTCCTTATTCAATTTCCTTTGAGCTTATCATACCAAACCAATGATATTCAGCTTTTTGTTTTGTTTTCTTTCCTGGGTTGTGGCTCGTGGACTTACATTATTGACTCAGGCATTTCATTTTCTGCTAAATGTTATGAACTTATTGTTTTGTTGCAGGGACATGATTCGGGCTATACGTGCTTGTAAAACTGCAGCAGAAGAACGTGCGGTTGTAAGGAAAGAGTGTGCAGCTATTCGTGCTGCAATAAATGAAAACGACCAAGATTATAGGCATCGAAACCTAGCAAAACTCATGTTCATTCACATGCTTGGTTACCCCACACATTTTGGTCAAATGGAATGCCTGAAGTCAATTGCATCTTCTGGATTTCCAGAGAAGAGGATTGGTTATCTTGGCCTCATGCTACTTCTTGATGAAAGACAAGAAGTTTTAATGTTGGTCACAAACTCATTAAAACAGTATCCTGTTATGATTGGATTTTCTTTTTTGGTTAGTTTTATTAAATAGATGTTTTCTTTTCCTTCTTTTGATCATCTACATTAGGAGATAAGCTTTGTTATTGAACTGGTATTCTTATGAGAATCGATCCACTCCTCTCCATGCGGTGACCTTAACTTGTTTACAGAGACCTCAATCACACAAACCAGTATATTGTGGGTCTTGCACTTTGTGCTTTGGGAAATATTTGCTCAGCAGAAATGGCTCGTGATCTAGCACCAGAAGTAGAAAGATTGCTGCAATTTCGAGATCCCAATATTCGGAAAAAAGTAACTCTTTTGTACCTTTCCATTGTAGCCCCTCTTTGTCCTTCAGATTTCATAGTTATAGGTTGTCTGAATTAGACATTTTTCTAGGATTAAGTCCTATGCCTTTGTCATGGTGAGATATTAGTTGTCAGTAGTACTCCTGTTGGAACTTCATTATGAAGCTACTATCATCAAACATGGATTTTCTGCCACCACATTGCCGAACTAAAATTTTATAGAAGTTTGCAACATCTAGTCATTTCAGGAAATTCGTTGAACTTTAAATACATCTCAGTGACTCTCGGAAGGTCCACACCTGTTTGAATGTTTATTGGAAAGACTTTTGTTGAGGATCATCTGCTTTTCCTTAGGAGAACACTTGTAGTTATTGCTCTACAAACCATTTTTTCCTCCCTGGTTGAAAAATGAGATATATTTTCCTACTTAAGAGGCAGGAATTATATTTTTTAAAGGTATTAAGATATGTAATGGAATATATACAGGGATTGAAATTATTCCTTTCACTGCTACTGTGAGACAGGTTCTTTGCTTGCTCTGATTTCCCTTGCAAATTGTTGTTACTGACTTCTGTATATTTTTAGTGTATGGTCTTCAATGTTGAAAATTTGACTGAATTGGCCTTTTAATAAATTTGCCTTTTGTTAAAATGATGCTTATTAAATAATTCACTTTTGGACAAATGTAACTTATCATGCTTCTATGGAATTTTCTGTAAAGAATCAATTGTCGCTTAAATAAATAATCATCTGGTTTTATCTTTTGTATATTTGACTGATTGGCTGTAATAGTTTATTTTTTTAATATGACTATCCTTTCCGTTGAATATAGGCAGCATTGTGCTCCATACGGATAATTAAGAAAGTTCCAGACTTAGCGGAAAACTTTATCAATCCTGCTGCTGCTTTACTTAGAGAAAAACATCATGGAGTTTTAATAACAGGAATTCAACTTTGTACAGATTTATGTAAAGTCAGTACAGAAGCTCTTGAGTTTTTCAGAAAGGTAAATTATTCATTTGTCAACTTCTTGCCTATCAGAAGGATGCAAAATGCAATGCAGCATATGAAACCTATGCTTCTCTGTTCCAGCTATCATATGGACAGGCTACTTTTTAGCTAATTGGGTGCATTATTAGACTGTTTCTCTTATTCTTTCTGGAGCATTGGTGCTGGTATACTTAATTGAAAATGTATAAAAGTCCATTTGTAGAACTGGGGTACTGTGTCAAGGGTTCGTTTCATTCGTTGTATCCTAAATCATGATTAGAGATACTCTGTCCTAAATTGTAGAGTATATCTTGCAAAAGTTGAGTTACATCCTTCAACTCCTGAATATTTTGCCTGAAATCAGACTGAAAATAAAAAGGCAAAATACTTGTTCTGTGAGATCCTGCTATAACTGTTGATAGGAGCGAAACACAAATCTTACATGTCATGATACATATACACAAATCTGAAATAACTCAGAACACCTTTTGAAGGATTACGTGGTATGATTGGATCGAATAAGCCCTTATGAGCTTCAGCCTTACTTTATGTTTAGGGTGATATTTTCAAATTTCCCGGTGTGTATTTTAGTTCTGGTAAAGTATATGAACTATGTAGTTCTTATATGTAAATAAGATCTTTTTAAATTTGTTTTCTATGTGATTGTGTTGTTATGGAATAGTTTACACAAAACTAAATAATTGTGTTGACCTTAGATGATATGGTTATCGTAATAAGGTGCTATGATCATTATTTCAGAAATGCTTGGAGGGTTTAGTTAAGACTCTAAGGGATGTTGCAAACAGTCCATATGCCCCTGAGTATGATATTGCTGGTATTACAGACCCTTTTCTCCACATCAGATTGCTTAGACTTCTGCGTGTTCTGGGCCAAGGAGATGCAGATGCTAGTGACTGCATGAATGACATACTTGCTCAGGTTAGTTACCTTTTAATGTTGTATCTCTTTGTACTATGTGTTAAGAATATTGATGTAGTTATGATTAATCAATGATCTGCACTATGCTATGCTGGCGACTAGCCAATCAGAAACTTTTTATGTATTTTTGGAGTGATTGCCTCTCAGTATTCTGCCCGCTTGGAGGTGGATTTTGTATTGCCTTCCCATTGTCAGGATCTAAAACACCTATTACATCACCATATAATGCTTTCCCTTGAAAATTCAATACTTTGCTAGAATGGTTTCCTAATGAGATGGCCTCTTGCAAACTAAAAAATAACTACTAGGGTGGAAGAAAAATTAAATCAGCTTCAGAAATGTTGCTTGATAAAAAATCTCCATATAATCTCACTAGCACAAAGGTGAAATATGGTGCTAAGGGTGTGTTTGTCTTTGTATATATTTTTTATCTTTTCTGTCAATCGATCGAAGATATTGAAATTGACTTTTGTAGTTAACGTCTTCAGTTAAATGTCAGTTTTTTCATTGTTATAAGTTCTCTCAAATGTTGAAACTTGTACTACTCAGAGGCAGCTTGCTTCATGGTTAGACAGAAATTTAATCCTTTGTTATTTTACATGCTATATTTTTCCTAGGTGGCAACAAAAACCGAGTCGAACAAAAATGCAGGTAATGCAATTCTATATGAATGTGTTGAAACTATCATGAGCATTGAGGACAATGGTGGATTACGTGTGCTTGCTATCAATATCTTGGGAAGATTCTTGTCCAATCGTGACAATAATATCAGGTTCTGTTATTATTCATTCGGTCATAATCTGTTTTTATTTATTTATAATTATTTTAAGGCTTAGAAACCAACATGGTTTGGAATATCTTTAACTCTTAAGTTCCATATAAATATTAATATCTGCCATGTATATGGGACAAGATATTTTGACTTAAATTTTTTAACTTATATTTAGGCTTCAATTTCTATGCCATGGATTTGACATATTTAATGGTTGGGATGATTGATGAGTTGTCATCATTGAATGTAGGCTTTTAACTTTTAAATCTGAACCATTGATTAGATAAGATGAATGGTCATAAATTTAAGTCTAATTTTAAGTCAACAAATTTAAGTCAAAGTATCCCATCCCTATATATATGTGTGTGCGCGCGCGCTAATTTTCTTGATATTGGTATCACATCATGTTGTGGGAATGATTCCTTTTGCCTATACCTTCCTATGAAAGACTTGGAACTAATTCAATTGCAGAATAAAGTGGTGTAAACTTCCTCAGTTGTTAAAATGCCTTCTGGACTTGATTGAATCCTTGTTATGTACTAATACATTGTATAAATAAGAGGATGCGGGGCAATAATATGTCAAGAATAGACTTATGGAGATATGGAAATGGATGTATGTGAGAAAAAGGGCAGCCACAAGTGACCCCAAAAAAAAAAAAGTTGCTGCTCTTTGTATAAGTGGAGGGACAAGTCTTTAAACCATCACTTGCTTCAAAGTTTGATAGAATGGTAATCATATCTGAGCATTCTTATGTATAAGTGGGTTATATCACAATTAGTTCTCTAGCTTTTCTCTACTTGGAACGTTTTTTTTTTTTAATTCCTTTCCCTGTCAAGGAACTGATAGGAAAAGGACGAATGATAAATTTAAAAAGCCACTCCTTTAGGGGATTCCTTGTCGAAGGAGATTCCTTGTGAGCCTAAAACTAAACTTCTGCTTGGTCATGCTCCACTGTATATCTGTCCACTCCTTTTATTGTAATATTTATTTGCCTTATGTATCCATTGCATATAGCTGGTTGCTTTAGAAACTGAATTTAATCTGTATTTCAGGTATGTTGCATTAAACATGCTGATGAAAGCTATTGCCGTAGATGCTCAAGCAGTGCAGAGGCATAGGGCAACTATCTTGGAATGTGTGAAGGTAGTACTGGACAGTTTTCATATCGTGCTTGATGACTCAGAAAATTGTTGACAAGAGTCTTTGCATTTCCCCTTTCAGGATTCGGATGCATCAATCCGCAAAAGGGCCCTTGAACTTGTTTATCTTCTAGTTAATGAGAGCAATGTGAAGCCCTTAACTAAAGAGCTAATTGATTACTTGGAAATAAGTGATGAAGAATTTAAGGGAGATCTTACAGCCAAAATTTGCTCCATTGTAGAAAAGTAAGTCATTCAGCGATCTTATCAACACAGGTTATATCTGCTTGGTTATTGAAATATCAGAATGGCTTTTCTTATACATGCTGCATTGTCCGTAGTAAACTTGGATATCGGTTCTGTAAGATGTCATACCCATATCATGTGTCCACTGCCATAAAATGGTCAGGTATTGAGTTGATAATGCCTCTAGACCCAAGGATGATAATTTTAACTATACTTCCTCTAGACTACCTTATACATATTATTGGAGCTTAAAATATTAATGATTGACCACATTACAAGCTTAAGCTTGAGTTTTTAGTCAAATTGATTCTTGATATATATTAACCTATCTATTTTGTTTGATTTTAGCTGTAATGCCATGGTCAAGTGATAATGTCTTTCTTCTTTTTTTTAATTTTAGTGCTACTAATATATATTCTTTGGTGCTTTAGGTTTTCCCCTGAGAAAATTTGGTACATTGATCAGATGCTCAAGGTCCTCTCTGAGGTATAAATTAAAGTGACAAGTTCTCTATCTTAATCAATTTTTTTTGCATGTTTGTAGGTTGTTTGAGGCATTCCAATGTATTGCTACATTAATTGTTTTGCAACTCAACTCTTTGAAGGTTCATGTAACTATCTGAGCAAGTTATACGGATGTTTTGGTGTGGTTGTGCATCCATGGAATGTACACATTATTAGGTTATAAGTTATTTCACATCTTCCCTCTTGTATGGTTCTTTTGTTGACCTTTGCTCTCTACTAATGTGATGTTTCCTTTCTCCATCTTTTCCCCTGGCACATATTATCATCTTGACAAGTATTCTCTCTTTTTCAAGTGCTGCTATTAAGTTCTTATGGGTTCTTTTCTTTTCTTTTTCTTTGTTTATCCATGTAAATGTTTATCTATTCACGCACTGGTTATTTTAATGGATGCAACCATTTATGTGATATCATGTTTCTTCTTCTTCCGTTTGTTGGATCTGGCATCTGGAGTAACTGAACCTACAGAAATTGATATTTTAGTGTTATACAGATCCATCCCTCGTTGATTTGTTAATTTTTCTGATCAGTGTATAAGCATTGCTATTCTTTGCAAAATTTGTTGCTAATAATTGATTTTTCTATTATGCAATTAGCTTAAATTGTATGATTAGCAGCTTTCTCCTGATGGCTGTAGTCTTTCATTTGAGCTTCGTTATGTACTTCTTGTTTGAAGAAAATACTGATCTGCATGCTATCATAGTAGGCTGGAAATTTTGTAAAAGATGAAGTGTGGCATGCCCTTATTGTTGTGATAAGCAATGCTTCTGACCTCCACGGATATACAGTCAGGGCTTTGTATAGAGCATTCCAAACATCAGCTGAACAGGTATACCATATATTTTTATTTTAGTTTATTTTATTTGAACTATGGTTTCAAAAGCGTATCAGCTTGAGTATTCAAGCTCATGTTGTTAATGCATTGTTCTTAGAAGGTTGTTCTATTTTCATCAGGAGAGCCTTGTTCGAGTGGCTGTTTGGTGCATTGGAGAATATGGTGATATGTTGGTCAATAATGTTGGAATGCTTAATATAGAGGATCCAATAACCGTGAGTGAACCCTTATCTATGGATTAGTTTGTTGCATCTGCCTTTGTCATATCCAGTGTCCCATTTGCGTTTGAGGCATGGTTATGAGACATGCTTGGTACTGGGAACTGTTGTAATGTTTCTGCTTGTCTTTTTCTTTCTTCTTTCACCCTTTTTTTAGGGGAAACTATGGATGTATCCTCTCTCTCTCTCTCTCTCTCTCTCTGTCTCTCCCTCTGTCTCTCTCTCTGTCTCTGTCTCTGTCTCTGTCTCTCTCTCTCTGTCTTTCTCTCTCTCTCTCTCTCTCTCTCTCTCTCTCTATATATATATATATATATATATATATATATATATGTAATTACTCTTCTATTATTCTCGTATAAAATGTTTTGGACCTGTTAACTTGTAAAAATGGGAGTATCTTAAGCTGTAAGTTACTGAAATAAATAACATTGGAATCTTTGTTTGCCTCAATCCTTTATCTTACGTTGTTATTTGGTTCTAAAGTCAACTATGCTAATTTGTTTTGCACTAACCAAGAATTAATTAATTGAACAGCAAATTTGGCTTTCAACTGATTTGTGTGCTTTCAGCAAAGATGGTTGCAACATCCAACAATATTGTTTTTAACGATGGCAGAATGCTCATATCTTGTAGTTTGTTTTATTTGGTAAATTTTTTAATTTTCTAGTCAAATTGTTTTTCTGAGGCAGGTTACAGAGTCTGATGCTGTTGATGTTGTAGAGAGTGCTATCAAGAGTCATAGCTCAGATCTGACTACTAAAGCAATGGCTATGATCGCTCTTTTGAAGCTCTCTTCCCGTTTTCCATCTTGTTCACAGTATGTTATTCCTTTGACTTTTATGTTACCATTAATCACGTTTTTTTTTCTTTTCTTCTGGAATCATATTGGTGGTCTTTTATCCTTGTGATCCCATCATTTATTTATTTATTTAAAGAAGTGTAAAGTCTTAAAGCTCTGGAAACAAGTTCCACCTCCTTACCTATCTGTTGATCCATCTACATATGTTGTGCATTTGTTTTGTGAGAATTTGTGTCTACGTAATTCATAACAGGGTGCTGTAATTTAACATGATTTTGTTTGGTTTCTTGCTTGTATAGTTTGGTTTTTGTAATTGTAGTCAATATTTTCAGAATGAATTAATTTGAATTTGCACCCAATCTTTTGTTATGACATTTATAATTCTTTAATGAATTTTATTTGTAGGAGGGTAAAGGATATAGTCACCCAACTTAAAGGAAGCCTTGTGCTTGAATTGCAGCAGAGATCTATTGAGTTCAATTCCATTATAGAGAAGCATCAGAATATTAGGTAAAGTGTTGGTATTTTACCTCATTAACCTTGATGATTGTGCATTCTTGTAAGTTGCAAAGCTGATAGATGAGCTTTTGCAGGTCAGCACTGGTTGAAAGGATGCCAGTATTGGATGAGGCGACCTTCAGTGGAAGGAGAGCTGGTTCTTTGCCAGCAACAGTATCAACTTCAGGTGGTGCTTCACTTAATCTTCCCAATGGAGTTGCCAAACCTGCTGCAGCTCCTCTTGTGGACTTACTTGATCTAAGTTCAGATGACAATCCTGCACCTAGCTCCTCTGGTGGTGATTTTCTTCAGGATCTTCTTGGTGTTGATCTATCGCCAACTTCAACACAGCCGGGTTAGTTTTCATGTGTTGCATAATTTGATCATGAACTCTTGGGAAAATGAATTTATATATGTATGCATCTTGCTTTTAGCCACCTTTTTGTTTGCACAAGAATTCAGGATTTTTTTGTTGAAGCCAAAAGTAGCATTTTATAAATATGGTATTTTTTAAGATCCCAGTATTAGAAATATTTATTAATTTAATTCATATATATCAATCTTGCCATCCTTGGATTGACCATTCAATTTGTTGTTTCTGTAGGATATATCTGGTAATTATAGCAGATGATATAGATTTCAGTAGTTCCTATTAGTTAAATCTACCAAGTGGGCCGAGAACCATGCATGCAATCTTAAATCATCTGCTCACTGAAAAGTTTTCGCTTCATGATGTAGCTGAGCATCTAAATAATAGTACTTCATTTTCAACAGATTTTGAAATCAACCCATTCTAGATTTGACAGTTTATGGTTGTGAATTTAAGTATTGGTCTCTTATCTGTGATGTGGAAACCTCCTAATATTTATTATCATTTAAAAAAGATTCTACTCTTTTTGGGAAAATGTTGACAGCATTAAAACAAAAGAGTTGAACAGATGTCAATCATGGGCCTTGACCCCTTTAGGGATCAGTCGTACCTTTAGGCTCTATCAAACATTCAAATGCAGTGCTTGCAGCGGATTTCTAAATGACCTGCCCACAGATATTAAGGGCCTTAGCACTTGACAATACCATCTCTGACAGTGATTCAATTGTCACTTGGTAATGCATTTTAGTAATACCTTTACTCTGAGGAGCTATGGTTCTTGGTTTGATAGACTTGTGCTGTAGTAGAGCTTGATTTGGAGTGGAAATGTTTCAATATTCAACCCAAGATTATGTTAATATTTTAACTTTTCGTTGTTTATCCAATCTTAGTATTGATAGGGATATTATGTCTATTTTTCAGTCACAAACCAGGCTCCAAAAGCTGGGACGGATGTCCTACTGGATCTGTTGTCGATTGGAACACCTCCTGCACAAAACTATTCACCTGCTTCTGACTTGTTATCCTCTAGTCAGGAAAACAAAACACCAGGTGCCACATTAGATGGACTCTCATCAATGCCTTCACTACCTGCAAGTACTCCTGGAGGAGCTGCTCCAATGATGGATTTGTTGGATGGCTTTGTTTCCAACTCACCAAAGCGTGGTAAAATTTCTTCAACTCTAAGATTTCTGTTTCTCATCTATGATGGGGTGTCAAAAGTATCTAATAGCCTTCTTTTCTATGATTAGAGGACAATGGGCCAGCTTATCCATCTATAGTTGCATTCGAGAGCAGCTCCTTGAGGTTAACTTTCAACTTCTCAAAGCAACCTGGAAACCCACAAACCACATTGATCCAGGCCACATTTACAAATTTGTCACCTGATGTTTATACAGATTTTATTTTCCAGGCAGCAGTTCCAAAGGTAACCCTGTTTAATAGTCGTATAGTTTTTCATTTTTAATAATATGAAAACTTAAAATTGAGTTTCTGCTCTCTTTCCCATATAAATTATTTGCAAAGTCAATTTTGACCTTCAATACATCTGTTTTATGATTGGAAAATATTCATAACTCTGAAGCTTAAAGCCTGCTCTTATAGTACTTTTACTAGAGACGATGTCTATTGTTGTGAAATTAATGTAACATCTTCAAGTGTGAAGATGATATATTTTGTTGCATTGAATCTACAGTTTCTTCAGTTACACTTAGATCCAGCTAGTAGCAACACTCTGCCTGCAAGCGGGGCCATCACACAAAATTTGAGAGTCACCAACAGCCAGCACGGGAAGGTAAATTCTTGAATTTTCTTTTCTAATGCGCACGATTCAAGTTCGCTATCTCATTGCCCTTTGTGAGTATGCTATGGTTCTGTTATCTTGTATAACTATCACTTTTAATCATGTTCCTCAGTTTCTCATAAAACCATTGGTTTTCCAGAATGAGATGCTAATTTTCTTTTATCATTTTCCCCATTCCCTTGGCGGTAATGTTATTCTGTAGTAGTATGTCTTCACTAGATTGAAGCGTAAAAACGATCTTCACATCCTTACTAACTCAAAGTGCTTTATGGTGCCTCCTATTAGACGTATCTTGCCGTCATGTGTCTTAAAAGTTGACATGATGGTGCTAGTGTGTTTTGTCTTGCCATGCAATTCTTGGTGTGATAATTTGGTTACAACTGGTTAAAAGCTGCATTTTAACTTTTTCTCTAACATGGGATGCTAGTTGAACTAAACCTCATCCCAAAAGCTTTGAGTTTACAAATGCACCATATAAATTTATAGCTGAATCATGTCCTAGACCCTTTTTTTTTTTTCCTTCAAGATATTGGTATTTACCAAATTCGTGTTATTTTCAGAAATCTCTTGTTATGCGCGTAAGGATAGCTTACAAGTTGAACAACAAAGATACGTTGGAGGAGGGGCAAATCAACAATTTCCCTCGTGATTTGTGAGGTTGATTGGTTGGTAAATCTGTTCAAGATTTTCATGTACGAGGTCAAGGTTTTCTTTATCAACTGAAAGTTGTTGATGTACGAGTTCTTCCTTTTTATCGACTGAGAAGCTTCTTCTTGCAGTTTGTAGTAAAGAGTGCAAAGCTTTTGGTTTAATTCTTCAATCTGGGGGCACTATGGCTTATAGCAATGGGTATTAGATTTTGCTTGAGTTTGTGATATGTTAAATCGTTTAATGGTTTTCCTTACAATTTTCCCTCTTTTAGGTGGTTTATGTACATTATTTTGAAAACATTTCTGTACGAAATTGTCGATTGAATTTTGCCTTCGAGGTGTAGAGAAGGGATTTGGTTTCACATGGGAGTGGACTCTCCGGCCTCCTTGTTCATTGACTATATTTTGTTAAATTCAAATAGAATTAGATAAATTATGTTCTTTTAATTTTGATTTTGATCTTTTATATTTTAATAAAACGATACTAGTTCTCTCATCTCAAGCGTTGCATTGATATCAAATAGTTAAAAACACTTCCCTCGTCCATAATCAATCTATTTACGACTTATAAAATACTGAGAAGTTCCTTTTTCTCGTCATTCTGTGAAAAAGGTTATGGCGAGTTCCACGAGAAACGTTTACATAACTTTAAAAGACCAGGTTTTTTTTTCTTTTGTTTTTTTTTTCCCACAATTAAACTCATTGAAGATGCTTGGACGAAAGCACTTTGCCTAGACAAAAATCGGTAGTTGATATTTGATAACGAGGCCCGCGGCTATGAATTCCCATTTTATCTCCATGTGGTTCTATTATTATTTTGTTCTTTTATAGGGGTACAAAGAGTTCATTCAAGTCATGCACTTTGACGTTGCTTACCAGCTTCCAGCTGGCGTTTACTTGAAAGCTCCAAGACTGCACAAATCCCCACGAAAAAGATGAAAATAAAAAATAAAGATAAATGTTAAATTCAACTCTGCTGCTTCATTATTATAACATATTTAGAGACATCCACTATCCCAGGATTTATATAGTAATAGTATGAATCATAAGCCCGTTAATCTATGCTACGCTTAACTGTACAAGATTTCGAGATTTCTCTTTCTCCCTCTGTATGTTGAGTGCAGCCTAGCAAACTGCATCGTTTGCAGCACCTTGAAAAAGATATGCGTCATCATATGTTTGACTTTAGTGGGTTGCGGAGTTGGTATCATTATGATCTCAACTTACCAACTACTGATGTTACTTTACTGGCACCCATATTCTACTCAGGTTGTAACAGTTTGCTTTACAGTTCCGATATGGCAAATGGCTGATGGCGGATGGCACATGGGCATCATGTTTTGGGAAAGTAATCATCTGACTATCAAACTTCACTAGCTTAGTAGTCTATGCTTATCTCTTCTGTCATCTAAAACCGTACCAACTATCTTATCTCAATCCTGTTAGCATGGTGTAGAAATTTCTGCAACTTAGGATCCCTATTTAGGCTTCTCTCTTTTGTTTTCTTGAAAAAAAAAAATCACTTCTTGGCAAGGAAAACGTTTCTTTATGTAGATGGGCAATGGCATTCTAAGATTGGAGCAGCAATGCATGGCCCACAATCCACTGTCTCTATGTCAAAGTTGCGAATTATGGCTCCCCTTCATCACAAGAGTCTCTAAAAGGACTTTTCATTGATCCCACCATCATTGACCAGCAAAAAGAAGGTCTCCATTAGAAGATTGAGAGAACTAAAGAGAGAAGTTATTTCAAGCGAAACAGAAAGCAATTCTATAGAAACCATATGTCCCCACAATGCATCATCTGATCTGACTTCACTGTAATTTTTTTTCCCACCCTTTTTTCTCTTTTTGGTTCTGCTGCGGTGTGACAGGTGAAGGTCTACCCCATCTAACAGAGTTCGATTATGATTTAAATATGATACGTGAAAATCACATGAACATGACGGATCAGACCATACTTGATAAAAACGTTTCAGACGCTGTAGGAATACAAATATCAAACAAAACATATTAACAAAGCTGTGCTGCTCATTTTGTTTCAGTGTTGAAAACATAAATGCCATAGTTTGGCAAAAGGAAAGCATTTTCTCAGACTAACAATTACAAAGGCATGCAATTTCACCCCAAAAGATAAAGTACACTGCCATTACCCATGAAAAGTATAAAACATAAAATAGGCATAATTTAGAGAATTATCATTAAAGTAAAGAATTTAATTCCTCAAAAAAGAGAAAGCAAAAAGCTAAAAAGAAAAGCTTTAGTGGATTGATTCATTGATTGAAGTACATAGTGAATACCTTCACTAACCATGGCTTGAGTCTGTCTGTGGCAAACTCACAGTAACAGCATGAGAACCCGTTTGGGTTTCTGAAGAACTTGTTGGGAATTTGCCCTTCTTCGACCATTGCCATATCTTGGAAACAGAAAAGCTTTCACCTTTACTTCTAATGTTAATCTTCTTCCCTTCAACATCCCCATCATTTGAGAAATTCTCATTTTCTCCACTTCTTCCTTTCATGATCCGTACACTAGCACTACCACCACCCCTAGTGGGGTACAACGTCACCTGCAGCTCTGAATCAGCAACAACATACTGGTACGAACCCATTGAAAAACATCTCCTTGCATCAAGATTACTGCAACTGGTCTCTCCCTCTCCCTCTCCTACTCTTCTCTCTACTCCACCATCATTTGAGCTCTTAAACTTGCCTAATCTAATAGAAAAAACCCTTTTTTCACTAATGATCTCATTTTCTGCCGGCTTTTGCCCAAGAGAAACCCCATTTCCTCCATTGCAAGACAACCCGTCTTCTTCCCTTGGATATTCAAAGTCAAAAATTGGATTTTCAATGCCAAGTCCGGGCGTGTATAGATTCCCTCTACAAAGAGGGCAAGTTGAGTTAGAGAGTAACCATGTCTCTATACAATCAATATGAAAAGCATGACTACACATGGGAAGCAATCTCAACTTGTCATGTTCTGAGAATTCACAAAGACAAACAGCACAATCAAACGGTTCTTTTAGACCCATTATCTCTTTATAAAGGAACACAGGGAGAGCATCTATAAACGCTTGATCTAGACCTGAATCATGAAGATGGAAGAGCTGTTGCAATTGCCTCTGAAAAGCATCAGAGCCAGACACTTCTGGGTATCTGTTGGATTCAGAAACCGATGAAGAAGATCTATTTTTTATAAGAAATCTAATAAGCAACTGAAGAACACCGGATATGAAGAATATAACAGCTAGAATAACTATGATGAAAAGAATAGCTGGACTTATTTTATTACCAGAAGATGACGAAGATGATGGGGTAGATTGTTTTTGGTAATCGCTATTATATGGCAATGGCAAAGAAGGTGGAGGGGAAGAAAGCAGAAAGCGAGGATGATGATGAGCCATTAGACTATCTTTCTGCTTTATCTGAACAGTCTGAGTCCAAAACATTTTAGCAAGTGAACATCCTCAAAGAACCAATCTTTCTCTCTCAACTTTCTTGAATCAAACACGTAATCATCTATATGTAAACTCAAGAAACTTTTTTATTTGTTGCTTCCTTTGAGATCAAATCCAACTCATATAACAAAGTTAACAAGCAATAGACACATTATCTCTTGCACTTACAAGTAACCCAGTTCAGTTTAGTCAACAATATGAAGAAAAAAAATCTAATCTTGACCGGGATTAACCATTCAAAATGATTGCTTTAGCACAAGACTTGGTACCTTGCTTTGACATGAACCTTAAGTCACTGGTGCACAAGAACAATACCAGTGACTAGTGAAGCGCTTTTCAGAGATGTCAAGCTTACCTACCTCAGTCCTTGAAAAATCTTCCATTAACGAAGCAGCCCACTGTACATATGATAAGTCTGGCCTTGGGCAGTGTTTGTTGCAGTGAAACAAAAACCTAACAAGGACAGTAGTACCTTTCTTTTATTTTGAATAGGAAAGGTTGGGTTGGGACGGCATATGGATTGATGGCTGCTGTTGGGAGGGAGATAGTAGCCACCAAAAAGCAAGTTCTGAGGAGCCAAAAAGAAACGCCGGGCAAATTTGTCACTTAAGCAGAAGTGTTGTGAGATAAGTATTTATCTAAACTGATTTTTTTAAAGTTATAGATTGAGTCTTAGATTTGCCATTCTGTCCCGTGAGTTGTTGTGGAACTTACAAGTGTAACTGTGCAAGACAGAAAAGGACCGTGCAACAAGCTAAAAACATGGGCAGCGAGTGACTGCTTCACTGGTTGGGACATGGCAATAAAAATGTTTAAAAGGGGGCTTGGACATGTGATTGTCATCAACCAAGGCCTAAGGTTACAATTCCAAATTAATTGAGGTGGTCGATGGACCACTTGCAGCCCATTGTGACAATCATTATGTAACAAAAAGAAAAAGCCCATCAGAACTCCACTCAAACTTTCGATCCTCATTATCGCCTAGAGAAGAGAACTAGATCAGAAATAGAGAATCTTAATATAATAATATGGCCCAGGGAGGGAAAAATGACCCAATTTCACGTTGATCGCATCGTTCAAATTTTTATGTCATTTTATGAAATCTTTGTAATTTCTCAGGCTATGCTTTTCTATAAGCTAAACAGTCTAATAGAAATATATAGAGTTGCCAAACTCTCTCAATAACCTCCAAATAAATAGTATCAGTTCCTTTTCAATAGAAAGCATAAACTCTCTCAAAATAGAACTGTACTAGTAGACTGTTGTGATCAAACGCATTTGATAATACACTGCATATAAATGAATTGTATATACATATATGGACTCCACATGCAAACAGATGCTCAAATTAATGCTTGGGATTGGGAAAGAAATTGATTACTGTAACATGGGTACGTTCCAGAAATTACATATAAACAATGCGATTGTGAAATGAGGATTGAAAAAAATCTTTTTCCAATGTCCAACCAATTAGCAGGCGGATCAGTTGTGCTTTTCATGGAGTTTAATTCTTTAATATGAAGCAAGGCTGCAAGGATATATATATATTCAGTTACTCTGACAATAATAAACTTCCATGCAAATAAAGTTTAGAGTCAACTTTCTTGAACCTTTACTATAAAAAGAGTCAGAGAGATTGATCTAGATGAGCTCCATGGACCATGGTCATTCGTCCATGAAGTCATACTAAAAGAGCATATGCAGCTGGTGCTGCTACATCTGGAATCTGATACATCCATGGCTGGCAATGAATTAGCTTTCTGAGAATGGTAGGCCATGGATATCACGTTCTTTTTTGAGACATAGCATAATGTCCCACTTGATATAATCCCATGGGACTTTAGCTTTATGTGCACCTCTTTCCTTTGAGTTATGTGGCCAATAGAGGCCGATTGTACCGTGTACAGGTGGTCTGATATAATGTTGATTGGACTATTTGTTTGCAGGGGTTTGTAGATTTTGATCCGGTTAAAAATCTGTTTGTTTTGAGGCACTGTTTATTGATTGACAGAGACTTAGCCTGAGGAACTTTTTTCAGGTAACTAAAAGCTAGCGTGTTGTTTGTGAGAATCATGTATATAGGAAGTGAAAATAAAATAAAACTCACATTCAACCATTGCAACGACCTCAGTGATAGTGTTGGACCGTAAATTGGCATACGGTCTTCATACAAATTCGATTATGATTAAATCAAAGAAATCATGAAATTAATGGATTGAGTTTATATTTATCTATACCTGGACTGAACTTAATTTAACAGTATTAATGATTACAGCCTCAGAAAGTTTGAGATAAGATCAAGAAGAAAGTTAGAAAAGTCTGCTGTGAACCGGTCGCCGGGACAGGAGTAATACTGTAAAATTTCTCCAGCCGACAGTCTCTCATATATATGTATTTCAGCCCATACCCTTAACGTAGTCATCATTTTATATATAAATTTTATATAACTGGAATTGCTACAACATTTGCTTACAAAATCGAATGAAGCAATTAATTAAACTGGTAGAAATTCATGAAGTGTAATTAGATAAAGTACTGATATTGATCCTGAGAAGGGTATAATGAATATGGATTATTTCCAACTGGGAAAGAGGAGTTCCTTTCAGGAGATGCATATAATGAATATGTTGATGAAAATTACATTCACATGAAACATATTGATGAGGCGGATGCTATCAGTTGATGATGAGTTAGAATATATGTCTACAATTAATTTAAGTAGTGTCTCATCTGGTTTATTCTCCATGATGTAACCGGTGAGCCAATGATTGTTTCCCTCTTTAATTTAATTAATTCATTACTTTCCTCTTTCAAATTTCAATACATGAAGGCCACCCTTTGACAAACACGATTCTTGTTTCCAGTTCTATTGGGTCGAAACAAATAAACTATACATCAGAATTAATATGTAGTCTAATCAGAAATTTTATATGAATCGCCGATATTATATACTTGGGACCTACAAGATTGGTTAATTTGACATATATGAAGAAGGTTAAAGATATAATTACCAACACTGCAAGCCAATCACATGCAGATTAATATGCAATGTTTTAATTTGCTCTTGGAAATTAAATGTCAATTAAATTCAGAAAATGCTGCCAAATGCAAATTGATTATAATTCTAATTGCACGTAAACATCTTCTGCGCATTGAATTGTTATGTATAGAAATATCTCTTGTGTGTGTGTGTGTGTATGTTTTCAGCTTGAAATTAACTGATTTCCTGTAGTAGAGTTATAAGAAGTCACAGAAATAGACAGAAAAAGTAATTTACAAAAAGTATTATTTGAAAAATGAAACTTGTAAGGTACCTGAATAATATTAGTATAAATATATATGGAGCATAAATCTGCATGAAAAATATTAAAAGAAAAGTTTTTTTTGTGAGGTAATGAAAACTAAGGATGCGTTCGTTTTATGATTTTGTGTTTTTTTTTTAAATTGAATTTAAGAATATGTGGTTGAATTTGAATTATTTTGAATTTTGAAAAGAATTTGCGGTTAATATTGAATAAAAATGCATTGAAAAATGTGCAACACAGAAAATATGATTTGGATTAAAAAACCAACACACCCTAAGTTAATTAAAATTTGTATATTTTGTAATAATAATTAAGAATCAATGGAGTTATATACATATCATAATGGAACCCAAGATAGAAATTCCTTTTTAATTATAATGAAAAGTTTCCTACATATATATATAGGCTCTTATTTCAGAGCACTGGAGAAGGAGAAGAAATTTAAAAAGGAAATTAAATCTACTTACATGGTTATCATATATCTGCATTGAAGGTCACTACTGGCAATTTGCTGATCTCTCTAAACTCTCATGCATCAGGTCAGGCTCCATGCATTGCAGTAGTACTACTACTATACACCATAAAATAAGATTATATATATACCAAAAAAAGCAATCCATGCATTCATTAATTTATAATTAACTACTTTATCCAACCCAATAACACCCTAATGATCTTTTAGATTATCATAACTTTTGATAATGATAATAAGACGACTGTCTGTAGTAGTAACTCAATTGAAAAATATAAAAACAAAAATAAGAAAAATATAAATAAAAGTAAATTGATCGTTGGTTATATCATATATGATAATAAATCTTGGAAAGAGCTTGCAAAACATTGAGTTGCAACCTCAAATGCAGAATGTAATCAGCTGTCCTTAAGAAAAGGTGATCCGGCTGCAGCCCTTCTCCCCCTGGTATCAACTTCTGCAACTTCCTCACCTTCAACCTTACGGAGTGGCCACTCCCGCGCCCCCGCTCGCGCCCGTGCCCCCCTGACCGCCTCCGTCTCCTCCTCCACTTCATCCTTGAGAAGTGATCCTTGCCCTTAGTTGACAGCATTGAGCTGGCGAGCAGAAGAGATCGATATACGGAGAGGAAAAGTGAAGGTAGGTGGCTAGCGAGCAGATTAAGAGATCGGTGACGAAGAAGGCACCGAGAGAGAGAGAGATGAAGATGAAGGGAGAGGCAGAGATATAAATTGATGAGACGAGAGGATGAAGAGACGGGCCATGTGAGCCGAGCTGATAACTTCATGAGATTGAGTGGTGAGATTGACTTCACGAGCTGAAGACTTGGTTGAGTTCTTTTGTCGTTTTGTGGGAGATGGCGAAGGATTATGGGACGTTTCCTTTTTCTTTTGTAATTTTTAACAGTGATACCGGATTACAACTTATATATATCAAAATTTTATTAAAAATATAAATTTTTTAATTTTTTAATAAATTTTTAACATATAAATTATAACATCAAATTATAAAATTTAAATTATATATAAGATGTAAATCTATTATTATTATTAATTAATTTATTAATTAATTTTTCTTTCTTTCTTTCTCACACGTGTCTCACAACTCTTGTATATATGGTTAGAGGTGTCAAACGAGCCACATAAATATTTAAAAATTATAATAATCTATATAAAATATAAAATAAAAATATTTATAAAAAATAAAATATTAAATATATACGATAGTAGTTCCATGCGTAATAAATATTATACAATCACTGCTCCCCCGGAGACGCCTACTGAATCGAAAACTTACCAATCACCTTACTCTATAGGGCCTCTCATTATAATTCAATCAATTAATAAAAAAACTTGGAAAATTTCCCGCATTATTTCTACGATCTTAGGAGCACTCCCACACCCGACACAGATAGTTTTACCCCATGACAGCGTAAGCAGATTCAGAGGTTGAATCCGTATTATATTTAAAAAATAAAATTTATCAAACTATTTAAGTTGATTTAGGCTTATTCGACATGTGTAACGCTGGCTCTCTCCTTCCCTACCCGTCCCCGCCTGCTTCACTTCCCTTCCACTCTGTATATCTGTCCTCGTAATCCCCGAATCGCGACAGTCACCACTTTTTCACGTGTTTAGATCTTGCTTATCCTCGTCATCTCCATCCTAATTTTCATCCCAGTATTAATTAATTAATTAATGAGATAATTAATCATAAACGTACATGAAGTTCGTAAATAATAGAGAACCTATTCAAGTTTTATTTAAAAAAAATAAATCGACAATTAAAGAATTTGGTGAAACTTCACGTAAGTCCAACTCAATAGCAAAATAATTTTATAGTGGGTGACGGTGATTGTGAGAGTGAAGAAGTGGAGCTAAGATTTACCCTTAAGAGGTTGATGAGAGTTGAAGTTGGAGGTCACATGTGGCGGTAGACTGGTAGTGTTGTCCAACCAGGCTCCAGGTGAGAGCTGACCTGCCACTTCGTGGCTGATGTGATAAAAAATCTTTGGGGAGAATGGCCCACTCAAACAAGTTGGGAGAATTTTTGACCGTCGGATCTGTCAAATATTCGTTTATATCCATAAACAGTAAGCCGTTTCCCAACTTGTTTGTCCAAAAGAAAATTTAAATTAGTACTACATTGATTGGCTGGCAAAAGATGGATTGACTTGAGGTGTAACCAATCTGATTGGATGTTTGTATCATTGTATGCAGCCGCGTGCAATCTGGTGAGCCACATCCACATCTTCTCATTTATGGTCCCAATTGCAACACCCCCACATTAATTTTTTTTTGGATTTATTCTTAACTAACCATGCGTAATTATCAAATGCAAATCATATTTAAATTCTCCATCCAACGCTAATTATTATCTAATTTCTCTGATTTATCTGTTATTGGAATATTAAAAGGAGATTATTAATTAGAATATGTTATGTTAAAGAAAGAAGGAAAGGATTTTTTCTCCTCATTTTGAGCAATATTGATTTAAACCCATATCCGAAAAATAAGATTAATTTAATTAATCATTGATGAATGAAAGTATGGGCAAAATCTTGCCAACTAGGCTGTGTATACATTAATATTTAATAGTCCAATCAATGAGGAAAGTTGATTGATTATTATATGTTCCACACTTTATTGTTTTGGTAAATCATTGGATATGTTTTCGTTCTAATTACTAGTTTTGATTGAAAACTTTGATACGACTTCTTGTGATTTTTTTCATTTTTAATCTAAAGCTTGTGCATGCACGTTTCATTCAGTTAATAACAATAATAATGAGCCCCAAGAAAGACAATAGATTTACATCTACCATGATGGTTCACATGCCAATCTTTAAATTAATCTGAATTATTCAACTTGATTTGATATATGAAAACTTGCGTAAAAATTTCATAGAAAGATTTGTATGCAAAGGGTGCTGAATCGGCAGAGGTTCGATATCTAGGTAGCTAACTGGATCCAAGCTTTTTACAAAATTCATAGAATATTGATTTATAATTCCAAAATTTAAACCAAAAAAAGTTATATGTCACGAGCTTAGAGTTTAGCGCAGCTGCTCGTGTGACACTTAAGCAACTTGAACCCGAAAGTTGCTAAGTAAGCCTTGAAGTTTGCTTCTCGCTCAAGGAGAAGTTAGGACCGTTGAGCCAAAAGAGCTTTAGAAGCTAGAAGAAGAGATGAAACTTAGAGGCAAGTATTGCTAATGCAAATGAGCTTTGTATTACACAAGAGAACTCTTACAATGCTTTGTGTTGTAATTGCTTGGATTAGCTTGGATTTGTGGATGCTTACAAATGAGCCTTGGAGGGGTATTTATACTAATCCACCTCCCAAATGAATGGCTAGGATTCAATACATCCAATGGCCATAAATGAGTCCTACCTAATTTAGGTGTGGTAGGTGAACTACCATTGACATTGTATATTTACATGTGAGAGTATTACATATTTGACTTTGCTAGAGTTTCTAGAAAATGGGCTTGGGCTTGTAGGCTTTCTAGAAACAAGGCCAAGCCTTTGTGTAGATTTTGGGCCACTCTAGCAAGCAAGTTGGATGGGCCGTAACATACTCTCACTCCTTGGTGTGTTTCTTCGCTAGCTTGGTGCAAACCCGTGCTCACGTCGCGCGGGGCGTGACATCCTCCCCCACCTAATTTCGCGACGCCCTCGTCGCGCCTTTGAGGATGTATCACCAGCTGCGGATGAGTGGTCTTGCCTCCATGTCGACGCTTCCTCTTCGCGCGCTTAGATGGCTTCTTGGTTGCCTTCTTTGGTTCCGCGATCGTGGGTGGCATCACGCGGTGAGGCGCTATGGATGGAGGTTTGGTATCGGGCTCCAACTTCATTTGGTCAGCCTCTCGTTTTGGCGGTAGCCTCCTTCGTAGCTTTTGGGTAGTAACATCCTTGTACTTCCCAAGGATGGCCTGGATTTGCCTTGGAATTGGATCCTTGGCAACGGTGGTGTCCTCCCCATCATTTACCTCTCGAACGGTGGCAAGGAAGCTCGGATCTTCCTTTATTCCTTGCTTGAGTTGTAGTGCGGACATCATCTTGCTCTCGACTTTGGTTGCATGTTCCGCCATGACCATGCATGATTGACTCCCATCGAGGATGTTGAGGGAGTTAGATGCTGGTATGGGGAAAGCATGGGTTTGGTCGAAGAATTCCATGCCAAGCACTACTTGAAAATCATCCATGGGAACAATGGAGAAATCAAGCTTACCGTTCCATGTGCCAAGTTGTACCGAAGTCGCCTTGGACACTCCCAAGATTGCCTTGGCGGGTGAGTTTACCGCCTTGATGGTGCCACCTCTGTTGGTGTATTTGAGGCCTAGTCGTTTGGCCTCGTCTTCCGAAATGAAGTTGTGCGTGGCTCCCATGTCAAGCATCGCACGCACATCTTTGTCATTGATTGTGGCGCTCACATACATAAGACCCTTTTGCATAGGTGTGGGTCTTTTGAGTGCGCCAATCGTGCGGAGAGAACCCATCCCCGCTTGTGGCTCTTCATTGTTTACGCCCTCATGTTGAGCGGCAAGGGCGTTGAGAGTCTTCCTCTTTGGGCAATCCCGAACCCAATGAGGACCATCACATATAAAGCAAGGACTCTTAGGTTTAGGGGCTTCGAACTTACCTTTGTTAGGTGTGTCTCGTTTGTCCCCTCCGAAAGCCTTGCGTGCACCACCATCCCTTCGGTCATGTCCTTTCTTGGTGTTTCGTTCTCCCCCACCTTTGCTATGGTTGGTCTTCCTTTCTTTTGATTGGGATGTGTAGTCGACGAGGGATTCGGCTATGGCTATGGCGTCATCAAGGTTTTGCACGCCACGCCTCTCAAGCTCAACCCTTGCCCAATCTTTTAAGCCATCAAGGAAGTAGAAGAGGGAGTCTTTTTCGGACATACCTTCAATTTCAAGGATGATTGTGGTGAAATCTTTGATGTACTCGCGAATGGTGCCACTTTGCTTCAAACGGCGGAGGCGACCCCTTGCCTCCTTTTCCGCATTGCTTGGAGAGAAATGCTTTCGTAGCTCTCTCTTAAAGTCCTCCCATGTGCGAAGGACGACGATGCCTTTGCCCGCGTCGCCATGCTTACGACGCCACCACAATTGGGCTGCATCACGAAGGAAAGTAGGCGCAATGCCTATTCTCGAAGCATCATCATAGACACATTTCGCCTCGAAATATTGCTCCAAGCCGAATAGGAAGTTTTCTACTTCCGTGGCGTTGCGAGTGCCATGGTATGTAGCGGGAGTTGGCACTTGCATGTTGCTTAGCCCACTAGGACTTGAGTAGGAGGGGCTAGCACGTTCGCAACGGTGCTTCTCCCATTCCGTGCGAGATTCCTCCACTTCTGCACGGATTGCCCGCAACTCACGCTCCACAAAGCTTCGTAAGCTAGCGAGCTCTTGTGTGAGGTTTTCACTAAACTCGAGTATTGTGGACTTTGTTGCTTGGGTGATCTCTCCATAATCCGTCTCTAGGCCTTCGAGACGATCGGATAGGCCCTCGATAGTATTGTCCATACTCGAAAGAGATTGCTCTATGCTAGCAACACGAGGCTCTAAGGATTCCGAGGAGGGAGCTTTGGATTTACCTCGTTTTCCTTGTGGGCGTGGTTGAGGTTGAGGTTGTTCCTCACGTCCGCGGACTTGCTCCTCCACATTCATCTCCATGTCGGATGTCATTTGCTCTTGTGCTCGAACCGTGCTCTGATACCAACTGTCACGAGCTTAGAGTTTAGCGCAGCTGCTCGTGCGGCACTTAGGCAACTTGAACCCGAAAGTTGCTAAGTAAGCCTTGAAGTTTGCTTCTCGCTCAAGGAGAAGTTAGGACCGTTGAGCCAAAAGAGCTTTAGAGGCTAGAAGAAGAGATGGAACTTAGAGGCAAGTATTGCTAATGCAAATGAGCTTTGTATTACAAAGAGAACTCTTACAATGCTTTGTGTTGTAATTGCTTGGATTAGCTTGGATTTGTGGATGCTTACAAATGAGCCTTGGAGGGGTATTTATACTAATCCACCTCCCAAATGAATGGCTAGGATTCAATACATCCAATGGCCATAAATGAGTCCTACCTAATTTAGGTGTGGTAGGTGAACTACCTTTGACAATGTATATTTACATGTGAGAGTATTACATATTTGACTTTGCTAGAGTTTCTAGAAAATGGGCTTGGGCTTGTAGGCTTTCTAGAAACAAGGCCAACTTTATGTAGATTTTGGGCCACTCTAGCAAGCAAGTTGGATGGGCCGTAATATACTCTCATTCCTTGGTGTGTTTTTTCGCTAGCTTGGTGCAAACCCGTGCTCACGTCGCGCGGGGCGTGAGATATAGCTAGCTACCAGGCAGTATAATATCCCATATGGTCATGAAACTTTTCATTTAAACCCTTTTTGAAACGATTTACAATCATATATTATATGATAATACATATCCGTACTATTGATTTGTTAATCTGTTGCTAGTAAGATTGTTTCTTGAATGCTGTTTGCAGAGATTGTCGTTGATTTTTTTTTCATTCTTTATTGTTTTTATATTAGAATATTGTCGTTATAGTTGTGCATTCGTCAAACCTAATCATTCTCTGATAGAAAAATCGATAGCTGACTTGCAATCCCATCCCATGGAAATTTATAAATAAACTATGGTCCATGAATATATGCATACGGTTAGCGCAAAACATGTTCCTTTCTCTTAATTGGTCACGTCGATCGGCTTGCGATTCCTAAATCATGAATTATATTTATATAGAAATATATTACGATTTTTGTCGGTACGAGCATGCATTAATCTACATGTATATTTTAATGTAAATACTCAATGTATACAACCCCAAAGGTACTTTTCATTCTCCTTTTCAAATCAAATAATATTAATCTCTTGTACCATGTTCGATCACACGCCCCATGAGTTTATATATATATATATCCATGCATTTGATTATGTATTTAAACGCGATTTGATATGATTTCCATAACAGGGGAACAAAAGATATATTAAAAAAATTAAATAATTAAGTTAAGCTTACATCCACAAGTTTAAGTTTTGTAAAAAAGTGACAAAATTAAAATGATATTAGAGTCATAATTACTAAACAATCTTCTTTGTGTTATTTAAAAAAATTATTAAAAAAGAGTGTTGTTTTGCCCATTTTATGAGACCTTTGGAGACACGTGAGGAGGCTTGATTTGGTCGATGTTGCAAGTGCACGAAACCCTTGCACGTGAATGTCGTATTAAAGGATTAAATATTTAAGTTAAGTCTACGTCTATAAGCTTACACTTTATAGAAAAGTAATAAATTTAACAAGATGTAAAGATTATATATACATATATATGTAAAGTAAATACAATCGAAGGGTAACCATAGGCCTTCTCCCCAAGCAAGGAACTTCTAAGCATTTCATAAAAAAAAGGGATATGGATATAAAGGCATTATTCTATATAACAAATAGTGTTGTTTTCTATTTGTATATTTGCATGTGCATATGCTAGATATATATCGCGGTCCCCTCCTCCCTATTTGATGCCTCAGAAACTTCCAGGGTTCACGAGGACGATTTAAAGCCCTTGCCATGTGAAGAATGATGATGACTTTGTACAGATCCCGGAGATGTATTAATCAATTTTTATTTGTATAAAATGCGTACATATGTATAGAGATGTTTATACAAGTATATGTTCACATGGAAGCAGCTAGTAACACAGCAAGGGTCTATTGCCGTATTGCATGCAGAATATATACATTCATGTACGTATATATAGTAGTAGTAACAGTCTCTCTCTCTCTCTCGCGTCTTGTGGGTTGAGTTAATGCACAGAAGGTGAGGTGGGGTGAAGATGACGGCAAAACATCATGTGCCTTTGTCGTAGTGGCTTACATGCTGGCTAGCTAAAGACAAACATTATTCGGCTACGTTTAGTTTCAATCTTGCATGTTACATGTTAGCCTAGTACTCAGTCTATCATTCATTTGATAGTTAGATAATATAATTGGCAACTAAACGAACTACTCTGCATATTTTGAAATCAATTTTATCTCACTCCCTTGCTTGCAAATTAAAAAGAAAACCATTTCTCGATGGACCCATGTTATGGTTTAATTATATATGCACTTTTTTGACACTTTTAAAAGAGGGATGTATGTAGAGAGGAAGCTCGAGGGCTGGCGCATTTGCCGGAGGGCAGCCCTAGCAAGTTCGTGGCTATTGTGGACCATTTGATATTGGCTATTCAGGTTGAGTCAACTTGAGGAGAAGTATTATTGGGAGTGACTTGTGCGTGTTGTCGCGTTTGTGGCAGTCACAGAAACTCACTCCCGGGAGCATGAACCGAAAAAAGATGCAACAAGAAAAGGGTTTTGACATATGCTTTATGTATAGTTGTATTGTATAATTCATCATCAGCAGTTGATTTGTTTCGTTTAGGGCTGCAGAGTGATAGAAGGGCCCTAACGTCCATCATCCGGCAACGGGCCGTTGGACCCTACGCCCCATACTGTGCATGTGGCTTAACAACTCATTGATCTTGACCATTCATTGGGTAGACATTTATACATATACATGTAAACATCGATCATGAATGGACGGCATGGATAGTATATACATATAGTATTACAGGTGTCAGGTGTAATTACATGTAGGAACGTATAATTAAACAATGCTTAATTAGATGAAGATTCGATAATTACATGAATCATATACTGGAAATTAGTTCGCGCAAGATAATACCATGAAGATGTCATTCCTCTTTATATAATGAACAAAATTGTAACTCTCTCGTGGGATGCCGGTGTTGTAATTCGTATTAGAAGATAAATTATAAATGTTAAGTCCACAACTATAAGGTCGTAGGTTCTAATCCCCTCCATGACATTTAAAAGATTAAATTAAAAACTAGATAAGATGTATATAAATACTTCTCTATAAACAATATGACATAATCCTTTTATCTTTTAGATTTGAAATTTGAGTAGTATACTATATTTTCAAGTCATAACATGGTTTAATATCCGAGCGAAAGTAGCAATAATTCAAGCATGCACATTGCTAGCCTTACAAATAATACATTCAATTATTTGAACATATATACACACACACACACACACACACACATCCTCATGACATATCATTCATATCGCCCTCATGTATCATTTGATAAACAAAACTTGAGATCAAAATTTGGTATCCATAATCATATAATCACTTAATATACATGGACAACCCGATTTTTTTATCTTTAGAATTTAGTGGGTACGTGATAGTAGTAATGGTATAGAATTAAAGATATTCATAATCACATAATCCTAGAGTGGGTGAATCTCGGTGGCAGAGAGATATATAATTGCAGGGCGAAGTAGAAAGTAGATTCATTAATGGAAAAGTATTTAATAGTTGAGATGATCTTTTATCATATTCAATATTGATGGTCACATGATATATATAAATACAATAATGTTAGACTTTCAACCTTCATGTAACCCAAACTCTATAACATGATGTGATAATTTACATAGCAAAATTTATTGGAGATGTAATTTCCATCATTTTTTTAATTTTTTCTTCTCCAATAAATTTTTGCCATGACTAGCTATTGTATTATGTGGTAGAGTTCAGGTTGTACAAAGGCCGTAAGTTTATCACTACTCATATAAATATATATCATTGATAAATATGATAAAGTGATAGGTTAACAAATATTTGCATGCCTCTTGATTTTTTTACAAGAAATGAATCTTGTAACTAATTATTTGCTTAATTTGACATTTGCCACGATTAAATATAATTAATGTACTATTATTACGATTTTTGTTTGTTATGTACCATCTTAATCTTTTATGTATGACGATGTGAATACAATTTTCTTATGAATATATATCACCTTATTTGTCTTAGAATTCTTAATTTTAAAGTTATTGATAACGATTTAAGGTAGAAAAAACGGTAGAAAATGACATCACTAGATACATGAAAGTTCGGGTTCCCCGGGAGAAGTTGTGCTCATAAATATTGGGGATTGACTATCGTACATCAAAAAAAAAAAAAGAGCTAATAATATATATTAACAAATCAGTGAAACTATAAAATATATGTATGTAGAATTTGAAAATTAAAGAAAATCAAGGCATGCGCGAACACTTACCGTTTGTACTGAACCGGAAGATATTAATTTGTTGATTTTGTAGGACTGACGAATCAAGATATATAATTTGAAGCTATACATTAGATATTTTAATATAGCTATAGGGCAAGATATATATCTGTTGCATCACTCTCCCAATAATTTCATGCTATAATATTGGCAAGCATACAGTATCTTTCTATGGCAACATTACGTCGCTTGACCTCAATTCAAACACAATAATCTTTGGGTCCCTTTGCTCATGCAGCTTTAATGAAAATGTATACAATAGACGTCATGTCATCCACCATTGCTTCTCTGCTACAAAATTAGGTGATGAGAAAGCAAAAGTAACAGTAAAGTTTTGTATTCGTGTGCATGCTATCATCGCCATATAGTTAACAGAAGTTGTACTAGTCGTGCCAAACTCCAATTCTATATTGTTGATGATTAAAGAATTCTTTTTTTTTTTTTACCATTTTTCTAAATTATCTTAATCTGAAAACATGTAGATTGATATTAAACGTATTCAACAGCATTTATTTATGTGTCTTGCCTTTTTTTTTTATTTAAAGAATTGTTTCAATCGGTTTTAAGGTAAATAAGTTTCTCATGAGGGTCCTGTTGCTGTTGAAGTTGTTGGGAAATGAAACTATCGCATATTATCGTTTAAGTCATTGGATTTATGTAAAAGATCACCCAATCCATACACTCATGACAACCGATAATTAATCTAGGCTATATATGTAAAGAGTTTATGAATTATTACTAATTCAAATTTAAGCGATGTGTCTCTTATAACAATCACATCTATCCCCATGAGTTACAACTGTTCTAATGAGTTACATCCATTTTTATGCAATTTCATCTTAATTTATGAAATAAACCCTGCATGATACTCTTGTAAATTAAGCCAATCACATATTTCTTTATAAGCTTATCCGAACTGGTGAGTGAGGTTGAATTAGGGGTGACGGAATTAAATTATCCCAGAAAGCAGTAATAGGAGTAAAGAGGGTTTGGATTAGTGAAGGCACACGGTGGCAGTGATGGAAGGCCAATAAGGTGGTGAAATGGTGGAGGGGTGGGGAAGGCGTCAGGTGCTGCATGCGCTGCACCTGGTAGTGGGAACGCCCTGCACATGCATGCACATGTACAGTTCTATTAGTTACCCTTAACCCAACTAGTTGCTTCCAACTTCAACGGTTGTGCTGGTCCACTCCATGTACGCCCCAGCTTTGTGTAATTATCACTGTCATTCATCCACCACCAACTCCTCCTCCCCTTCGCTCGTGAGCTGATCTTTAATGTAATTCAAACAAATATGTAGATCATGGCTGGCTTCTCAGAGATTCGTATTTATCATTTATCATGCACTGAACCATCTATTCCATGGAAAATACTTCTCATGTTTCTCTCCTTTTGCTAATTTAATTAATTCAAGTCCACGCCGAGCTTTGGTTTCACATTTTTTTCCATAATAAATTTCGTCACTACTGTTCTCCCATGTAAGCATGTCTATCTGGCCTTTGAGCCTTTCCTCAACCCAATTTAAAGTGATGTTATTTACTCTTTCATTTTTGCTTTATTTAATGTTTAGTTATATATTTTGTATTTTTGTCTCCAATTTTTTTTTTTGATACGAGAATAAGAGGTATACTGACATATTTTATGAGAAATTGAATTGTATAAAAATATGTTTTGTTACGTGAATTTTGTGTCTTCGTTTGAAAATGAATGATAATTGAAAAAAATTAAATTTTTTTATTTTTAAATATTATAAAATTATTAAAATATAATATTTAATTAATAGAATTATTTTATATTAAAATTATAAAAATTATTTGAAATAAAAAATAAAGAAAGGACCAATTATGTAAGTAGAGAGTAGTTTGGAAATAAGAAAAAGTTGTTTTTGTATTTAGAGAGAATGGTTCAATAAAATACCTAAACAAACATTTATTACACATTCTATAAGATTTTTTTTTTCAGAATGAAAATGGAAAAAAAAAAGAAACAAATGGTAAAGAAACGGGGTTTTTTGAACTTTGTACACCCCATATGTATCCTGATATTTGAATAAAATATAATTACAGCTTTAATTTATAAAGGGCGCAGAATGAAACTCCTATTAAGTCAAAGGCCTTCTTGCGAATAGTAACCATCTTTTATAAATTATCGTGTTCCTACTGTAAATTATTAGGACCTTAAAGGTTTTTCTTTTCTTTTAATCTCCTTTTGATAGTAGTCTCATTGTCGATGTGTTAGATGATAGTAATAGCTGAAGCCACAAAACTAACTGTTGGGTTTTGCAGCGTATGAAAGTTACGAATAATATAACAGAAAACTGTAATATAAATCAGAACAGGAATTTTACGTGTCGAACCAACACGGACAATAAGAGTTGTAATCCACTATGTTATTTGTGTTTACATTCGACTTAGGACTCTTTACAGTGGTAGACACCTGCTCACTCACTAACCTAATCTATGTAAATTTGATCAACCCCGATCACAACCATAGTTCTTCACACACTCTTTTGACGTTGCTCTTTCTGTCACGATTATCTTAACAAAACGCTGTTAATAATAACATAACACACGTAACTGTAACTGGTATAGACACATGTGATTACTCAACTCTCTTAAGCTCACACGACCTATAACAATTAACCAAAGCTTAAAGCTTTACACAAGACATGAAAAACAAATAAAAATGCACTCAAACTTGCTCTTGATTGCTCTCTCTCAATTTGCGTTGAATGTCTTGAATGTCTTGAATCTCAACTTACACAACACACCACATAATCTGCATTCTCCGTTATATAGAAATAACTTTGTATATATAATGATATGCCTAGACGAAATCTCCTAGAAATCCTGCAAAAATTCTAATCAAAATCATATTAGGATTATGAGAAATAAAATAGGAAGATATATAATTAAACTCCTAATGGAATTAGGACAAATAAATATTCTCTTATTCTAATTAGGATACAAGATACTATATCTTAATCTAATAAGAGATAATTAATGCAAATATAAACTTCCTATTCAACTAGGATTCCAAATCCAACTTATTCCTCTTCAATTAGGATACCATATCAAACTAGGATACCATTTCAAACTAGGATACCATATCCAAACTTATTCCTATTCAACTAGGATTCCAAATCCAAACTTATCCTAATTTAATTAAAATTCTCATAATATAAAACATATATGTAAAATAAATGAGATTAGAAAAATATACATATTTAATGTTTTTATCACATGATGACAAATCATTCATGTGTAATGCACATGCCACGTCTCGAACCAACACTAACAAAACTAATAAACCATCTAGATCAATCTCACAAATACAAGAGATCAAAATCTTACTTGATATGCCACTTCGTGGATCATGCATCTATGATATGAATTGAGGCATAGATCAACATGGCCTTTATAAATACATCATTCAGGGTAGCTTATGGTAAAACTTCTTTTACATAATCATCTTAGCTTAATACACATTGATTTAAGTATTTGAGTACTCGACTAAGAAAATTTGATGTGATAACGAAAAAAACAAAAAAAAATGATAAAAGTTACATATTCAATAGAATTTTACTATGTAGACTGTTACATCATGTTGTAAAGTTAGGTTGTATATAAGTTGTAAGTCTAGTCAATTGTGGGAGAGGAGGTCATCATTATCATTGTTAAGGAATTGAGCCCCCAAATTCTTGTACAAGCAAATTATAATCTAATCTTTCATGGGATGTAATTTAAAAATGAAAAAAAGAAAAGGACGGATTTTTTTTGGTAATTTAACAAACGGGGCTCGTTAGTCACGAAAATATTCAATGGGCATTTCAAGAGAGGACGTTCATTTAGAAGTAAGTGGAGTGCATCTAGCACTACTTCTGTTTAAAATATGACAGAAACAAGCCCAAGCTAGACAATTTTGGTTGAGCCCAAGCAGATTATATAATAGAGCCCAACATCAATAGGACTTCACGAGTGCAGGAGCCCACTGCTTGATGTCCACGCTACGCCGTCTACATAGAAAACAGCACTATATATTAAATGTAAACCTCGAAGGACGCTAACTAGTTCGGCCTCCGCATATGCAATGCGCTAGAATTCTGGGCAGTGTTGCATTGAAGCTGAAGTGCCGCCGTCATTCTTCTTCTCTACTGTTTCACTCTCACCCCATCAATTCATTGTCTAATAATCTCTGCACTTTCTCCGCCATGGCTCCTGCAAATCACCCAAAAGACGAGGAGTATCTAAAGAAAGTCATCCCCAAACGCATCAGTCTCTTCGAGTCCATTCAGTCCCAGCAGCAAGCTCACATTCAGTCACTCCCCCACGACCCCATTAAGTCTGTCTCTGTCTCTTCTTTCTTTATTCTATCTTTCTCTTTCTGGGTTTATTTATTTATTTGTTTTATGAAACGAATGGTATTTGGTGGTTGGTTTTTGGAAGGATTGTTTTGCCCGATGGGTCTGTGAAGGAGGGAAAGAGATGGGAAACTTCTCCCGTGGCTGTCGCTAAGGAGATTTCTAAGAGTTTGGCTTCAAATGCTTTGATTTCTATGGTTAATGGAGTTTTGTGGGACATGAATAGACCGTTGGAAGGCGATTGTGAGCTCAAATTGTTCACTTTTGAGAGTGATGAAGGACGTGATACTTTCTGGCACTCTAGCGCCCACATTCTTGGACAGGTTGTCCCTGCGTTGATTTTTGATTGCATTGCAATTTTTTATGTCTGACTAGTTATATTTATTTATTTATTTTTGATGTTGCAGGCAGTGGAAATTGAATATGGTTGCAAGTTATGTATCGGGCCCTGTACCACAAGGGGAGAGGTACATTCTTTGATGCATTTATGAATGTATTCGAGTATTGCCAATTGTTTATTCATTGGTTTTTTTTTTTTTTTTTTTTGAGCTCCTGCTGAAATAGATGTTCTGATAGTGAATATTTATTTTCTGATAAGATTGTGTAGCTCTAGATTCAGGTTTAGTATTTATCCATGTCACTAGTGAGACTTACTAGTTGGGAGAATGTTATTGGTGTCACTTATTACAAGTTAAAATTTGTTAATGTTTAGCCATTAACATTGTTGAATCCAAGTGTTTTTGCATAACTATTAATTTGGTTTCACTCCTTTTACTAATTTCGGATTGGTTACAAACCAGTTTCTGTGTCATTTGAATCAGTTTCCACATCAAGGAGCAATTGTCTTTATCTTTAAGTTTTATGTGTCTTCTTTCCAACATTAGCTTATGATTGTAAAATTGGTTGGTCAAAATGATGGAAAATTGTACAATTAGGATAGTCATATCGAGTATTCTCATAATTTTCTGATATCACAGAAGTTTCCTTTTTTAATTATTGAATTATTATTGGCATTTGTTTGTTGTCTACCAGTCGTAACGTAGTTGCACTACTGCAAATTACTTTGAATAAGAATGTGATTTTTGTTCGTTAAGTGTGATACAAATTGTATTATTACCACATATGATTTGCAAATTAGGTTCTATGTTTACAGGATGTCACATGCTTTTGCAGGGTTTTTACTATGATGCATTTTATGGTGAATTGGGATTGAATCAAGATCATTTCAAGACAATTGATTCGGCGGCATTGAAAGCTGTTGCGGTATTGTTCTTTCTAGTGTTGAGTAGTTTCTGAATATTGCAATAAAAACCTATTGTTTACCCTTGTGCATAAAAGAAATATTGCTCCTACTTTTGTTGTGTATTTATCCATTGTTCTTTGCATTTTATTATAAAAATAATTATGGTATATAAAGAGTGCATATGGGAAAAAAGAGAGTAGATGGCTTGAATTATCAACATGGAGTTATGAGTAACTAGGGGACAAGTATTATCCTTTGTTTTCAGGTTTTCACTAAATTTTCTTGTAGTAGTGGAAAACAGTTAGGATGAAATGTGGCATAACTTAGCTGCACAGTCTGTTAATCCAGAGTGGAAAATTTAGAATTGCATTTTGAAAAATTTATTTCTCCATTAGAGAACAACTAATCTGGTTGGCCTTTGTGTAAATGACAATGTAATCAAAGCTGAATTTTTGTAAATCAGTTTGGCATCTAGCATGGTAAAAGTTTTCTCGGTTTTAGAGGTCTGAGATTGGGTAGTGTACTCCACATTTTTCTTTTTGATAATCCAAAAGTCATATTTGGCCTGTGGCTGATCTCAGTTTCTACGTACTGAAGCTAGTTCCTCTCTCTTTCATGCACATGAGAATAAAGGCATAGTAGGATGGTGGAAAAGCTCACATAAGCTTTCTAATAATCATTGACCAGTAAAATTTTCTCTGGAAAAATGGAACCCCTATCTTAAACTGCTAAGGCTTGACATTCAATGGTTGGTCTTCTTGTGTTCTCCTATTAGTCGAGAACAATGCTGTGTCATGTCTGTATTTCATTTGATTGTTCCATGTTTCAGGAAAGGCAACCTTTTGAGCGCATTGAAGTAACAAGAGAACAGGCACTTGAGATGTTTTCTGATAATAATTTTAAGGTGTGTTAACTAAGTTGTTTTATCATCTACTCCGAATGTTTCCTAATTATTTTTCCTATGTAAATCTCTTAGTTCATTTGATTTCTTCTTTTGATTCTTTATCCTTTCGTAATTAGGTTGAAATCATCAATGAATTGCCAGCCGACAAAACTATTACAGTATATAGATGTGGTCCCTTGGTTGATCTGTGTCGTGGGCCCCATATACCAAATACATCTTTCGTGAAAGCATTTGCATCTTTGAAGGTGATGCCTTATATGCGTGTTAAAGCTTGGATTCTACAAATTTCTGTTATGCTCATGAATTCTTAGTTTCAGGCTTCATCAGCATATTGGAGGGGGAACAAAGATCGTGAGAGTTTACAGAGAGTTTATGGGATATCTTTTCCTGATAAGAAACGATTGCAGGTAATTCTCATTATGGGCCATTGTTGTTAATTTTTGCTCCAGCCATGTGCATTATTGGATTCATTTTTTTCCTTTTGTTAACTGCTGAATGTGTGAGGATTTCGGTTTGAAACTGGGTGGTGTGTCAATCGGTATGACATCCTAAACATTCCCGAGTTCTACAATTGTAATCTGGAAAGAATTTATAAAACTGATTTGTTACATTTTGATATTAGAATATTTGAGTGAATGCTTCTAACTAATTATTTTGTGATGTTATTGGTTTCAATGTACATCTGTGGGAGCATTCTATTTTCAGTGATTCATCGTTGATCCTAATGCAATAATAAGCAAATACAGTCCATTACGGCTTCATAAAAACAGATGAAATTCTGGGAATACAGAGGTTGTTGGATAGACTTTTTACATTTAAAAGAGCAAATTCCTTAATAACTAATTAGAACTAAAGTGTCTGACATTCGATACTTACCATAACATTAACATTTGGGTTGCGTGTGTGTGTTAAAATGTATGTAAGAGATTTATGAAAATTAATTTTATGAGCCTATTTTTTCAACAAAGGACTGGATATGAGCAAATGAAAACACTTTGGACATTTGCAAGGACTTCATCTTATATGCATTTATGCTCTTCATTTGATATTAATTTGTGTTAGAGGGACTTGCAAAAGATGAATTGCATATTAATTCTAAAACAAGTTAAGGCGTGATTTTTAAACCAACATTGACAGACATACATGAGTTGATGGTACAAGAATGAAGAGAACAGCTAGTCCGTGTTAAAAGATGAGACAATGGTCCTCTTGTGTTATCATGTTGTTCATTGGTTTCCAAATGGTATTTTGTTCTTATAAACGATGTTGATCTTCTTCCAGGAACATATTCAAATGCTAAAAGATGCGGAGCAATATGACCATAGAGAAGTGGGTAAAAAGCAAGAGCTTTTCTTTAATCACCCTCTCAGGTACATTGCAGGTTGATAAACTGTGCAATACACGAGCTTTTCAAGATTTTCCTGATACTAATATGATGCATCATTTGTGAATTGCAGTCCAGGTAGCTGGTTCTTCCTTCCACATGGCACTCGTGTTTACAACAAATTAATGGAGTTCATAAAGAAACAGTATTGGGAGCGAGGTTATCAAGAGGTTGAAAATCAATTGCTGATTATTTTTCCATCACAGTATTTGCCTACTCCTATAACTGAGTACTAAAATTACATGACTTTGAGCAGGTTATATCGCCGAATATGTATAACATGAAACTCTGGGAAACATCTGGTCATGCTGCAAATTACAAGGAGAATATGTTTCTAATTGATGTAAGCTTTTTGCATATTTTTATTTTTGTAGCACATAATTATAATCTATCTTGTAGCATAGAGATTCAAGATTGAGTTTAATTCACTCTTACATGATTTAAGAAATGGTTAGCATATAATGACATGAAAGGATGGATATTGTATTATCAAGTGTTGACATGATGTGGGAGAATAACACAACTAATTAAATGGAGGTGATTGAGAACATTTATTTTAGATTTAGCTTATTAGAGAGTGAGCTAGAGGCTTAGGCATATTGCTCTGCATACGGTTTAAAATATATATATCTTTTTTAAGTATGTGGGACCCAATGTCATGATAATATGGAGATTTTGGTAGACGGCCACTATCCTTTTCTGCAGGTGTGATCTTTTCATAAATTAATTTTTCTTGTAAATATCGTAATTATATAATATAGAGGGATCTTATGCTTGTGTTTCCGGATTTGAGTCCCCTTATAGTCTCTTGGCAGAGAAAATAGTCTTATTTTCTTCATATACTATGTTATTCATAATGATAAGTATTATAATATTAGTGTTATTTATTTTTATATGCTCATATTGAGTTCTTGGTGCAGATTGAGAAACAAGAATTTGGATTGAAACCAATGAATTGCCCAGGACATTGTTTGATGTTTGACCACAAGGTTCGCTCATATAGAGGTAGGTAATTTAGTGTCAGCTTGTTTCCTCTTGAAATAGCACGCATCTTTTACTTTAATTGCTGCTGAGCATATTCCCTCTGCATCTGGAAGGTTTAGGTTAATCAATCAGAACAATATTGATCTATTTTAGGGATAATTTTTATGTCTTGCCAGTTGACAGAAATCTCTAGAATCTGTTCTATGTTGCAGCCTGGTGGGTTTTACTTGCTTTTGTGTGTATTTATGGTGATGCCATGTTGTGTTGAATGATACAAAGTTGGCAACTAGCATGATTAGGCTATTTACATGATAAGTTGTTCTTTTTATGTGTAGTTTTTTTTTAAATGTTATATATAGCTTTCAGCAGTCTGCCTGTACATGACCTGTTTATCGGCGTGATGGTTAGGTGACCTCATAATTATTCATAACCTCCCAAGGTTTAAGTACTATTATGGCTGAATATATATATGTATCATGTTTTTATTCTCATTTTTAGTTCATCCAATTATGAAGGTCATGGACTTGCAAGTTCTCTATTGCACTGTTCCCTCTTGATTGTTTAGCTTGACTTTGCAGAGCTACCTCTCCGAATGGCTGATTTTGGGGTCCTGCATCGGAACGAGGCAAGTGGTGCTCTGACTGGATTAACTCGTGTCAGGAGATTTCAGCAGGTATCTTTTTAGATGTGGAGTGCTATCGTTAGTTTTAAATATGTAATTACACCTTCATCAAAGAGTGGGATATAGTCTGTGTAGGCTTATTTATTCACAGGAGGCCATTAATTCTTGTGAAAAATTAAACTTTATCATTTGTAATCTTAATCATTCCAGGATTTTATTTCTTGGTTGGTAAATGTACCTTGTTCTGATAAATGTTAGTCTGCTTTTTGTTACAGGATGATGCTCATATTTTCTGCAGGGAGTCCCAGGTGAATTGAATGTGATTGATATCCCACATAGGTTTTCTACTTTTGTTGATTGTCTCTGGTCTCTGATGTAAGTTTATTTTTCAGATTAAAGATGAAGTGAGGGAAGTCCTAGAATTCATCAATTATGCGTACACTGTATTTGGGTTCACATATGAGCTGAAGCTATCAACTGTATGATATTTGCCCCTTATCTGCGCTTAAAGTTTTGCACCATATTGACTTAAATGTTTATCACATGAAACTTTAATGATGATTTTGTGTGGAACTGCTTGTTATCTTACTGTTTGCATTGATGAATTTTTGCCTTCTCTTTTTTGAAAATTTAATAGAAAAAAAAATTTCTTTCTACTTATCTTTTCATATTTACACTTGAATGCTTGGTTGTTGGGGTATTGAAATGGAAGATATGCATCATTTCTGTCTACGTGTTTATTCACATGGAAGGATCATCCTTTGTGTATGTTTGTGTGCTATAATGTAGGATAATTATTATCATTTCCTTGCACCTTTATGTGCATGTCTCTAGATGGAGAATGTTATATTCATTGGATGACAGTTACCTAGCTATGTCCACTTACTTGTGTTGAAATGGATGATACTCATTTCATTAAAAATGTCTCATGGCAGAGGCCAGAAAAGTATCTGGGTGACCTGGCAACATGGGAGAAAGCTGAAGCTGCTCTTACAGAAGCATTGAATGAGTTTGGTAAGCCGTGGCAGGTAAATTTTTTCTCCCTCTACCTTCAATTGGTGTAGATTCCCTGTTCTTTGTCCGGTTTCGTACCGGTCAACCTTTGGGGTACTTATCCTCTTTGCCTTTATTCGTTGTCTTTCGCTGGGTTATATTGATTGAAAAAGAAGTTCTAGTTTTCCTTTAGTCATCTGCCCTCATCAACTGCTACATAATACTGCTTCTGAATTTTTGTATGCTTGTTTTGGAAGATTAACTTTGATGATATAAAATTTTTCATGATGATTGCCCTGGCTGTCTGTTATCTTCGTCTGTATTGCATGTTATGCAGATAAACGAAGGAGATGGAGCATTTTATGGGCCAAAAATAGATATTAGTGTATCTGATGCATTGAAGAGGAAATTTCAGTGTGCAACGTTACAGGTTTGAAATGTTCATTGTTATTTTGATTTTTCCTCTTCTGCGATTCTTGTTCTACTGTAGCAGAATTATACTTAATTATGAATGCCTGTGATTACAGCTTGACTTCCAGCTTCCTGAACGGTTCAACTTGGGTTACTCAGCTGAAGATGAAGCCAAGACAGAGAGGCCTGTTATGATACACAGGGCCATATTAGGTTCTGTTGAGCGTATGTTTGCCATACTGTTGGAACATTACAAGGGGAAGTGGCCCTTTTGGCTAAGTCCTCGTCAAGCAATTGTTTGCCCTGTGTCAGAGAAATCCCAGCCATATGCGCTAAAGGTAGTCTGGTTGTTTTCTTTTCAATGCTTATTGCTTGTACTCTATGATGTTTATCATTGTAAGCCTTCTAAAATCCTATCCTATGATTGTGTATGTTGTGGTTCTGGAATATTAATATGATAGTCATTGCTTCTTCTAATTGAAGGGCTCTGATTTATCCCTTGTTTGGCTGTGTGTTATGTGCACTTGATGGCATGAAAACTAGATATCTGGTTGGACAATTTTTGTATCATGTTATATATAGTCTTCTAGATTCATGATCATTTTTGTTTTCAGGCCGATGGTTTGCTGTGTGTTTGTAAGATGATCTAAGAACTTCTGTCATTGTCCTCAGTTACTTTCTATATTTTCAATCATGTAATACATTTGTCATCTTTTTTCTTTTGGCATTTACATGTCAGGAGGAATGATTACCATAAACTTGCTAATATTATATATTTTAGTTCTTCACGTGCTTGACAGAAATTGAAATAATGATTTTAATTCATGCGGCTCATTTTCTCTTGTCATAGCTAATTTAAAGGGGAGAAATGTCTATATTAATTGGCTATGATGAAAGAAAATAAAGTGGAAATATCTATTTTAATTTTATTTTTAATCATCTCACCTTTTCTTGTAATTTTATAGGTGCGAGATCAGATTCATCAAGCAGGTTATTATGTTGATGCAGATACAACAGATAGAAAGATTCAGAAAAAGGTTCATTTCATTCTTTATCTGCAAATCAAATTTCCGATCCTTCTTTTTGTTTTCTATTTTTATGTTTTGTGACCTATTCCCTGACCTATTCCCATATAACTGCTGATCATAGAATTATGCTTCGTTTTTTGGGCATTAATTGTTCTTGTGTCAGTGTGCTAAATTTACTGCATGTAATTTTTATTGATAGATGTCAGTATAGGCTATTTAAGTCATGGATCATGTTGTCTTAACAATGAAATATTTGCTATCAACTTTTGAGCATGGTGATTTATTATGATTTGCGACACTAGAATATGCTTTGGTCATGTGTTAAGCTTCGTCTTTTTCCCTTGTTATAATAAAAAATTGAGACTAGTGCATGTAGTCAACTACCCTTTGCTTTATGCTTTTTTGGTTTTTCTTCTACTATGTGCCTCACTTTGTTTAAGTTATTGTAGTGCTATTGCCTTGCGCCAATATGAAAATTTTAGAGTAGCCTGAGTTCACTAATAGGCTTTTTGCAGATACGGGAAGCACAGTTGGCACAGTACAACTATATATTGGTGGTTGGTGAAGAGGAGGCGAAAACTGGACAGGTACTATCTGCTCTCCTACTCTGTGTTCTCTCTCTCTCTCTCTCTCTCTCTCTCTCTCACACACACACACACACACACACACACACAAAAACTTGCTGCTTGTCTGTGTTCGTAGTTGTGAGCAATTTTCCTTTTTAATAAATAATTCTGTATCATGGCATATCTAGATTAGTGTAGTCATTAGCCGAAAAAAATACTGTGGCATAAATATGAACGTCTTGGTTTGTTAAGCATGTGCATTGCCTATTCTTCCAAGCTCTGTATGCTTGACATAAGTGACGTATGTCCTGGTGAAAGGGACCTATTAACTTGATATAAGAAATTCTGAAATTAAAACGTAAATATGATTATGCCCGCATTGCCTGCTTAGTTAACAAATTTAACCATGATTTACTACATTTTTAAACAATCCGACATTTGATTCGTATCATTCCAGGTGAGTGTGCGGCCTAGAGATCAGGGAGACCATTCTGTTATGAGCATTGAGAGCCTACTGCAGCAGTTCAAGGACAAAACAGAGACCTATCAATAAAGGAGCTTAGCCGTTAAAATGATTCCTCTTTTAAACTCAGACGAAGCTTTACTAAAACACCTCAAGAAGAAGAAAAGATATCTCATTTTAAATCAAACACCTATTAGTCTTTTCATTATCCTTATCCTCCCCTGTATGATGATTTACATTATTAATTTTCTCTAGCGATTGGAAGTCAATAGAAAGTTTTTTGGTTTGTATTGCACACTTTATGTTTATTTCATATATACGTCGGTTCTAGGAAATAACTCCATCATAAGTAGCATTTATCAATTATTTGAATTCAGTAAAAGTTTGCCACGAGTTACATAACAAGAAAAAAAGTCTCTCAGCGTTTTGAATAGATTCAAGCTATCAAAAAGCACCTAAAAATAAAGATGCTATCCAAAGCTATACCTAAACACCATTTATATCCATCCTAACGGGATTTATTTGATTTGACCTTCATATGTGGTGTACTATACTTGAGCTTGAGCCCTGAAGTAAGCGGTCGGTCATAAACAACAAAAACAACTGAGGTGTTAAATTTTTTATTTCCTTTTTTTTTTTTATCTGGTGGGTTTGGTTTAAAAGAACTAAAAAAGGGATTTTAAGTGAATTAGTTAGTCCCAACTGGAAATGAACGAGGCAGGTGTTTTGTATATTAGGCAATACGCAATAATGAGACTCTCTCTCACACGCACACAGAGAGACAGTAAAGCAAACTCGTGGGCTGATGTTGTGAAGAAGCATTAAGCATTTTCGTACTTGAATAATCATTATACATGATATCTTCTAGGAATCTAGCTAGGATTAATACAGAAGTCTAGTACAAACACTCGATGATGATTATGATGACGATGATGATGAGACGTTAACAAGACCAAGCTACTGCTGCTTTAGGAGATGACAAACGCTTGATAATATTCGTAACATGTCTCTCCCAGAACCCATTAATGCTGCTGTGCTGTGCTGTGCTGGTTACGTTCACATTTGATGGTGATGAAAGTGATGTTGACGATGATACCCCGACATCGAACTACTACTTTCACCCACTTCATGTTCACCTCTGTACTCCTCATCCATCTCTTCTTTTGCCACTTTCTCCATTTCAACATCCTCCATAATGGGCCTTTGCTGCGTGGTTACATACTGTGAAAACGGCTGTGACTCACAATACCCAGAAGCTGTAGGTGGCACCACTGATGGCAACTTTGAGAGAAGGGCTTCAAGGCTGCTCATGGAGGGAGTAATCTTCATTGGCTGATTGAAATGGTCATAGTATTCTGTTGGTGGTGCAAGAGTGCTTTGATAGTGCCATGTATTCTCTGGCGTCCCATAAGCATCTACCTTGAAAGGGTATGCAGAAGATGATGGATGTGGCAAAAGCACTCCGGGGATGCTCTCAATGTAGCTGAACTTCTTTCTTAGTAGCACAACATAGCTCAGGTCTTCAATTACCTTCAGTGCCATGAATGATGTATAAATGTCTCAGTGAAAAAGAACTATAAATGTTGCGAAATTAAGAGGAAAAAAAAAAAGAGTGAGAGAGAGAGAGAGAGAATTAACACCTTGTGAACGGCTCCTAATTGGATAACACCTTCTCTAACTGCAATCAAGGCTATGGTCTGTAATGAATGATATTGATCAATCAAGTCAAGAAAACAGGCAGATCTATAATACAAGATTTTTTAATTTTATGGTTTTTGTAATATAAGATACCTTTATACCAGACTGGAACTGGGCTTCCCATGTCCTGGGGTGCTGTAAAGATTCATTTTTTAGTAGGAAACAGAAAGATTTTTGTGCAGGAAAGTGCACCATGAAATCTCAAACTGGTGTAAGCAAGTACTAGAGTTACCATATATATGCTTACCGAGTCCGCTGAGTTGTGCCACGCTGACAAGAAGTTGATCTCTTGGTCATTTGGTTCTTTGTATATCCACTTATGACTATGATCAGCAGCAACTTTTCCTATCAAGCTGCCCATGAAACCAGATAGATCAAGTTGCTTGCTTTCAAAATCTTATGCTAAATCGAATCAAAAGTTGTTAGCTTTAGCTTTCCACTTACCCTTCTCCATAGTTGTAGATTTCATGGGACATCTTGAAGAAAAGCTCTGGCTGCAGTCCTTGGTAGTGTTGAAATTCACAATTGCCGTAGGCTGAGGAGCCTGCTGGACAATCCCCAGTGTTGATTTCAGCTGTTGAAGCAGCAAAGTTGCAGAAACCATCTTCCCAAACCAATATCCTGCCATATATGATCATGATATGTATATGCACATATATATAGTGTTATCAAGATACAATGAGCGTGGCATTTAGTTATTCGATCATGTCATTAAGAAATTAACTAAAATTCATACCAGTTTCTCCTGTTTCCTCTTGACCTATCATAAGCTCCTTGACCATCCCATCTATATATATGGAAGACAAAAAGGGTTAGAATGTAGTGAGAGACATATACTAAGTACTAACCAAACAAATAATTAAAATAATATGTCACGACATTGTTGTAATCCATGAAATGATGATCATTAGAATATATGTATGTAAGTTAGATCCCTCTCTTGGAAGGAAACTACAAAGCCTTCTTTGTACTTGAAGTTCAATTTATATAATTTCCTTACTTGGGTGGTGGATAATTCCTAGGCAAGATCCTCCAAAAGACTGCATAAACCCACTGAGAATTCTCATGAATGCACAGGCTTCTCAGAGTGTGTTGAAGGAGATGAGTAACAGCTAATGTGTTGAGATGATCTTCCATATCTAACTCCTCAAAATTATAGCTAGCTTTCTCTCTCTTCTCTGTCTCTCTTTTGCTCTCCCTACTCTCCTCTATATCCCCTTTTAAAGAAAGGCTAAACACAACATCCCATCCTCCTTTATATAAGCCCACCAAGGAGGAAAATCTCACATTTATACCTCTCTCTCTCTCTCTCTCTATCTATCTGTGCTACTGTTTACATATTTAATCATGCTTTAAATTTTACCAAAATGATTTCTCGAGGGCCACACTTTTTCCCTTCTCGGTTCCCAACGGCTGGCCTCGTTATGAATCCTTCATTCACGACAAATTCTAGTACTTTTTCTTTTCACTGGCTAGCTATCTACCAGCTGAGACCAAACCTTATTATTCTTGCACTCTCTACATCATTAGTACATGGCACCATTTCTCTAGGGACGTACGCGTATCTTTCTCTTCAACGTAACTTCACTGTATAATATTTCTTACCAGACACTGACACACAAAGGTATCACCACTCATTTCAGTCCCAGAAAAGAAAAAATAACTTCAATCAATCTCTTCCACCATCTGTATTTATTATGTCAATATTACACAACAAACTGCACCGCCATAGATTTTTTTTTTTCCAGTGTAGGTTGATTTTACCCAACTGGGATATTGTTAATTTTCTTATTTTACTTGCTCATTTTAATTATTGATCAATTTGGTACGTGGCATAGCCGCAAAATTGAAGTGCATATATGTACTAATGTACATAGAGATGAGTCATCAACAGTATAACACGAATGCACCAAATTACCCAGTTAGAAATTTTTGATCTTGTCGTAGCATGAGTGTTGGAAAATTGAACACGCGTATTACTTGCATTGTTAGCCGAAGTTCAAGCGTTAAACATAGCCAAAATTCTGACAGTTAGGTATATTTGCAACATCAAGATTCAAACTTAGTCACATGTTAATGTCTCATGCACAGATTATATAGAGTGTACGTGCATGTTAACCAAAAAAGAATTTTAATCTATTTGTCAAACTTTGCAATGCAACGCACAGCTGCATGCCAGCACCAATCCAAAAATTTTTCAACTTTAATTTCTTTTGTGAACCACATTCTCAGCATGAACGGAGTACATATCATGAGTCTGCAATCGAGGACCCCAAAAGAAAAGTAACTAAAGCACGAAATCGCACGAGTCCTGCGAGATAACTTGCTGCTTCAAAGTGTTATCTCTTTGACTATCACAGCTCTAGATTGAGACATTTTTCGTGCAATTTCGATGGATGGACCTGTGGCCACTTTAGAGGGCTCAGTATCACTCTGATGCAAAAGATTCAGATAACAAGAAAGCTTGCACGTTGGATGGTGTTGGATAAATGGAAGAAAGAAATCATGTCACAAAGGCAATTGAAACGCGTTTTGTCCTGTCGCAGCTCTATACGCTTGACATTCACAAACATTGATGCAATGAAAAATTGCATACAAGCTGGTGTACAAGTACAATACACCTCTAATTAATAGATATCATTTTCAGTTAAAGAAGTTCTATTTTTTTAATATTTGTTCTGGGATCTGTCTCTGCGCCTCTGTGCAATTTCGATGATGACTGAAAGGAGCTTTCAGTGCTTTCATTTCACCTTCCCTGACACCAAGAAAGTTTTGACAGACCATTATAGTTTGTCTTTGACCACTTTAATTAAGAAACTGTCCTCATTAGCCATGTAATCAATATATAACACACTAGATAATTATCCACCAGCATTTGTCGCCTAATTCATTTCTTGATTGGGACAGATATTGGTCTCTTCAAAATTTTCCCGGCTTTTTTTGAAGGAAAACCTGTTTGTTTATTAGTGTGCAGAGATATTGGGTGCTATCAATCAGTTAAGTTACTGCATTTCAAAAATTGTGTAATGCATGAATGTAAGGTGGCTTAAGCATAGTAAAATAATAGAGTTGGGGGACAAGAGTCTGCTTGGTGAGGTAAGAAAAGTGAGGAGTGTTGGGGCTACAATTAAATGAGCTTTGTTTTTTTGTTGGTATTGGTGCTGCTTCTAGCGATGTATTAGTCCCGGTCCCTTCAACAAAAATATTTTATATAGAATGGAATAGGAGAAGTTAGCATGGGAAGCAAGAATGGCACAGGAGTCTTGGTCAAGATAAGCAGGTCTAGAGATGCTCCATCGCTATCTTCCATTAAGGAAGTGGAATCTCTGCTCTTCCCATGCCTCCAGTATCCCCATTTGATATTATAAAATCTGTTTAATACAGCAAAGAACCAAAAAGATTAATTTAGAAAGCTGGAGTACACATAATATATTCTGAGAGTGTCTGTTTGTGCTGAAGACATTGTGATTCATTCTCAGAATATCTAATTAATTGATAATATGCATGCATACTCCAAAGCAGGCAAGCAAATCTTCCTTTCCTTCCCCAAATTCTTGCATATTTAACTTTGTGTCAATTAGAAAAGTTGGTGCGTGGGAGAAAGAATGTGGCAAAAAATAGTCGAATAACATATTATATAATTTAGCATATTTGATACTATATAATACACAAAATAAAGGTTGGGCTAGATAGCCTTCTGTGTTTTAAAGATTGAACACAGAAACATGCACAAAGCAGCACTCAGTTTATTTGTTTAACTTGGAAAGTGTTGGTGCTTTGTTATCGATAATGGCCAAAGATCTTAATTTCAGTGTTCCTCGGAGTGATGAAATATCTTATCCCCTTAAACTAAGATTTTGTTTGTTTGTTTGATTGTTTTATATATAATTCTTTACAATGGTATTAATCCACATATCCCAATAAAGACTAAAATCTGTTATTTACTAAATTAAATAAGCATGCATGCATACCATGCAATCATACACAACCCCCATGTAGCTGGCTTCGTTTATATTATTGTATATACATGAACTTCTGTAGATTTATCATTTATATATATATAAAATAAAATGGGTATCTACAGACACAGTTCTCTCTCTTCTGTGTATGTAATCTGTCTTATTATAGAACTGATTACAGAAGCCAAATGTGAAGTATGAAGTGGAAAGCTGATTTTGAAGGAGCGGGTACTATGATTTTAGTAGCACCCACCAATAACAAGGTGCAGGCAGCAGGCTGTAAAGTAAGATAGAAAAAAACACCTAGAGACATGTTTTAGTCTACAGCATAGCATACTGTTTTGTGAATTTGATTTTTGGAATTCTGTAGAAAGAGGAGATGTACCCAAGCGTTTGGTTGTGGTAGACTTCTAAAACAAGAAAACCAAAACCTCCACCAGAAAAAAAAAAGAAAAAGAAAAATGAAGGTGATTGAGTGGTTTGTGAAGTGGGGTTGGTCAAATGTATCGAAATCACCATGAATTCAACTTTCCCACACAGAGAAAAACTCCAAAGCATCACGTGAAGGCATTGTGGTCACAATCTAAGCCTAGAAAAAGCTTCTGTACCCACCTAAGAAACAAAAGAAAAAAGAGGGAAAAGGAGAGACTAAAAGAAAGATAAGATCATTCTCCTTTTTAGTCACCTTTTCGCAGCTGTAAAACTAGCAGCTATCCTATATAGTCTTTCCTTTCCTTCAAAAACTTTCATTAGCAATCCAATCCTTGATCACTTCTCCACCATCCCACCCTACTTTTCCGTATCAATCAATGTGGTGAAAAGGCCTTCATGCACTCTTTGCTCCTCAAAATTGAGCACCATCAAACAAGGAAGCTGCCCATCCAATCTAGGCCATTCAATAAGCTGACCCTTCGTCATGTCTTTCTAACTTGCGAGGTCAGACCAAGATAGTACGCTTCATTTTTTTTTTCCTTCTTTTCAAGTATAGATTGATCATTTGATGTAATCATACATATTATTGACGATTCAAGATGAGGGACCACCTGCCCTTATTGTGGACACCAACAGCAAAAATCCACCTCTAGTTTATAAAGATTTATAGCTGCCCAGCAATTTACTGGCCCCTCACTTTCATCAACCATCAATGTCATAAAATAAAGTAGCCAGACCAATAAACCAAGCCACAAGTTGCTCATGTGTGAACCATTTCATGCTCTAATCATAATTAACATATTTTTATTACTATTTAGCCTTGCAATTAATCCTCAGTACTCAGCAAATAAAACAGAATTTTATGTCACAAACATCGAGGAGCCAGCAAAGGGAATGAGCTTTGGAAATCAAAATCAATCATTGAGCTTAACTCCTAAATGTAAGCACTAATAAGTATTAAGTTGATGGAGCCGTCCAAGCTGGCTTCTACGTTGCCATTTGCCAATCATCATAGGCTAATCAATGGATGTTAAGTAGTTATTTAGTGGGTGTGGTTTTCCTTAATAAAATTTCGTTTATATTTTGTTAGAGTCAAGTGAGAAATCAAAGCTATGATTGCAGCATTTGGGTGGGCTTTTGTTGATGAAAGCTTCTTGAAGCAACATGGCACTGAAAGGGAAGTGCAATCATAGAGAGATGGAATAGGCATCTAAAGCTCTCTGCTTGAGGGCAATGTGACTGAGATACGTGGGTCACAATAGAAAAAGACAAGTGATCAATCGCCAAGAAAATGCCCCCTCTCTCTGGCTCCCCCCTTCCTAATGAAATGACAACAGTCCCTACACTTGCTCGCAACACCGTTTTGGAGAGAAGCCTAAAGGGATCACTAACAAAAATATGACACTCTCTTGCACCTTCTCCCCAACTACCAACCATAGTATGTCTTAAAATCAACATTATTATATATTTCACACTTAAGATGTCTCCAACAATGTCATTTCAATGTCAAACAATAGCAGTACTGTAGCACTAGTACATTGCCAATTTTTTCTCATGTCTTTACAGAAGGGATGGCACATGGGGAAATGGCTACAGTGCAGGCAAGATGCTCTTTGTTCTCTCTTCTCAATAAGAAAAAAAAAAAATTAAAGGAATTTTATTGGAACTGGATATTCATACACATTTTTTGATGATGGTTTGATTAGATTCTTTTCTTTTCTTCATCAAAGATATCAGGCCGAGTCATTTTGGGCCCTGCTGATTATGATGGCTTCTGCTGACGCTTTTTATGTGATAAACATGGTACGCTCTACCGGTACATGTTTTATATGTTACAGGAGTTCCATATTAGCATTGTGGTGGTACTACATCTCCTCCACAAGATGCTTATCCAATTAGGCTCCTGAGGTCATTACCCAAATGAAGGACCCATTCTCCTTCAAAGTCACAACTCTCAAGTTCCTAACTCTACCCTTTCTTGCTTGCTCAAATTATGGGCTGGTAGGTGACTGTCAATTTCGCATGTTAAACTGCATCAGAGACCATATTTTTCATAAAACATTATCATGAAGATCTTGAAATGAGTTATTTCAGTGCACCAAATCTTAATTGGAAGCAAGAGAGATTATTACTAACCAGTGCTAGGCCACCATGAAATTTGAGGACCCATTAAAGACTGTACAATAAATAAGTCATGAGTAGGGATGAGAGTTCGAGTTCGTGGGTCAGTATTCATATCGTGTCAAGCTATGATACGATAAAGATTAATCCAACCTGAATCTAATCTGTTTACTATTCGTGTTAAAGAGACTCAATTCGAACATGACTAGATTATTAAATAGGTGATCCATGGATAACACGATTCGATACGTAAACACGAATAATAAACCGGTCATTTTCATGTGAGACACGAAAATGACCTGATTAACATGCTTATGACACGTTTATGACATATTTTACAGGCACGATTACAACACGTTTAAATAATTAACATAATTATGACATGATTAAGTATTTCAATTTCCAACTTATTTTAATATTTTTAAATTAAAAAGTAATAATAAGAAAATATTCAAAATTCATCCACAATATAATAAAAAATCTAATAAATATTAAGTTCCATACAAACTTAAAATGTAATTTAATTTAAAAAAGTCCATTACATTTTTTTTTAAACTTTTAAGTAACCTACAAAAGAAATATGAAAAAAAATTAAGGGTAGTTCAAAATCATATCAACATTAATAATAATATAATAGTAATATTAATAAAAATACAACCTTGAATTTAAATATCTAATAAATATATAATGAATTTTAAAATTAATTTTTATTTATAATTATATCACTTTAAAAATAATCGTATCAATCTGTGTTAGTCGTGTTATTATATTTTATTAGTATTAAAAGTATCATAAAAAGATTCGTATCACTTATGAATATAATTTTTTAACTCAATATAATTTAATTATTAAACAGATTAAAAATTTTATTTCAAATACAACCTTAATATAATTAAGATAAATTTAAATATGTTAATTTTTAGGTCGTATGATATCAGATTTACGACCGTCTCGAAAAATTCTATCCTTAATCATGAGACGAGGGGTGTGATCCCTTCGGACTCCAGCTCTCTCTCTCTCCATCAGTCAGTGGAGTGAAGGAAAGAGGAAACGTACTTTGTACTAGCAGCCAATGGATTGCACTGAGCGGTCTCTGTCCCACTGCTAGCGACCCCAAAAGGGGTTGGATCAACCCCTGTTGTACTTCCTAAACCAGCTGGTACAACGGCATCTTCATAGCTCTCATTTGGCATGTGACTGCCACGTGTTTAAATCAAGCCCCCACCACATGCCATGGTCTCATGGCAACTGGCAACCTCCATTCAATAATCCCATAATGCTACTAAAAGAAAGTAGAAAAATCTTTAGCAAAGTAATGGTTTTTGGTTTAGAACATTAATAGAAACAACTTGTCCTTTAATAAGCCTGGTTGCCCTCTAATCACATCCTTTTTGGGAAATCTATCACCATTATGCTAGGTTTGCCATACTTACTGCTATCATTTCAGATAATGACCTAAGATTTGGCTATATTGACAAAGTGGTAGGCATGATATTATTGTCACCAAGTATTTATTCTCGTTCTCACATGGGCTGATGGGGCTACTTCTAGTAAGTAGAAACTGATATTTAGTGGAATTACTTCAGCATCTATAGCCTCTATATTTTTCTTGCACTTAATTATGTAGGTTCCAATAAGGTTTATTCAATCAAAAATATACAAGCTTCTTATCAACTTTACCTGTATCTAAATCTGTACACTCAGTATTCTCCTCTCATCTGCTCACTCATTAACATCTGTCGATTTTGTTTTCCCTTCTCTTGGTAGACAACAACCACATCAACAAGTTACCCACTTCTGGTAAACTTATCTGAGACCAATCTCATAGACAACTCCACAAGCACAACAAATTTAATTTCTGCTCAGAAGGGTAAGGGACCAGCCTAGCTACATGCCGATGGTGTGTGAATGCATCAAGGAAAACAGTGTACAGTACTGATGTAATTTAACTTTGGCATAGTCCTGTTCACATGAGAATCTATGCTCTCCATAATAGTAGTCTGCCAATAATTTTATGTAGCCGTGGAAATATACCTGAACATAAATGGTTATGGTTCCACTTTCCTATGAGTGCATGCATTGATATTTCCATTTCATCTGGAAACGTGTAAAAAAGCAAGATAAGTATAAGAATTCTAATTATTTAAGTTACCAAATGATAAGTTTGTCACTTTACCTATTTAACATAATATCAAAGTACTTTGACCCATTGATCTAAGGTTTGAATACACCTACTACAAATTAAAAAAAAATTATATATTGACCCATATAGAACCAAAAAAGGCTGTGAGATCTGCTCCACGTGTAAGAAAATGTGATGCCTTGTATATGAGAAAGCGTATTGAAGTATAAAAAACTAATGTTAAGCCCACACTTACTAACTGAAGCTTTTAGATAAAGTCGTAAGTTTCGAATTCCCTCACAAAAAACCCAAAAGAGACAGGTTTGAATTCCGTCACAACAAAACCCAAAAGAAGTTGTAAGGTCTATTCCACGTTTGAAAAAGAGAGGCATTGCACATGAGGAAAAGAGGTTTTTGAGGTCTGATCTACGTGCAAGAAAATGTGAGGGGATGTATTGAAGGAGAAAATTATTGTTAAGCGCACACATATTAACTAAAGCTTTTAAATAAAGTGACAAATTTATCACCAAATGACTTAGCTCTTATATATTAGAGTCTTAATCCTATTTTATTTTTTAAATCTGATATTAGATAATGAACCTGATAGCAATGCGTATATGGCTGATCTCCCTTGTTATTTCAAAAGTTACGCTCCTGCCCTTTTGCTCCCATTGTGGCCCTGCTCCAGCTTACTTATACAGTGATGATTAACCTGCAAGTTACCCTTTTAGATTTAGTAACATTTTAAAAGCAGTATGCTAGGAAATTGTCATATTAAGACTAAAATAACATCCGGGAGCTATCCTTGATTAAGCCAAAAAAAAAAAAAATTATGATAACTATATTCAACCTGAAAACAGTTCGAAAACATGAAAAGCATGCATGCAAAACCGTACAACACCTTTATTAAGGTAGTTGAAGCCTTTGGCTGGCAGCAACCTTAGAAAGTAGAGCCAAACCCTTTTGAAATAATTATGATTAAGTGGATCTTAAGGTGAGACAGGTCATATGATCATCTCAGAAGAGCCACAGCTAGATTGTTCCCAGCAAGTGTGAAAATGAGAGCATGCTAGTTATTTTTCTGACTTGAGCAACCAATAACACGAATTGCAAGTCCAGAACAATTCACTACTGCTAGAATTATCAAAAGATTGAATAAAGGCAAGCTGTTATAACCAATTTGATCTAAGATTAATGTCTCTTTACTTGCATATGCCAAGAACATATTCACTACTTTTGTGCAGAGTGATGAAAAAATAAGAAGGGAAAGGTACAGGACCCGAAGTTGAACTTCTAGATCAAATGAGAATACCATTTTAGTAACACAAGGCGTAAGGATCATTCCAGAATTCCTAAATATAGACAAGTGACAAATTGTCAAACAATACTTGAACTTGATCACCATGCTAGTCATGTTAGATAATTGCACTGATAGTTGAAAATACTTATAACATACTTAGTTATAGGATTTGAGATTACCCAGTGTTTGTAAAACTTCAGAAGCAGCTTGGTTGTATAATGGTAAAATGTTCAGTTGCAGCCTTTCCCGTAGCATGTTACTCCTATTATGCTGGCAAAAATATCAAACTACTTATTTTGATCATACCAAGATTATAATCCTCAAAAATAAAAGTTAGAGGAGCTCTATGCTAGCTGATTCAGAACTGTATCCTTTTCCATGATCATGCTAATTGAGGACCACCAGTAAGCTGGAATTCTCCAAGTGATACCCCGAAAGAAGTTTATAGTCATCAAAACATTAGGACCACATCATTAATACATTTGGACCAACAAAACGATACAACTTTGATGGTCCAGTGCCTAACATATATATACTCGTCCTACCAATCATGCACATAGAAGTTCAATTTATTCAGACTCTTAGAAGTTGCATTTTAGAGAGGAATTCGGAAAAATGTTACTTTCTACCATTATTATTTTATTGCTTGCACCTCCGGTCTAAGAAAAGTTGTTTCCGATATAAATAAATTCTAATACGTGCGCTTCTGTGACATTCGAGACATGGGAAGAATAATCATTTAGTAGAACAGACGGCTATGGTCTGCGCCTTGTATGCATCTCATCTGATGAATTTCACTACTTATCAAATTCAGAGTCCATATTAACACATCTTGAACATTGCTGCATAACGCTATATGGAAATATAGTTGTCATTTTGCAAGCAGATCAACTGTCTCCCACTAGTTGCAACTCATGGTCGTCTAAATTGAGGCAGAAGAGCGTATCTAAAGGATGTCATGTCATTGATTATCCACAATACAATCGCGCCAGTTGTACATGCCTTACTTTATCAAGGATAAGCTAGCTATATTTTATATAGGCATCTAGTAAGATAAAGTCCTTTAGGCTGCTTTTAATAAAATTCTTTCTTCTGGTAGTAAAAGTTTGCTGTGAACTTAAATTTTCTTGTTTCATCACTTCCAGAAACTAACCTCGCAGCAGTTTTATCTACTTTATCTATGGGTCAGGGTGAAGGTCTCTTTCTCAGAAAGAAGATCTGATGGTTTGCTTTGCAAGATTTCTCTTGGTCACTAGTACATCTTCTATAAAAGCAGATGCTTTACAGCTGGTAAACTACAATCAAGATTTTAGAGGCTTTGTAACACAAATGCAAGACCTGATCAACATTAATCAACACTATAGAAACATCCAACATTTTGATGCATCAATATCCTTTGCTTCACTAAATAAAAATCGAATTTTTTCTCATATCACTTTATGTTGCCGTGGGAAATCCTCATAATATGCTGACACTGACAGAATGAAATCTTTTTCATCCTCAACAGAAAAGAAACTAATATTTAAGAGACTTGCAGATGAAAGAGCCCGTCTCTTGTGGGCTTCAGGTGTGCCCACGTTGACAGCCACTAAAACGTGAATGTGCTCTTCTGGGTGTTAGTTTTGTTGGCTCATATCCCACATCGGTTAAGAACAAAATGTGGGTGTCATGTGGCCCTTATAAAAGAAGCCATGTAGGAGAGTTTTATATGTACCAAATTGAAATATCTTTCACCCCCTCAAAATTGTAAGGTCTCATAAGTAAGACCTTGTAGTTTAAGGGCCTTTCTGTAAGGACCTTAAAGTTTGTAATATTTATTTTTCTCCCTTTGTTTTGGGTATTTGTAATATTACCCAAATTATTTGAGTAATTATAGTTTGGCCCAACTATTTGGGTAATTGCAGTTTGGCCCAATAGTTGTGGTATTTGTATTGTGGCCCAAAAAGTTTGTATTCTCTTTGAAGATAGTGGAAAGTTTCTTCAGCGGCGCCCGAGGACGTAGGTATTTATACCGAACCTCGTTAAATTCTGGTGTGTTTTCTATTTCTGCATTGTGGTTGATTGGTTGCCTCTTTTGTTGCTATTATATTCAATTATCTGGCATAGTTGTGGTTGTGCATTTGGTTGTTCTTTTGGTTATCGCTTCCGCTTGTGCATAACAATTGGTATCAGAGCCGAAGGTTTTGAGTAGTTAGTGGCTATTTCTTTGAAGCACTTGCTACTATTCTGGGCTGTTGATTTTGGATTGCTAGTTATTGAATATAATAGTTTGTTGGAGCTTGGTTATTGGTGATTTGTGTATCGAGCTTATTTGTGAGAGGTAGTAATGGCTTCATCGTCCACTGTATCTGAGAAGACAGTGACTGTGACAAATGCAAAAATAGATGTTGAAAAATTTGATGGCCGAAATAATTTCGGCTTATGGCAGAGTGAGGTGTTGGACGGGTTGTATCAGCAGGATTTGGATATTGTTCTGGAAGAAACAAAACCAGAAGATATCAGTGCAAGAGATTGGGACAGGCTTAATATAAAAGCTTGTGGGTTGATTCGCTCTTGCTTGTGTAGAGAACAAAAGTATCCGTTCACTAAGGAGACATCTGCAAGCAAATTGTGGAAGGCGCTGGAGAACAAATATATGAAGAAAAGCAATGAGAATCGGCTGTACCTATTGAAGAGATTGTTCCGTCTCCAGTTAAAACCAGGTACGAGCATCAGTTCTCATATTGATGAGTTTAATAAGTTAATTGCTGATTTGTTAAACTTAGATGAAACATTCAAAGATGAAATTAAGGCTATGCTATTGATTGGCTCACTTCCGGATGAATTAGATCATTTGTGCATTACTCTTATCCATGGGAAAGATAAACTGTCTTTTGAAGAAGTTTGTTCTGCTTTGTTGAATTATGAAATTCGTAAGAAAGATCAAAGGGAACATAGGGATGAGTCAGTAGATGCATTGACAGTGAGAGGCGTAGTCATAGTAGGAAACCAGGAAAAAGGGGAAAATCTTGGTCGAGGGGTAGATTAGGAAAAGATGAGTGTGCCTTTTGTCATGAGAAAGGGCATTGGAAGAAAGATTGTCCTAAGTTGAAAAAGAAAGATAAGGGCAAGACTGTTTCTGATGCATGTGTTGTTGAGCGTGAGGATGATAGTGAGTCAGATATATGTCTAGCTGGTCACCTATCCACTTCTGGTTCTGATGAGTGGATTATGGATTCGGGTTGTACTTATCATATGTGTCCACATCGGGATTGGTTCTTTCAGTTTGAAGAGCTTGATTGTAGAGTTGTATATATGGGCAATGATGATATTTGCTATACTGCTGGGATAGGTTCGATCCGTTTGAGGAATCATGATGGACTGACTAGAGTTCTGACAGATGTTCGGTATGTACCGAAGTTGAAGAAGAATCTCATTTCTTTGGGAGCCTTAGAATCTAAAGGCTGTGGTATATCTATTCGAGATGGTATTTTGAGGGTCACTTCAGGCGCTCTTGTGGTATTGAAAGGCACTAGGAGGAACAACTTGTATTACTATAATGGTAATACGGTTATTGGATCAGCGGCTATGGTTTCTGATAATGATGCAGATTCAGAGATCACGAGACTGTGGCATATGCGTTTGGGACATGCAGGTGAGAAAGCCTTATTCAGTTTAGTGAAACGAGGCTTATTGAAAGGTGCAAAGACCTGCAAGCTGGATTTTTGTGAGCATTGTGTTCTGGGAAAGCAGAAGAGAGTGAAATTTGGCACCGCTATTCATAATACCAAGGGTATTCTTGATTATGTTCAATCAGATGTGTGGGGACCTACTAAAACCGCATCTATGGGAGGTAGGCACTACTTTGTTACTTTTGTTGATGACTTTTCCAGAAGAACTTGGGTGTACTGTTTGAAATCAAAAGATGATGTACTTCGTGTTTTCCTTAAGTGGAAAAAGATGATTGAGACACAAACTGGCAAGAAGATCAAGCATCTCAGAACAGATAATGGTGGTGAGTATTGCAGTGATCAGTTTTTGAAATTGTGTCAAGATGAAGGTATTGTACGTCATTTTACTGTTAGAGGTACACCACAGCAGAATGGGGTGGCAGAACGCATGAACCGGACATTGCTGGAGAAAGTTCGGTGTATGTTGTCTAATGCTGGGTTGGGCAAAGAGTTTTGGGCTGAGGCTGTGACCTATGCATGTCATCTCATTAATCGTCTACCTTCAGCTGCTATTGGTGATAGAACTCCATTGGAGGTATGGTCTGGACAACCTGTTTCTGATTATGATTCTTTACATGTTTTTGGTTCCTACTGCATATTATCATGTGAAAGAATCTAAGCTGGATCCTAGAGCCAAGAAAGCGATTTTCTTGGGATTTGCTTCAGGAGTAAAAGGATATCGTCTATGGTGTCCTAGTTCGAGGAAGATTGTATCCAGTCGAGATGTGATATTTGATGAGTCTTCAATGTTGAAGAAATCAGAAAACCAGACAAAGGTGAATGGTACTCCACAGCAGGTGGAGCATACTCAGCAGCAGGTGGAGTTTGAAACGACGACATTGAACCCAGTTAGATATGTTGAGACAGATGTTGATACTCCTATGACAGAGGGAGATTTGGGAGATGATGGTGAGGGTTCTACTCAGGAACCTCAACAGCAACAAGAATCTATTGCAGTTAATAGGCCAAGACGTGAGATTCGCAGACCTGCTCGATTTGCTGATATGGTGGCCTATGCACTTTCAATTGTAGATGCTGATGTTCCTTCCACTTATAGAGAGACAGTCAGATGTTCTGAAGTTGATGAGTGGAAGACAGCTATGAGCGAAGAGATGCAGTCTCTTCAGAAGAATGAAACTTGGGAGCTAGCTCAACTACCGCAGGGTAAAAAGGCAATTGGGTGCAAATGGGTATATGCAAAGAAAGATGGATTTCCTGACAAGAATGACATCCGCTACAAAGCAAGGTTGGTGGCTAAAGGCTACGCTCAGAGGGAAGGAATTGACTACAATGAGGTATTTTCTCCAGTTGTGAAACATTCTTCCATTAGAATTTTGTTGGCCTTGGTAGCTCAGATGAATATGGAACTTGTTCAATTGGATGTAAAAACTGCATTTTTGCATGGTGACTTGGAAGAGGAAATCTATATGACTCAGCCAGAGGGATTCAGAGTTGTTGGTAAGGAAAATTTGGTTTGCAAACTGAAAAGATCGCTTTATGGTTTGAAGCAATCTCCCAGACAGTGGTATAAGCGATTTGATCGGTTTATGATGGTTAGAGGTACACAAGAAGAAAATTTGATAATTGTGTGTATTTTCGGAGGCTACGTGATGGTTCTTTCATTTATCTACTCTTGTATGTTGATGATATGTTGATAGCTTCGATGAATGTCGAAGAAATTACAAAGTTGAAGACTCAGTTGAATCGAGAGTTTGAGATGAAAGATTTGGGTGAAGCTACGAAGATTCTTGGCATGGAGATTAGCAGAGATAGAGGGAGAAGCAAGATTTGTTTGACTTAGAAGCAGTATCTGCAGAAGGTATTACAGCAGTTTGGCATTACAGAGCAGTCAAAACCTGTAAGTACCCACTTGCTCCTCATATGAAACTCAGTGCATCCTTATCTCCTAGTACAGATGAGGAACGAGAGTATATGTCTCGAGTTCCGTATGCTAATGCAGTTGATAGCCTGATGTATGCTATGGTGTGTACGAGACCCGACATTTCACATGCAGTTGGAGTTGTGAGTAGGTATATGCATGATCATGGTAAAGGACATTGGCAAGCAGTGAAATGGATTCTACGGTATTTGTTGAAAACCGTAGATGTTGGCTTAGTCTTTAAGAGAGATGATACATGTGGTCAGTATGCTATTGGTTATGTTGATTCAGATTATGCTGGTGATTTGGATAAACGTCGATCGACAACCGGTTATGTGTTTACTCTTGCAAGAGCACCAGTGAGTTGGAAGTCTACTTTACAGTCTACAGTGGCTTTGTCTACTACGGAGGCAGAGTATATGGCTATGACAGAGGCTGTGAAGGAAGCTATTTGGTTACAGGGATTGCTGGATGAATTGGGAATTGGGCAGGAGAAGATCATTCTTTATTCTGACAGTCAGAGTGCTATCCACTTAGCGAAGAATCCAGTATTCCATGTTCGTACGAAGCATATTGATGTTCGGTATCATTTTGTGCGGGAGATCATTGATGAAGAGAGAATCTTACTTCAGAAGATTGGGACTGCCGAGAATCCTGCAGATATGTTGACTAAGATTGTGACAGCGATCAAGTTCAGTCATTGTTTGGACTTGATCAACATTGTACGAGTTTGACCGCGCCATTGGGCGTGTTTGGAGGCGTTGCAGTTGTGATAGAGAATATAGGAAAAAGAAGAGTTTTGTGGTGGGTTGGCATATTCGCCAAGGTGGAGATTTGTTAGTTTTATTGGCTCATATCCCACATCGGTTAAGAGCAAAATGTGGGTGTCATGTGGCCCTTATAAAAGAAGCCATGTAGGAGAGTTTTATATGTACCAAATTGAAATATCTTTCACCCCCTCAAAATTGTAAGGTCTCAAAGTAAGACCTCGTAGTTTAAGGGCCTTTCTGTAAGGACCTTAAAGTTTGTAATATTTATTTTTTTCCCTTTGTTTTGGGTATTTGTAGTATTGCCCAAATTGTTTGGGTAATTATAGTTTGACCCAACTATTTGGGTAATTGCAGTTTGGCCCAATAGTTGTGGTATTTGTATTGTGACCCAAAAAGTTTGTATTCTCTTTGAAGATAGTGGAAAGTTTCTTCAGCGGCGCCCGAGGACGTAGGTATTTATACCGAACCTCGTTAAATCCTGGTGTGTTTTCTATTTCTGCATTGTGGTTGATTGGTTGCCTCTTTTGTTGCTATTATATTCAATTATCTGGCATAGTTGTGGTTGTGCATTTGGTTGTTCTTTTGATTATCGCTTCCGCTTGTGCATAACACTGGGCTTCAAATGTGCCTAAAATTTTACATCAGGCCCTCACAGCCCCATGAGAGGAGGATATTAACTCCAGGATTCTCCCATGAACAGAAACTATTATATCTTTATTTTTTTCTCTATTTCAGGCCGCCGAAGGCCCCTGGAAAGTCAATTTGTCTTCTCATCTCAGGGTTGTATAGTTATGTAAGTCAGGAAAGATGTGAGCATAGCGAGATTAAACCATTGAAGATGTGGATCCTTCCACATAGATTAGAAGACTCATCAAATTTCATGCTCCACTTGAACAGTTTGTTTCTAAACCAAAATGTTAACATATGTTGCCAATGTTAACTCATAGCATCATGACCAAAAAACAAGGAATGCCTGGATTTTCTACAAGAAGATGGAAAAATTAGCATACGAAGGCACTGAACAGAATTCTCTAGAGTTCATTGTTGTTAAACCTTAGCTACCTTTATGTGAGTCAATTAAAAAATGGAGGTAATAGACATCAAATAGCAACATAACATGCTAATTTAGATTTACATTTTCTTTCTTTTTTTTTGACTAATTCTGCCAGCAGATTTTTATTTCAGAGATAAAATCCACCATGTCCCATTCCTTTTTTTTTTTGGTGCTTTTGTCTGGATTTACAAAAAAAAAAAAAGAAAAAAAAAGTTAAAAGACTAAATTCCAGAGCTGTCAAAGAGTAAAAGTGATTTTGCATCCTACATAAAATTTATGTAACAAATTGTTGACAAACAAAATTAGCGCAAATGGGATCAATGGTGCTCAAACCTCGTCTTAGTTACATGTTGAATAGCCTCACCATCAATCCCAAAAGAACTCTGGAGTCTCATCTGAAACTGGCCAAGCAGATACCGAACAGTTTAATTAGTAAATGTAGATGCATGTGATACGACAGTAAATCAAAAGACATTCAAATTGTTCAAAACATTTAAACCCTTCAAGCATTTTAGTGTTTGGTTCAGCTGATATAAGGGCAAGGTAAGAGCGAAAATAAAAAGCAACCAAATTGAACTCAACTCAGTACACACCCGCTTGAGTAGCTTTGTGCTGCGACAGATGCCGTGCACGTGTTTGGTGACTCAGTATTTGCAAAGTTGAAGATAGGTACGATTTGACTATTGGTTGCCAGGCTGCAACTATTCAACTTACAGTACATGGAGGTAGTCAAAAAGCAACCTGAAACGCAATCATGAAACCGAATCAGAATCCGCAAATTCACCGAGTTAACTGTACTCACGAGCAAATGGGTAAAACTCAATCTCCTAGGTAAATCAATTTTCAGATGACATTAGTACCGATACTAGATTTATAATTTTAAATATAATTTAAAGTGTATAATTTGGTGTAAAAATTTATACGATAAATTTTTTTAAAATGAAATTATGCTTTAAATAAGATTTTTAACTTAAAATGTTATATCATATCATAGATTTAAATTATATTTAAATTATAAAAATTTATTACAAAATAAAAATTAGATTTTTTTCATAAAATTTTATCATTTAAAATAAAATTTAAATTAGATTTGAGTTGTAATATCAACGTTACTGTTAAATTAAATTAGAAGATGGTGATTGAAGATGATAGATTTTTCTGACGTAAGGGACTACGTATGACAACTTTTTCCACAGAATTAATTTGTGTCCGGTTCTCCATCAATTTTACTTTCATCAACTAGCCTCGTCCCCACTCGCAGATGAAATCATCATGAAAGAGAGAAATAAATGCAGAAATTCTAGAAAATTATCACCAATTTTTAACTTATGGTGATGGTAAATTGGTAATAGCAACAGTTCTAGAAATTCTTTTGTTGTACTGTTTTGTACAGTATTATGTCCGTTTTTATGTAAATGGTTGATGTAATAATTCATTGATTTACTATAATTAAAAATGTTAATTTGCTCTCCACAAAACGGAAATGACAAAGCTAGAGATTGGCCAATTGGGTTTGCCACCTTTTCTCTTCTTTTGCTATTATCAACTGTGCGTGAGAATCAAAGCAAGCAACGAACTTGCCCAGAGAGAGAAAGAGAGGAAGAAAATGTTAGGAGTTGGTATAACAGCAGTGATGTTAGCGGTAGAGTTCTTCGAAGTGGGCTTGAATACTGTGATTAAAGCAGCTATTAACAAAGGCATGAGTGACTTTGTGTTTGTTGTTTACTCTAATGCCTTTGCGGCTCTTTTTGTTCTTCTCCCATCTTCTGTCATCTATTACAGGTACGATAGATAGATGCCCACTTGCTTCTTTTCACTCTTTGTTTGATATGGTTCAACTATTTAAGTGTCAAATTTTTCATTTTTGTATTTCTTTTACTGTACAGGAAAAGAAGACGCCCTCCACTCACACTGTCCATCATCTGTCGAATCTTTCTTCTTGGCCTGATCGCGTACTGTATTTGAATCAATTTAGATTATTAGTAGCAATCAGTTGCATTGATATGGTTCTTGATTTTTATTTTTATCTTTTTTTTTTTTTTTGTGGGTTTGCAGTTGTTGTGTGCAGTTTTGTATGATTACAGGATTAGGATATGGCTCTCCAACTTTGTCCTCTGCAATTTCTGATCTCACTCCAGCCTTTACGTTCACTCTTGCAATAATTTCCAGGCGGTTTCTTCTCTGTTTCATCATTTCAAAACTAGCTATCTGAGTTGTCCTTCGATTAAGCTGGAATTGAAGTAAATTTTAGATTTGGATATCTGATGAAAGAAAATAGACCTCGAATTACCAACAAGGAGTATAATATGTGTAGATTTTGTAGAGAGCTTATGTTTCTTATTACTGCGGGAACAAGGTCCTGATTTCCTGACTTGCATTGCAATAGCATAAACAGTGTAATAGAGAGTTTAGATTTATGAGTGATCCTCATTGTGATTCTGAAATTCATTACAAACTTACTACATTTTAGCAAGTTCATTTATGAACTTATGGGGTGCTTGCAGAATGGAAACTCTGAACTTGAGAGTTCAAAGCAGTCTAGCCAAGTCTATTGGAACCATAGTATCAATTGCAGGGGCATTAACTGTGACTTTGTATAAGGGTCCAGCAATTGCATATACTTCATCTGCAAGTAATTTACATAGGGAATTTCTACCGTCACATACAAATTGGGTGATTGGAGCTCTTCTCATTGCGGCTGGTAGCTTATTCCTAGCATTATTATTTATAGTTCAGGTAACACTTATCAGAACATTAAATAGGTATTCAGCCTATAAGAACATGCCATTAATTATTGTAATTCTGAACTGAAAAGAAACTCCTTTGCATGTTAGACCTCCATTATTAGGGACTACCCTGAAGAGCTGATAGTAACATTCATCTGTTGTGCCTTTGTGACCTTCCAATCTGCCATATTTGCTCTAATTATAGAGAGAGACCCAAATGCTTGGAGAATAAAGCCAGACATGGAGTTGGTGGCTATTGGGTACTCAGTAAGTGTAGTGAAGAGCTTATTTACACATAAGAGAAATTTTAGTGCTCTTTTAGTTCTTTCTGAATTTTGTAATAACTTGATCTTCTGCTTGATATCCAGGCAGTTCTTTCTGTAGCGTTTCGAAATCTTGTTCATACATGGTTATGTCACAAGAAGGGACCTGTCTTTGTTTCCATGTTTAAGCCACTTGGAATAGTCGTTGCAATAGTTATGGGGGTTGCTTTTCTTGGGGATACTCTTTATCTTGGCAGGTACAACTCTCTGCATTGTCTTCGTCATAGAAAAAAATACAAATAGGAAAGATAATTAGTTTCACTAGGTGAATGCCATGTTCTAATATGTTTTTCTTTTGTTTAGATATGGTAACTATTATATGGTTCACATTTTCTAATTCATGTGCAGTGTTGTCGGAGCTGTTATTATTGCTTTTGGGTTCTATTCCGTGATTTGGGGCCAAGCCTTAGAAGAGAAGATGGTTGAAGACAAAGGAATTGATAGCTTTAAGTCATCCTCTTCCAAAGCCCCTCTCCTGCAAAACAGAAGCATCGGAGTATAAAAATTTTGCAGAGAAGTGAAGCCCCTAATGACAGCTTACTTCCTCCTATGAATAATAGTATCAGTTACATCTATATTCTTCTTCCTCTCTATTTAAGGCAGTTCTACTCTCCTGAAATGCCAATGGGTCTTCTCCTCATCTCAGGCTTGTCTAGTATATTTGGAAAATATAAGAAGAATCATCAAATTTCCTGTTCCACTTGAAGAGTTTTGTTTTAAGACCTAAAAGTTAACATACGTTAATTCATTACGGAATGTTGAATTTTCAAATCTCGTCTCATTAAATGTTGGATAGCCTTTAAATTCTCCTGTAGTAGTAGGCAGCACCATCAACCCCACGAATAACTCTTGGAGTTGGAGTCTCCTCTGAAACAAGCAGACATTGAACAGTTGGAGTCTCCTCTGAAACAAGCAGAGATTAAACAGTTCAATTTAGTAAATGCGGATGCATGTGATACAACAGTAATTCAAAAGATATACCAAATGTTAAAATCATTTAAACCCTTCAAGCATTTTAGTATATGGTTTGGCAAACATAAGAAGAAAGTGAGAAAGTAAAGGTATAATTAAAAGTTAGAAATGCCGGTGGAGCATCCATACAACTGTCATTAAGCACCGTTGTTTTCCGCTCCTTTTCCTCGGCTTTCTTAGCAACAAAACAAAGAATTTAGATTGAACTCAAGTCTCAACAGACCCGTTTTAGCTCAGGGGCTGTAGCAGATGTTTACGTTTTCAGTGACTCATACTTGCAAGTTCAGAGTTACATTAATGGAGGCAGTCAAAACGCATCCGTGCCTGAGCAGAATCCATGATTCACTCTTTTGAACTAATTTATGAACAAATGGGTAAAGTAAAGGCAGTCGTAAAAAATGTGTAGAAGTCGTAAGTAAAATGTATAAAAATTATGAATAAGCAAATAAAAATTATGAAGTTGTGAATGACCCGCAAAGGAAACAAACAAATTTAAGATATTTGAGACAAGGGTAATTAAAGATGATAGAGTCTTCTAAGGTAAGGGACTACACGACAATTTTATTTAAAAAATCATTTCTGATTTCTGTGTCCCATTCTTCATCGGATTTATATTCATTAACGTTTGCTTATTTGTCGCCATTCAAAGGTGGGAATCATCGTGGAGAGAGATGCTTGATGCAAGAAAATATGTATTTGTCATTTCTTTTACATGTGATGCAGAACTGCTAGTGACGTTCGAAAAGAAATAATATACTGAAAATAACGATAATGTTAATGATAATAGTTTCTACATTTGCAAGCGTGAAACACTCTTAAGAGTTCTCAGTGGAGCATAACAGGAAAGAGTTGTCTGTGTTTATCAAACTGTGCATGAGAACCAAAGCAAATAACACAAGAAGGAAAGAAAGGGAGGAAGAAAATGTTAGGAGTTGGTGTAACAGCAGTGATGTTAGCAGTGGAGTTCTTCGAAGTGGGCTTGAATACTATAATTAAAGCAGCTATTAACAAAGGCATGAGTGACTTTGTGTTTGTTGTTTACTCTAATGCCTTTGCAGCTGCTTTTGTTCTTCTTCCATCTTCTCTCATCTATTACAGGTCAGATAGATGGATACCCACTCGCTCCTTTTTAATTTCTGTTTGATATGGTTCAACTATTTAAGTGTCAGTGTTACGTTTTTGTATTTCTTTTACTGTTCAGGAAAAGAAGTCGCCCTCCACTCACACTGTTCATCATCTGTAGAATCTTTCTTCTCGGCCTGATTGCGTACTGTACTTTGACTCAGTTTAGATAAATCGCAATCAATTGCATTGATATGGTTCTTGATTTAAAAATTTTTTTGTTGGTCCGTTTGCAGCTGTTGTGTGCAGTTCTGTATGATTACAGGATTAGGATATAGCTCTCCAACTTTGTCTTCTGCAATTTCTGATCTCACTCCGGCTTTTACGTTCATTCTTGCAGTAATTTCCAGGTGGGTTTCTTCTCTTTCATCATTTGAAAACTAGCTAGCTGGGTTGTCCTTTGATTGAGCTGGAATGGAAGTAAATTTTAGGTTTGGATAATGGATATCTGATGAAAGAAAATAGATCTAGAATTACCATCAAGGACTATGATATGTGTGAATTTTGTAGAAAGTTTATGTTTCTCAGTAAGGTAGAACAAGGTCCTGATTTCGTGACTCGCATTGCAATAGCATGAGCAATGTAATGGAGAGTTTAGATTTATGAGTGATTCTCACACTAAGATTGTGATTTCTGAAATTCATTACAAACTCTTACTGTATTTTAGTAAGTTCATTTATGATCTTGTGGTGTACTTGCAGAATGGAATCTCTGAACTTGAGAGTTCAAAGCAGTCTAGCCAAGTCTATTGGAACCATAGTATCAATTGCAGGGGCATTAACTGTGACTTTGTATAAGGGTCCGGCAATTGCATGTACTCCATCTGCAAGTATTTTACATAAGGAATTTCTATCGCCACATACAAATTGGGTGATTGGAGCTCTTTTCATTGCGGCTGGTAGCTTATTCCTAGCATTACTATTGATAGTTCAGGTACTACTTCTCAGAACATTAAGTAGCTATTCAGCCTATCAGAAATGCTATTAACTATTGTAATTCTGAACTGAAAAGAAACTCCTTTGCATGTTAGACCTCCATTATTAGGGACTACCCTGAAGAGCTGATGGTAACATTCATCTGCTGTGCCTTTGTGACCTTTCAATCTGCCATATTTGCTCTAATTATAGAGAGAGACCCAAACGCTTGGAGAATAAAGCCAGACATGGAGTTGGTGGCTATTGGATACTCAGTAAGTGTAGTGAAGAGCTTATTTATACATAGAGAAATTATACTGCTCTTTCATTTCTTTTTGAATTTTGTAATAACTTGATCTTATGCTTCGTATCTAGGCAGTTCTTTCTGTAGCGTTTCGAAGTCTTGTTCATACATGGGCATGTCACAAGAAGGGACCTGTCTTTGTTTCCATGTTTAAGCCAATTGGAATAGTCATTGCAATAGTTATGGGGGCTGCTTTTCTTGGCGATATTCTATATCTTGGAAGGTATAACTCTCTACATTGTCTTTGTCAGAGAAAAAAATAAAAATAGAAAAGATAAGTAGTTTCACTCGGTGAAGGCCATTTCTAATATGTTTTTCTTTTGTTTGGATATGGTAACTATTATATGGTTCACGTTTTTTGACTCATGTGCAGTGTTGTTGGAGCTGTTATTATCGCTTTGGGGTTCTATTCCGTGATTTGGGGCCAAGCCTTAGAAGAGAAGATGGTTGAAGACAAGGGAATTGATAGCTTTAAGTCATCCTCTTCCAAAGCCCCTCTCCTGCAAAACACTAGCATGGAAGTATAAAAATTTTGCAGAGAAGTGAAGCCCCTAATGACAGCTTACACATCTATGAATAACAGCATCGATTACATCTTTGTTCTTCCCTCTCTATTTAAGGCAGCTCTACTCTCCCGAAAATGCCTATGGGTCTTCTCCTCATCTCAGGCTTGTCTAGAATATTTGCAAAATATAAGAAGAATCATCAAATTTCCTGTTCCACTTGAAGAGTTCTGTTTTAAAACCTGAGAGTTAACATATGTCAATTCATAGCATGGTTACGGAATATTACTGAATGTTTCCTGTCTCGTTAAATGTTGGATAGCCTTTAGATTCTCCTATAGTAGTAGGCAGCACCATCAACCCCACAAGTACAAGTAACTCTTGGAGTTGGAGTCTGCTCTGAAACAGGCCGACATTGAACAGTTTAATTTAGTAAATGCGGATGCATGTGATACAAGAGTAATTCGAAAGATATACCAAAAGTTCCCAAAAGCTTGTAATCTTTAGTAAAATAAACAAATTTAAGATATGTGAGACAAGGATAATTAAGGATATAGATTCCTTTGAGGTAAGGGCCTGCGCACGACAACTTTATTTAAACAATCAATTCTGTGTCCCATTCTTCATCAAATTTAATATTCATTAACGTTTGCCTATTTGTCACCATTCAAAGGTGGAAAATGGAATCATCATGGAGAGAGTTGCTTTATGCAAGAAAATATTTATTTATCATTTCTTTTACATCTGATGCAGTACAGCTTGTGACGTTTTTGAAAAACAATTTACTGAAAATAACGATAATGTTAACGATAACAGTTTCATTTGCTGATAACAGAAAAGAGTTGTCTGTGTTTATCAAGCTGTGCATGAGAACCAAAGCAAAAAAACACGAGAAGGAAAGAAACGAAGAAAATGATAGGTGTGGGTGTAACAGCAGTTATGGTAGCAGTGGAGTTCTTCGGAGTGAGCTTGAATACTCTGATTAAAGCAGCTATGAACAAAGGCATGAATCACTTCGTCTTTATTGTTTACTCTAATGCCTTTGCAGTCGCTTTTGTTCTTCTTCCATCTTATCTCATCTATTACAGGTAATATTGATACCCACTCACTCCTTTTACTCTCTGTTTGATTCAACTATTCAAGAATTAATTTTTCAATTTTTTTTTTTAATTTCTTTTACTGTTACAGGGAAAGAAGTCGCCCTCCACTCACACCGTCCATCATCTCTAGACTCTTTCTTGCCGGCGTGATCGGGTATTAAGATTCAATTTGGATAAATAGAAATACATTGCATTGATACGGTTCTTGATTTCTTTTATTGGTGGGTTTGCAGCTGCACCGTGCAGACTTGTATGATTACAGGTGTACGGTTTAGCTCTCCAACTCTGGCCTCTGCAATTACTGATCTCACCCCGGCTTTTACTTTCATTCTTGCAATGATATCCAGGTGGGTATCATTTGGGATATACATATCAAAAGAATTTTCTAACATCGTAGAATCTCAGTTGTCCTTTAGTTGAGCTGGAAGTGAAGTAAATTTTAGGTTTGGATATCTGATTAGAAACAAAATAGACCTAGAATTACTTGCTAGCATCAACTATTTAACAAAGAATTTAGATTTGTGAGTGAATCTTCAGCTAAGGTTGTGTTTTCTGAAATTCATTACAAACTCTTACCCTTTTTAGTAGGTTCATTATGATCTTATTGTGTGCTTGCAGAATGGAAATGCTAGACTTGAGAGTTCAAAGCAGTCTAGCCAAGTCTATTGGAACCATAGTATTAATTTCAGGGGCATTAACTGTGACTTTGTGTAAGGGTCCAGCAATTGTGTATAATTCATCAGCGAACAATTTACATACGAAATTTCTATCGCCACAAACAAATTGGGTGATTGGTGGTCTTCTCAGTGCGGCTGGTAGCTTTTTCCAAGCACTGATATTGATAGTTCAGGTAATACTTACCAGAACATTAAATAGTTTCTCGTCCTAATCTGATCAGGCTATTATCTATTATAATTCTTAACTGGAAAGAAATCCTTTGCGTGTTAGACCTCCATCATTAAGGACTGCCCCGAAAAGCTGATGGTAACATTCATCTCTTGTGTATTTATGACCTTTCAATCTGCCATACTTGCTCTAATTGTAAAGAGAGATCCAAATGCTTGGAGACTAAAGCCAGACATGGAGTTGGTGGCTATTGTTTACTCGGTAAGTGTAGAGAAGAACTTATTTATAACTATAGGGACTGTAGTGGTCTTTTAGTTCTTTTGAATATTGTAATCACTTGATCGTCTGCTTACTGTCTAGGCAGTTTTTTCAGTAGCACTTCGAGTTATTGTTCACATATGGGCATGTCACAAGAAGGGACCTGTCTTTGTTTCCATGTTTAAGCCGCTTGGAATAGTCATTGCAATAGTTATGGGTGTGGCATTTCTTGGGGATACTCTTTATCTTGGAAGGTATAATTCTCTTTGTTGTATTTATGAGATGAGTATGTCTTTCATGGCATTTATCATTGCTTTTGGACATTAGTCTGAATAATCATAAAATGCTCAGGCATAATCTAACATAGACTACAACTACATCCAACTTCAGACCATCACTCCTCATTTGATCATCACAATAAGAAATGTCGAACACAAAAATAAATAAATCAACTACTAGATAAAGATTAAAAAAAAAAAAAAAACTAAATAAGGTGATTGACAGATAGAGTGCTTCCTGGCAATGGCGTTATAGTTCAAAATAAAAACATAAAAAATTAGTTTCACTTGGTCAAGTCATGCTCTACTATATGTTTCTTGTGTGTGGATAGTGTAACTATATGATGTTCATTCTTTTTAATTTATGTACAGTGTTGTAGGAGCTTGTATTATTGCTTTTGGGTTTTATTCTGTGATTTGGGGTCAAGCCTTAGAAGAGAAGATGGTTAAAGACAAAGGAAGTGATAGCTTTAATTCATCCTCTTCTGAAGCACCTCTGCTGCAAACCAGAAACATTGAAGTATAAAATTTTTGCACAGAAGTAAAGTCCTGATGACACAGTTTATTTACTTGCAAAATAGTTTCTGGGTCACCGTGTTCGAGACAATATGTGTACTTATGATTATAAACTTATTGTTTGAACATTATTATAGTCTTTATTCAGATTGTTGTTTAACCAAAAAATTGGTAGATCAGCTGGGGTTTTGAAAATTACGCATATATTGATTGCTTGGAAAGAAGCGAAGCAAACTTGATAAATAGTTCTTCATATGGGGAGTACTTTTAAATTAATTGGGGCAATATGGCAATAAATTTTTCCTGTAACAGGAAATGTACACTCAATTCCTTTAGTTTTTTAAAATATGAGACAATTCTTGGTATAGTAACATCTCTTTCTCCCCTTTTTCCAAGAAACTTCTAATTGATCAAACAAATTACAACGTACTTCAGGGGGGACAAGAAACAAAATTCTTAAAACAGAGAAAGAAACGATGCATGATATTGTCTTCAGTACCGCCTATAATAATGGATGCAGATGCAATAATGTTCCAACATCGTTTCATACCCTTCGGCATCCACATATATGTGGTGTGGCAAAAGCTTTGCCATCAATCACTATACATCGTTTAGATCACTAACTAGTCCTTTCAATATATAACATCATCAAAATCATATCAATCACCGCATTCCATTCCAGTGTAAGAGATCCAAGCCACCTTAACTGTCAGGAGCTTTGCCACTGTGCATAGCAGCATCACCCCCCTGCATGCACACACATAGAAGAAACTCTCAGAAAATGTTGAGTTCAAGTGTAACAGCAATTATGGTTATGTTAGAGTTCTTTGAGGTGGGCTTAAACACAGTAACAAAGGCAGCCATGAGCAAGGGCATGAGTCAATTTGTCCTTGTACTATACTCTAACATCCTTGCCATCTTCTTCCTTGTTCCTTGTTCCTTCATCTTCTACAGGTCAGTTATACTCACTAATCTTCTTCGACTCAATTAATTCCAAGCACCAAATACAGCATGCATCTTTGTTATATGTTTTAACTTTCTTCTTGTTTTAACAGAAAAAGCAATCGTCCCCAGCTTACATGGTCTATTGTCTATAGAATTTTTGTTCTCAGCCTGCTCAGGTACAATTTTCTTTAGTAACACAGTGAAGTTATGATAGTTCTTTTTGTGGATCTCAGTACATGAACATTTGCATATGGCCTGTTGTTGTAGTTGTTGTGGACAGATTTTTACTTATATTGGGATAGGATATAGCTCTCCAGTTCTGGCCTCTGCAATGACTGATATAACTCCGGGCTTGACGTTCATATTAGCCACAATCTCCAGGTTCTCCTCTCCATTCTCTATCTGTACTAAAGAAAACTCTGTTCATATATTGAACTCTGGATTAATAATTGAAAATAGAGTAGTCTTCATCGTAGATGGTGCCTTTTTCTCTAGCAATAGTAAGCATTGATTTATGAATATGATATAGATCATTAAAGTCAAAAAGCATTCTTCTTTTGAATTATTGGCTTGGTGACCTTTCCCTTTCAGCCACCAATAATTCCATTCTGGATGCTCTATGGTCCTTATATACACATTAAATATCATCAGACAGGTCAAACAAATTACAGAAACTTCCCAAACTATCATCATATGCCATTGTTAGACATCGACAAACTTCAAAATAAGAATGAAGGAAATTGGAAGCTGCAGCTGAAATCAGTTCATTGTCAGTTACCAAATGCACACAACTTATAAGCTGAAAGACATCAGCACCAGCTAATTAGTTTTCCAAATCTTCATTAAATGTCCAAACATGTGAATAGTATCATCATTTTTCATTAATATTAACTTTCCCAACAATAGAGGACAAAACTACTACCTTAGATCTTTTATGCTTTCGTCGAACAAGGGTCAGGACAAGACATAAATGGACCCGAGAGAAAGTCCATCAAAATCTTTCCCATTCAATGTTGAATATATTATCCCTTTCAAAAGTGAAAGTTGCAAAGTATATGAAAGTTCGTTATTTCAAAGTATTAATTTTCTTCAGAAGTAACTATTATCAATGGAACTTATATCAAATGGTGTTTTTAGGATGGAAAAGCTAGATCTAAGGGTGAAAAGCAGTCAAGCCAAGTCTATCGGCACCGTTGTATTGATTACAGGGGCACTAATTGTGACGTTGTACAAAGGTTTGCCCATTACAGGTGTACCACTTCCATCAACAAATGATAAACTTATTCGATCACCTAAATCGAATTGGGTTCTTGGAGGATTTTTCCTGGCAGCTCATAGTGTTATTCTTGCATTTTACTATACTGTCCAGGTACGCTGCCTCAAAATTTTCAAAACACCAGTCCCAGAAAATTAACCTACAATGGTCATTAATGATAATTTGTTTTTCTTCTCAAATATCCAGACATGGATTATCAGAGACTACCCTTCAGAGCTGATGGTAACAACCATTTGCTGCATCTTTGTAACCTTGCTATCTGCCATAGTCTCCATGGTAGCTGAGAATGACCCAAATGCTTGGAGATTAAGGCTAGATATGAAGCTGATAGCAATTGTGTATTCGGTAAGCATGTGCTGAATATTTTTCAGGAATAATTATAGTTCTATCCCACATTTAAAACATCTTGTTTGATTTTGAACTAACTGGCTGTGTATTTATTCTAGGCAGTTTTTGCGGTGTCACTTCGAACTGTAACTCATTCATGGGCATTAAAGAAGAAAGGACCTGTCTACGTTTCCATGTTTAAGCCACTAGGGATGGTCATTGCACTTGCCATGGGCGTTGCGCTCCTAGGGGATAACCTTTATCTTGGAAGGTATAATTCTATGTGCATCTTTGGTATTCAACCCTTAGATGTTAAAAGGAATTGAATATAGTTACCTTTGTATTTGAATGATTGTGCAGTTTGATTGGAGTAGCCACTATAGCTCTTGGCTTTTATGCTGTGATTTGGGGCAAAGCACAAGAAGAGACTATGGTTGAAGACACAGAAAATTGTAGCATTGAGTCATCCTCTCAGAAAGTTCCTCTTCTGCAGAATAAAAGCCTAGAAATATAAATATGGTTAAAGTTAAATTAATTGAGAATGATGTTTCTCTTTTTTACTTGCCATGCCACTGAGAAGACATCTGAATAATGCATTTAGTTCCAGTCCAGATTGTATTGAGAAGGAGATTGTAGGAGCAAATGCAAAGCCATCTAAACATTTACTGGCATATTGAGATAGAATATGTCTCCTTGCTGCTAAGATAATGTTAGCTATATGTGAATTTTGTGGAATCAAAAGAGTAAAAATGACAGTTCATTTAAGCCTAAAGAATGGTTTCTTTTGAGGACGAAGACAGTGGGTATACCAGCGTGTGGCGTATAGCCAGATTTCGATGAAGTGGGAAGTAATGAAAAAGCAAGCTTGATCCTCATTAAGGGGGTGCAAATCATTGCATTTGTTTTCACTCTAACCCTGCAGAAATATCTGAGCTTATTTAAATTCTCTGCAATAAAAAACAAAAAGGGACCAATCGGCCTTTCTGGTCCATCTCATGCAAGGTCCAGATACAAACAAACGGAAGGGTCCACCAGTTAATGCGGCGTAGCCTTGCTTGGTCACGGTGGCTTAACACCTCGACCCATTAAATTCTCTTCTTGTCTTGCAACAGCAAACTGTAACCCTGTAGTTATAGAACTCTTTCATATGCCAAGAGCAAATTTGAAATTACATATATATAGGCATACAAAAGTTACCCTATTTATTGATTTATTGTTGTGAGAAGTAATATATAAATGGTGTCTGCAGTTTGGTTGGAGGGTAAATGGAATAACACGGCCAAAACATACTTCTCTGACAACTTGCAAAACAAGATAAAGGTGCCACAGAACAGAAGTTGATGGTATAATAAACAAATCAAGACTAGCAAGCAGCAATACTTGTGTGCTTGTCTACGTATGTGTCTTTTGCTCAATGTTATATTCAATGCTGCCTTTCTAGCCCCGTTATGCAATTCGTGCCGATAAGTCATATGCATATAGCTGGGAGCAGGGGGTAAGATAAGCAATCCAAAATTGGGCCAATCAGCAATCGGCAAAAGGTAAGAAAGAGATCGGCGATTGCAGAAGAGTAATGTTAATGGATTTGAATGAGGTTTTGAAGTGAAACGATTTCAATTAAGGTTAGACAAGGGTGGTTTTATCATTTTCCATTTATTTGCGGGGATAATTTTGATATTTCATATTTTAAAAGTAGAATTTGACCTCCAAAAGCGGTCCAAAAGCACGTCGTCTTCATTAGACTTGAATTTTTTTGCAGCAACTTCTTAAGAAGCAACCCAAACACTTATAGGTTGCTGTTGCAGACTGACCTAAGATAGATTTCCAATAAACTACTAAATACTTGAGAGTAATAGTTATAGCACAAATCATATTACTAAAGAAATTGTATGAGAGTGTTGCAAAATCATCCAATTTTCTTAATGTACTACAGCCAAAAAAAAAAAAAAAAAAAACAACTGCCGATATCGTATTGGAAATTTTATAAAAAGGGCCTTTATTCATGTTCTAGAGTCCAGCCCATTGTCAATTCAAACCTAACTAAAGATAACTGAATCTTTCCTTTTTTTGGAACACAATAAAAATAAAGTCAAATAATAGGCTAAAAGCTAGCAAGAATAACTGAAATAAAAAGCAGGCGGACAAGACAACCAAGTGGGCAGCATTTTTGTCAAATTCGTAAAAGATGAGGAGATATTACATTGCCCACCAATGAATGGTGGATGTTCACTTGACATAATGACTGCGTTAGGACCCACCAACGCGAATAATTTTCCAAATGGAGGGAAAAAAAAAAAAACATGCAATTGGTGCAATGCTCCCTTCATGTCTGGGGTTGGTGGAGTGTAGAGGAGAAAGCAAAAGAGAGTTGGGAATGGAGCTGTGCAGCAGAAGAGCTCTATGGCCTTTTCTGGGAATGGTGACTTCACTTTTGGCTCAAGTTAGCAACATGGAAATAATCAAAGCTGCGATTTCTACCGGGACGAACAAATATGTCATCATTGTCTATTCTGATGCTCTCTCCAGTCTTGTTTTTCTTCTTTTTTCCCTCATAATTCACAGGTCTCTATATGCTTCCGTTTTGTCGCATCCAGATTTTAGTATTTATGCTAAGAAGTTGCAACTGAGTCCACTGCTAAATGACTAATGCTTCTTTGGCTTCTGTTTTCTGATGGTTGGCAGATCGGAGAGTCTTCCAGTCAACTTCTCCATTCTTAGCAAATTATTCTTGCTTTCAGTTTTTGGGTTTGTAGCTCGCGTCTTATGAACGTGCATATGACTTTATATTGTTTATAATATGGCTTCTCTTTTAATTTAAAGTCCTCAAAGTTGGTGCTCATTTTTCTTTGCAGAAAATGTATGTATAAGTTTTGATTGATTCAAATTGACATCTTTTTCTCTGTTTCTTGATTTTCTTTGTGTCTTTTTTTATTAATTTTATCTATTATTAATTTTTAATGCAGAATTTCAGCCCAGATTTTCTCATTTGTTGGTATACAGTACAGCACTCCGACCCTCAGCACCGCTATGCTCAACCTGATTCCAGCCTTCACCTTCATACTTGCTATCATTTTCAGGTTCTACTCTCTCTTTGTTCAGAGCCATACTCTAATAAGTGTCTTTCTGAAGGAGAATCCTACCATTAATATGGCAGTCGACAGAATCCTATGCCTATTGTATTTATTTATTTTAAATAAAAAACTTTTTTTTTTCTCGGTAAAATTATAGCTCCGGCCATATGATAATTCTAAATTTTATCATACTTCTAAAATATGTTTGTGAACTGAAGTATGGAGTTTGGGATTGTTAGAATGGAAAAAGTAAATTGGAGAAGCAAAAGCGGCCAAGCTAAGTCCTTGGGTACCTTTGTGTCGATAGCAGGGGCATTTGTTGTTACATTCTACAAGGGGCCATCAATCATACCAACAAATTCTCCAAGTTTCTTATCACTTCACCAAGTTCTTTCCCCAAAATTAAACTGGATCCTAGGAGGATTATTCTTTGCTGCTGAAGCCTTTCTGAATTCAGCATGGTATATTTTGCAGGTATGGCCATTTGCCCTTAGCAAAGCTGAAAGATAACTAAAAGTTGACGATGACTTTCTATTTTTGCAAATTTGGCAGGCATTTATCCTTAGAGAGTTCCCAGCTGTGCTTATCATAATCTTTTACAATTTCTTCTTTAACACCCTTCTGGCGGCACTATTTTCTCTGATTATAGTCACAGAACCAAGTGCTTGGAAGCTGAGAATTGATATGGGACTGGTTGCTATCTTGTACTCTGTAAGCATATAGCAATTTCTTCTTCTGTTTTCATTCCAAATTTTGGAAAAGCCGTTAGCATTGCTAAGTTTGAGATTGTGTGGTCCTAGGTGGCTTTAATGGAAACTTGAAAACTTGTTGGCTGCAAATATGGTTTTCGAGAAAAAATTGTTAACTTATACTGGAAAATTGATCATCAAGATGATACATAGATTTTCATTTGTGACATGATCTTTATATTTGTATATGCAGGCAGTTATTGGGACCGGGCTTCGCATCAGCTTGGCTGCATGGTGCCTGTCAAGGGCTGGACCTCTTTATGTTTCAATGTTCAAGCCTATAGCCATTGTCTTCTCTGTTGTCATGGATATGATTTTCCTAGGAGACCCTCTTTGTCTTGGAAGGTATACTTTATCAATTTCATTTTTAATTTCATTAAACTCATAACATGGGAGCTAGCTGTAATTGAAATCACTAGTTGAGACAATGATGGATGGACCTCAGGGAAATGGAATAATCAAACTAGAGGATTATAACTGGAAAAAAACACTATCAGTCCATGCCTATCTTAACTTCTATTTCAAAAAATATTAAATGGTTTTTCCATCTCGTTCCCGGAACTTAATTTAAAATTTCTTGCAGTTTGATTGGAGCAGTTATAATTATAGGGGGATTTTATGCTGTGATGTGGGCAAAATTTAACGAAGAAAATCCAATTAAACACCATGGGGTAAAGTTTTTGACATCCTCCAGTGAAAAGGTCCCCCTATTGCAGAATAGGATAGAAGAGATGCATAGCAGGCCTTCTACATGAATAGCTCGTTTCTGATTTGGTTTGGTGACTTCCATACAATAATTTTTTCAAGGGAAATACAGTGTGATAATTGGAGCAGAAACATGTAAAGGTAACTTGAAGCATATTTCTATTTTTGTTGTCTCAGCACTCGAGTTGTATCTCTGAAACTTGAGTGATGTATAGATTGCCATGCCATGTATTTCTTAGAACGTTGTAAATATTCAATTTGATGCTTCTGCAAGGAGTCCAGGACTTACAAAACTCTTTGTAGCGCCTTCAATCTTGATAAAATTCAGAAACGATCTTTTACAATATATTAATATCGTTGAAGAAAATTGCTCTGCCTGTTGCAAAACCATCCAAAATAACTAGAATGTTGCTTTTTTTTTTTGTAAAGTTTTCATTATGATGAAAAACTTCTTAAGTCCGATCCCATTAAATTGTTTAAAAATTTATATCAATCATTTCAAAGTAAATTGGATGAAATTTTATTCTAAGATCAAAAAAACTTGAAAAAATATACAACAAACCTGACTAATGTACCTCTTGTTTACTTTCCTGTCACTAAGAAAACTACTATGTATTTAGTTCCATTCCAGATTGTATTTAAGAGGAATATTGTAGAAGCAAGGCATGCAATACCATCTAAACTTTTACTTGCAGTTGCATTCCGATACAGATAGAAATATAGAAATTCTCCCTCTTATATTTAAGATACTGAGTTGAATTGCGAAGTAATTTGGCTATGTGAATTGTGAAACGTTTTGGAATCAAAAGAGTAAAAGTAGTTCATAAATGGTTTCTTTTGAAATTAAAGAATGCTGGCGAGTCAAATGCACAACGCTTAATCATTGTCAATGAACCGCGACATCCCTGTGTTTTATTTTTAAAATCATAGAAATATCTTACAATGAATTCTCTGCAAAAAATAAATAAAAATATGGCTTTTGAAGTGGGTCCAACGTGTCACTGGGAGGAAAAGCGGGCCAAAAAGAGTCATCATTCTTCACGGCCGGCCACATGAGGGGTCGAGATGTTGACCCTTGATTGATCGGTGGCTCCCAGAAGAACTGTATTCCTGGAATAATTGATGATAAATGTTATAATCCTACTGCAAAATATCATATGATTCCTTTCTGCAGGTTGTGCAGAAAAGATAAGTTAAGACGGAGATTGTGTTATTTTTGTGGGTCCTACCAAATCCGTGATTTTTGTAAGACGTCCAATCTTCTTTATGACAAGTGTCAGCAAACCATTTGTCTATACTACAATATTAAGATGAAGTGTTACAGTTGCTCTACAGTATAAGCTGTATCATGCTTCAGCTAGGGATGAAAATTTGAGACACGACACACGAACACGATATAAATACGACATGATTACGATATATGATTAATAAATGGGTCGAATTCGTGTTGAGAGTGTTCAATATATTAACCTGTTTAATGACATAAATAGTTAAACATATTTTGCCTATTCTTAATATATAAGCTTATTTAATGATATAAATTGTTATCTACTTATAACATATATATTATAATTATATTATAAAATAAATTGATTTATAAAATAATAAATTACGATGATTTTAATAATATTTTATACTAACAATGGTTTATATTCTAAAAATAATTTTAATTGATATAAATATATATAATTAATATATTATGCATAATTAAGTTAAATAATTAAGTAAATTATGTGAATTAAATATGACACGATTACAACACGTGGGTATCACGTTTAATAATCGTGTTGGATCCGTGTTTCATGTCTTAATATGAATAATTAAATGGGTCGATACACACGATACGAATTCCCACCCTTAGCCTCAGTTGTATTCTAGCTATTCCCAAAACATGCCTATTGGTTGAAATAGTTAAGTCTACCTGCGTTGACATCATACTAGAAACTTTCATCAGTAGGGTAGGACCCCATCTCATCTTTTCTGACATGTAGGAGATATTGTTGACTTTAGGTTTAAAAATATTTATATTTGTTAGTATCAACGTGCATGTGTTATGCACATGATGAATTTTGTCTAACTTGTGATAAAACTAGAATATTATTTTGATTCTTTTTTTATTGTTTCTAGAAGTATATTTTAGGAAGTATTTGATTTATAATAAATATCTTTTTAGATTAGGATATAGTATCTTGTATCCTAATTAACATAGGAGAATATTCATTTGTGTCCTATTTACTTTAGGAGATTAATTATAACACTTCCTATTATATTTCCCCTTATCCTAATGTGATTTTGATTAGAATTTTTATAGGATTCTAAGGAGATTTCGTCCAGGCATACCACTATATATACAAAGTTATTTTTACATAAGGGGATATGCTGACAAAGTGGTGTGTTGTGTGAGTTTAAGTTTCGGCATTCCAAGAATTAAGGAGGAGAGCTTTAATGCAAATAGGAATGTCTCTTTGATTTGATTTTATGAGTGTTTTTATTCATGTATGAGATATTGTAATCGAATATGAATTGTTCATTAGGTTTGTGTGAGTTAGTAGACACTTGGGATAACTTGCGGGTTAAGTGTTTATGTAATTCAACGTCAGACGTCGTTGTTATGTATAACTTAACAGTGTGTTGTTAAGTTATCTGTGATAAAGAGTGGGCAATGTCACTAGAGTTTAAGACTTTGGCAGGATTTTGTTTTACAAAGATTAAGTCAGTGTGTGAGAGTGAGTCAGCATTGTAAAAGATCTTAGAGATTGTACAAACAAGAACTTAGTGAATTGCAGCTCTATAGCTGTCCGTGGATGTAGGTTTTTAACCGAACCATGTAAAAATCTTCCTGTGCTGATTTACATTACAATTTACTGTTATATGTTTTATAACTGCATACTTTCAGAACTCACAATTGGTATCAGAGCAGGTTTACTGATAGACAAGTGAAGAAAAAGATCAGACTGATCTGGAAGAATGGAGTTTATTCGCAATGGAGGATCCGGAACACAACCACCTATTCTTGATGATAGTAATTATTCATCTTGGAAGGTAAGAATGATGATGTATATCAAATCTCTTGATGACAGGGCATGGACTAGTGGCGCTTAAAGGATGGACACCGCCAACAAAGTTGAATGCTTTTGGTGATTCCGAACCCAAACCTGAGGATGAATGGATTGATGGAGAATATTAACATTCCAGCTGGAGTTCAAAGGCTCTTAATGCAATTTTTGCTGCAGTGAACTTAAACAATTTTGGATAGATTTCTAGATGCAAAGTGACCAAAGAAGCATGAGACATACTTGAGGTAAAACATGAAGGTACGACAAATGTTAAAAGATCTAAATTGATGAGACTTAATTCTCAATTTGAAAATTTAATGATGCATGAGGATGAGTCAATTTCTGAGTTTTACTTTAAGATATGTCGCATCATAAATTCTACATACATGCTTGGAAAAACTAACTTTCACTGATGCAGAAATTGTTAGTAAGATAATTAGGTCTATTCCATATAAATTTCAATCTAAAATTTCAGCTATTAAGGAAGTTAAAAACACTGATGAGATGAGGGTTGATGAACTGATTGGCATTCTCCAAAACTTTGAAATAAATGAGAGTACTAGGAAGTAAAAAAGAAAAAGCATTGCATTCAATGTTAAAACTGAAAAATCTGATAAGGAAAGTAATGATGAGCTTGATGAAACTGATTCTAAGCAGATTGCTTTTCTAACAAGAAATTATGTCAAGTTCATGAAAAGAAATTTCAGGAAAAAGAATCAAGGAAAGCCATCAAACTCAAACGAAGACAAGTTCAGGAAGTTCAACAAGCAGAATGACAAGAAGAAGTCAAAACAACCTGATAAAAAAGGGCAGATTCAGTGTTATGAATGTTCTGGTTATGGGCATATTCAATCTGAATGTGCTAATCTCAAATAGAAGAATAAAAGGGTTGACAGCTACTTGGAGTGATGAGTCATAATCGGATTTTGAAGATCAAGATTGCATGAGTAATTTTGTGGCATTTACAGCATCTACAGCTGATAAAGGGAAAGCTGTTATGTCTGACATAACAGAAAATTACAGAACCAGTTTTGATCATTCAGATGAAGAAGATGGCCCAGAATACTATGAAGAGTTGCAAGAAACATACAATGCACTCTATGGAGAATGGCTGAGTCAGAAAGAAGAAATCAAAACCTTGAAGAAGAAGATTGAGGTGCTGGAATGTGAAAAATCTTATGTTGAAAACCATATCACAGAACTAGAGACTGTCTTGACAGACAAAAGAGCACATATTGAAAAAATTACAACAGAACTGGTTGAAAGCAAAAAGTGTGTTGATCAACTCAAAATTGGGGCAGCCAAACTTGATTAGGTCTTGAGTCTTGGAAGAGACAACTCCAACAAACATGGATTGGGATATACAAAAGGTAATGGTGCATCTTCATCAAAAACAATTTTTGTAAAAGCTTCAACTTCGGGTAAACATTCTGAACTAAACTCTTTAAGGTCGAGTCCTAGCTCAAAGAGTAATGAAACATTTGTTTCTCCTCTGAGCTCTTTCAAATCCAGTCTTGAAAAGGTAAGAAAATTCATTCCTACTTGTTATTTTTGTGGTAAAAAGGGATATATTAGACCTAGATGCTTTAAATTGTTGAATCTTTTGCATAAAAGATTAAAACAGTTCAAACTGTTACCAAAATCACAACTCAGTGGGTTAGGAAAGACAGGACAATATGCCATGTTGCTCTTTCTACTTTTAACCAATCATCTAACAATTTGTGGTATTTTAACAGTGGTTGTGTCAGGCATATAACTGAGAATAAACAGTTTTTAACAGATTTTAAAGCATGCAGGGATGGTAATTTCACCTATGGAGATGGAGCAAAGAGTAAGATCATTGGTAAAGGCACTTTGAATGTCAAAGGCCTACCCAATTTTCAAAATGTCTTGTTGGTTGAAGGTTTGAAAGTTAATCTTATTAGTATTAGTCAGATATGTGACGACAAGTATATTGTTAATTTCACACTAAACAAATGCATGATCTTAGATAATTTTGGTAAATGCATTCTAGAAGGTAATAAATCTTCAGATAATTGTTATTTGATAAAGATTGCATTTCAAGCTAGGATTTCAGATTTAGTATTGTGGCATCAAAAATTAGGACACTTAAATTACAAAGACTTGGTTAAATTAACTAAGTTAGGTGCTGTAAAAGGAGTCCTTAAACTTGATAACAAAGTTAATGAAATTTGTGGACCATGTCAAATGGGAAAACAAATTAGAAGTTCACACAAATCAAATCCATATCTTAGCACATCCAAAATACTTGATTTGCTTCACATAGAACTCATGGGTTCTATGCAAATTGAAAGCATTATAGGTAAGAGATACATACTTGTTTGTGTGGATGATTTCTCTAGATATACTAGGGTTGATTTTATTAAAGAAAAATCTCACACTTTTGAAGCTTTCAGGAATCTTTGTGTTGAACTTGAAAATGAGCAAAACAGGAATATTGGCAGGATTGTGAAGATAAGAAGCGATCATGGAAAGAAGTTTGAAAATGTTAGCTATACTGATTTTTGCAAATATCATGGAATAAATCATGAATTTTCAGCTCCCAAAACTCCTGAACAGAATGGCATTGTGGAAAGAAAGAATAGCACTCCTCAAGAGATGGATAGAGTAATGCTCAATAGCAAGAAGTTGACCAAGAGGCTATAGGTTAAAGCAATAAGCACTGTTTTTTATATTTCAAATAGAGTTTTTCTAAGACCCGGCACTAACCAGACACCTTATGAAATTTTGAAAAGAAGAAAACCGAATTTGAAATATTTTCATGTTTTTGGATGCAGGTGTTACATCTTAAATGATAGAGAGCAGTTAGAAAAATTAGATCCGAGAAGTGATGAAGGAGTCTTTGTGGGATATGCACAAAACAGCAAAGCATTTCGAGTACTTACAATATGAGAATTAAGACAGTCATGGAATCTTCGAACGTAGTATTTGATGATCTGGAAGATTATGCAAAGTACTCACAAGAGAAAAACATAATCAACTTTACAGAAGAAACAGAAAAATCAGATTCTGACAGTAACAGTAATAAAGATGACTCTGTTATGAAAGAGAAAACAGCTGCTGTTACACCTGACGTAATTGTAACAATTGACAACTCAGATTTGAACAAAAATTCAATCATGAATGAAGATGAAATGAAAGATCCACCCACATGGATTCAGAAGGCACATCCAACAAGTTCTATAATTGGAACACCAGATGGAATGATGAAGACTCGAAGCAAGGTAAGAAATCAAGTAAGATTTGCATGTTATGTTTCTTTAGTCGAACAAAAAAATGTTAAAGAAGCCTTAAAAGGAGATGTTTGGATTCAAGCCATGCAAGATGAACTTAATCAGTTTAAAAGAAATGAAGTATGGGAATTAGTTCCTAGGCCAGAAAATACAAACGTCATTGGAACTAAATAGATATTCAAAAACAAAACTGATGAAAGTGGACAGGTAGTATAAAATAAGGCTAGGCTAGTTACACAAGGTTACACACAAGTAGAAGGCATAGACTTTGATGAAACCTTTGCACCAGTAGCTAGACTTGAGTCAATCAGACTACTACTTGCAATTGCTTGTTTGCTTGATTTAAGTTGTACCAAATGAATGTTAAAATAACATTTTTAAATGACTATCTTAATGAAGAAGTCTTTGTTGAACAGGCTAAGGGTTTTGAAGATCTTAAACATCTTGATTTTGTGTACAAATTGCACAAAGCCTTATATAGTTTGAAACAAGCTCCTAGAGCTTGGTATGAAAGGTTGACAACATTTTTGATCAACAAAGGATATAAAAGAGGTAGCAATGATAAGACTTTGTTTATCAAACATGCATCTAACTATTTTATTGTTGCTAAAATATATGTTGATGACATTGTATTCGGATCAACTAACAAAAGCAAAACTAATGAGTTTGTTAAATTGATGTAGGAAGAGTTTGAGATGAGCATGGTAGGAGAATTAAATTTCTTTCTTGGATTGCAGATTAAGCAAATGAATGATAGAATATTCATATTTCAATCAAAATAGGCTAAAAATCTTGTAAAGAAATTTGGGCATTCAAAACCAATGAAAACTATTATCAGTACTAATCTGAAACTTTCAAAAGACAATACAGGAAAAGAGCTTGATGCAAGTTTGTATAGAAGTATCATTGGCAATTTGTTATACCTCACAGCAAGTAGACCAGACTTGTGTTTTAGCGTAGGTCTTCGTGCAAGATTTTAAACAAATCCCAAAGAATTACATCTGGCTGCAGCTAAGAGAATTATCAGGTATGTACATGGTACACATGATTATCTTACAGGATTTAGTGATGCTGATTGGGCAGAAAATGCAGAAGATAGAAAACGCACATCAAGAGGGTGTTTTTATCTTGGTATCATGGCACAGCAAAAGCAAGATTCTATTTCTTTATCTACTGCTGAAACCGAATGCATGGCAGCAGGGAGTTTTTGCACACAACTATTGTAGATGAAGTAAATGTTGAGTGATTATAGTATTGAACAAAAGCCTATAAATATGTTTTATGATAATACTAGTGCTATAAATATTTCCAAAAACCCTGTTCAGCATTCTAAAACTAAACAGATTGACATTAGATACCATTTTATAAGGGAACTCGTAGAGTCTAACGTGATACACATTGAACACATCTCCACTGATAGACAATTGGCTGACTTGTTCACTAAGGCATTGGATACATCAAGATTTGAAAATCTAAGAAAGGCCTTAGGCATCTGTCAATTTTTTGAATAAATACTGCTTACTTTTATGTTATTTGTATCTGCAATATCATAAGTTTTCTTCTAATTAAGCATGTGTGAGCTGTGATATAAAAATTGTGTGAATAATAAAATATTGGTTTAAAAATTAAAATACAGAGAGGGCTACCAGTATATGATGTGTGAAAGCCATCCATTGAGAGTAACTTTATTCTATCAGGGAAATATGTGGAGATCACCCACTTAAATGGAAAAGGGATACCTCTATACATGTGTGAAAGCTACTGTATTTATTTAGAAAATTCATATTGAGACTAACTTTTGTGTGTATAAAAAGCATGCTCAAGTTGATCATTCAATTGGATTAAGGGATAAAATAATTAAAAGTAAATAAAACAGCTCTGAAAGATGCTTTCTTAGAATGATTCATATGATGTCTAGATATTGTTGTTATGTTATTGTTAACTATTTTTTGTTACGTTTTTCATAACATACGATGTTCTTTGTGCCAATCCGAAATTTAACTTTTCTTGTGTGTTTATGTGTCAAAGTGCCATGTCAGCTGTATTGAATTGAGGGGGAGAAGTTTCAGTGGCGGGAATCCTAACTCTCTTGGAACTTCTTAGTATAAAGGAAATCAAAATTTGAATTCCTATTCATTAATGACAGTTATTAAACGGTTTTGGAAAGGGAATTATGGTTTTGGAAAAGGAATTAATATTAAATTTTGAAACAAAATTTTTTTTAGCTTAATATATTACGAAATTCAGTTAGGGCTTCTCCTGTTCATTCCATAACCATTCAACAGTTTCTCCATTGTCTCTCATCCTACTTCTCTCTATCTCTGTTTTGAGAAATTGTTGCAGAGCAGGAAACCCTAATAATGGCGACCACATCTGAGACTTCAAAGATCAACAGTTTTTCATCTTCTCAAAGCAACTCCAGTTATAACAGGAGCAACAATGTATTGTCATCTCAGTCTCAACAGCCTCATACGGATGTTTCTATTGATCCAGCCATGAGCGAAGATGAGTTAGTTCCAGTGAAGAAGATGAAAGACAATGTTAAACCGAAGTACAACAAGTTTCTTATAGCCGACATCAAGTAGAAATTTTTGAAATACACTTCACAAAGGAAGTTACAGATGAAAAGGCCGGTAAAGCTTACTGACTTTAACAGTTATGGTTTGAGTGATCTTATTGAGTCTATATACTGGACTCATATGATAAACAACTTTCTACCCCTTGTGAAGTCTTTAATTCAAGAATTCTATGCAAACATCTCTACTGCCATTGATGATTCGAAAAGCTTTCATTATCATAAGGTTTATTGTAGAGAAAAGTTTGTGAAATTCTTTCCGAATGTCATAAACACATTTTTGGATATTCCTATAGGCAGTTTGAATTCTTTAGATGAGAATTTTGATATGGCTGTAGTGATTAAAGAACTAACTGGTAGAGAAGACATTGATTGGAATCTGAGGGATGGCATAGGCCAGTAATATCTTAAGAAGAAGTATAGGGTGATGTATAAGAGTGCACAATTCAACTGGCTTCCCTCTTCTCACCAAAATCAAGTTTGAGAGGATAGAGTGAAATTTTTGTACTGTTTAGGCACCAATCGACCTATTAATTTTGGCTTGCTAGCTTATAGGATGATTGTTCAAATGGGTCCATACAACTCTGACTATCACTTGCTCGTGTTTCCCTGCTTGATTCAAGCAATTTTAGCATAGAATAGTATTCCTATTAGTCCTAAGGAACATACTGAAATTCTGTCAAAATCAATTACAAAGGGCTTTCTACTTCGATTGCATGATAAGTCTGACTTGCCTGCACTTGAACCAAAGCCAAAGAGAGTCAAAAAAAATCAAATGAAAAATGTTGAAGAACAACTTGTGTTGATAAATTCTGCCTTGACTGAGATTGTGCAGGATTTAAAGGATATCAAACTTAAACAATCTATTTTGGAGGAAAAGCTTGCAGGACACTCTAGTACAACAGAAGAGCCCAAGCCAATGAAAACTGAAAATATGGTTCCGAATAAGTCAACTGAGCACATATCAGAACCTGATGCACCACTGCTTACAGACGCTGAGCAAATGCCTGCAGAAGGACAAGCTACACAAATTGCTGTTGAGATAGACATAACCACAGAAAAACTACCGAAGCAAAAGAAAATCAAGTCAAATGCTAAAGGAAGAAAATTGACAAGAAAGAAGAAAGTTGAAATGGTGAAGAAACCATCTGACAAGAAGAAGAAGAAAATTGAATCAACAACTCCTGTACTAAGAGATGAATCTTTGTCAGATGAACCAGCACAAGCAGAATTTGAAATGGTGAAGAAACCATCTGACAAGAAGAAGAAGAAAATTGAATCAACAACTCCTGTACTAAGAGATGAATCTTTGTCAGATGAACCAGCACAAGCAGAATCTGAGATGAACTTGCGTTCACCACTTGCTGAGAATGAACCTTATGTTTCTCCTATCCCTGAAGCAAAGCCTCATGAGTCACCACCATCAACATAGTTACCACTACATGTAACTCCAACCTCATCACCTGCAGAACACACACAGACACCTCCTCTTACTGAAGAAACAACTGCACCAGCCACATCTCCACCACCTCCTCTTACAAAGGAGTCACTGGTTCCTTCTCAACAACCTGCTGAAGTTACTGCTACTTCCTCTGAGACAACTGATGCACAGCCTGTTTTTGAGCCCCCTGAGCAGCCTACTCCCACTACTACTGGCAAACGGTATAAAGTGAAGGCTGGCAGATTTAAGAAGCGGCCTAGTAGTTCCTCTTCTCCACTAGTTCAAAAGACTCCAAGACTTTGTTAAAGTTTTTTTGGCACTTGTGTGAAATCAACGGGGAGCTCAGGAAGATAAAGGAGTTTCTGATTTTGTTTTTTTTTTTTGTTTTTATATCCTTGTTACTTCTCACTCTGTTTTTGTATCTCTTAAGGGATGTAAGTAAGGAGTAAGGGGAGAAAGAACTTGAACTTCTTATGCTTGCTTTGTGTGTGCATTTAAACTATTTTGATTCTTTGTGTATTCACTGTGTTTGTGTGTTTGTTTTATTACTTATTTTGTGTTATCTTGGTTTGATGATTTAATTTGCTTTGATCATGATCTGATTGTCTTGTTGTTTGACAAGTTTGTCAAACTTTGTTTTTATGTTGAATTTACAGGTTATACATATTTGGACAGTGTTCTGTTATGAGACTTGTAACAACACACTGGTTATTAGTTTTCACATGATATTTTTTGTTTGCTATTTCATGATAGCTTATTGTTATGTCTACCTTATCATGTGTGATTTTCGTTGATCAGAAATAGTTTGGTGTTTTCATCGCAAGTTGCCAAAAAAGGGGAGATTGTTCGTGTCAACATGCATGTGCCATGCATATGATGAATTTTGTCTAACTTTTGATAAAACAAGAATATTATTTTGATTCCTATTTTATTATTTCTAAAAGTATATTTTATGAACTATTTGATTTATAATAAATATCTCTTTAGATTAGGATATAGTATCTTGTATCCTAATTAAAATAGGAGAATATTTATTTGTGTTCTAATTACTTTAGGAGATTAATTATAACACTTCCTATTATATATCTCCTTATCCTAATGTGATTTTGATTAGAATTTTTACAGGATTCTAAAAAGATTTCGTCCAGGCATACCACTATATATACAAAGTTGTTTTTACATAACGGGATATGCTGAAAAGGTGGTATGTTATGTGAGTTTAAGTTTTGGCATTCCAAGAATCAAAGAGGAGAGCTTCAACGCAAATACGAATGTCTTTTTGATTTGATTTTATGAGTGTTTTTATTCATGTATGAGAGATTGTAATCGTACATGAATTATTGATTAGGTCTGTATAAGTTAGTAGACACTTGGGATAACTTGTGGGTTAAGTGTTTATGTAATTCAACGTTAGACGTCGTTGTTATGTATAACTTAACAGTGTGTTGTTAAGTTATCTGTGACAGAGTGGGCAATATCACTAGAGTTTAAGATCTTAGCGGGATTTTGTTTTACAAAGATTAGGTCAGTGTGTGAGAGTGAGTCAACACTGTTAAAGATCCTAAAGATTGTAGAAACAAGAACTTAGTGAATTGCAGCTCTATAGCTGTCCGTGAATGTAGGTTTTTAACCGAACAACATAAAAATCCTCCTATGCCGATTTACATTACAGTTTACTGTTATATGTTTTATAATTGCATACTTCCAGAACTCACAATATTAAGCAAAAAAACTGCAACTAACATCTAAAATGACAGGAGTTAAAGACATTTTGCACAACACTCTCACCCCCTCTTAGATTTCCTGCACGTACCACAATCAAACTGGATCCTCGAAGGACTTTTCTTTGCAGCTTAAGCTTTTCTGAGTTCTGCGTGGTATATTTTGCAGCTTGACCGCTTGACGTTTCCATCTCTAAATCTGGAAAGGACAACCAAAAGTTGATGACGACGTTCCCCGTAGCGATTATCATGATGTAATGTTTTACCTTTTCTTCTTCTCTACCATTCGGTCTACAGTAATCGTTGTCGCAGACCCAAGTGCTTGGAAGCTAAGACTTAATATGGGACTGGTCCCTGTATATCTTGTGGTCATGGCATAGGGCAAGTTTTTTTCCTGTTTTCGTTCCAACATTTTGGAAAAGTGTCAGCTAGCTATTAGAGATAAAAATTTAAAACTTATATTTTACATCATAAGTTAAAAATATTAATTTGAGATTAATTTTAAAAATTATAAATATTATTAAAAATATGAGTTACAAAACTTATTATTTATAAATTACATATTTTTATTAAGAATTTTATAACTTAAAAGTTACTAAGAGTTAATTTATAAATTATCTAAGTTAGGAGATTACTATATAAAAGAGTCTCAAGATTCTAGCACCATATCATATACTTGGGTATTCTCTCTTTGATTTTGAGCAACTGTAGTATATGAAGACAGGTTATTTTTTTTATTTTTTTTCCGTTATCATGTTCATCAAGGAGATTGACTGTGAATATTGGATTATATCTTGAAACCTTTGAGTACTGATATTATCCATATGAGAAGATGACTTTTTTGGCTTTAGGTAGGGGTGTTAGTCCGTGTTTGCAGGTCTTATTCGTGTCGTATCAAGCTTTGACACGTCAAGTCTCAACACGATCACAGCCTATTTATTATTCATGTCAAGAATGTCTAACATGAATAAGACACGATTTTTAAACAGATAGCATGATATGACAAACTAACACGAATAATAAACGGATCTTTTCTATGTTAAATACAAATATAACCCGTCAAACACGATTATAACATATTTACACGATTGAGACAACCTGTCTAACACGATTATGACACATTTATACATTACTATCTAATAAGAAAATATACAAAATTCATCCACAGCATAATAAATATTAAAATTGTGACATCTTTGTTTTCATTTTTTTACTATGGGTAAACAATATTAAAATTTATAAGAATATGTGGATATTATTCACGTCAATAATCGTGTTAATCATGTTATCGTGTCAAACAAGTTTTAATTCATGTTCGTGTTGTTTGTGTTAATTGTGTCATAAATAGATTTGTGTCATAAATAGTTCGTGTTATAATCATATTTGTAGGTTGAAAGACTTCAATCTGAATACGATATGATTATTAAATAGGTTGAAAATTCCAATACGAACACGATTAAGCCAAAATCTAAATCCACTTGATCATGTGACGTGTCAAGTCGTGTTCGTATGTCATGTCAAAAATTGTCATCCCTAACTTTAGGATAATCACTTTAACATACCTCATAAGTATTTAAGCCTTATATTTCTTATTACTTTTATACTTTATATGTGTTATTTAAATTTTTTTTATCACTTATATGATATAATTGATGTTTGATTTATTATATTTAGATTTATTATAAATATTCCCGACATCATATTGACACTATTGAGCTTGAGATTATGTGATTATTATTATACAACGATATTAATGGATCGTGAATTGATGGCATTGGTTGCAAAACATCCTTTATACAAGAAAAGATGATTTTAGAACTAATTAAAATTAGACCTTCTTATATTTTATTATATGAAATCATTTATTGGGATTGGGCCTCGAGTCAGGTTACATTATATGATGCCGGTCAAGCACTGGACCTCCCATGTTTCAACGCTTGAGCCCTTAGCCACTATCTTCTCTATTGTCATGGATATGATTTTGCTAGGAGACCCACTTCATCTTAGAAGGTGTATATATTTTCTTGATTAATTTCATTTTTAATTCTTAAAAAAAAAAACTTATATTGTTTCACAAAAAAGCTGTATCTGAAATCACTAGTCAAGACAATGATAGACCTCTGGGACTGTGAATGATCATGCCTACATGCAGTTTGATTGGAGCAGTTATAATTATAATGGACTTCTTGCTGTGATGTGGGTTGAGTTCAAAGAAGAAAACACAGTTGAATTATGCCTAGAAAACAATTACAAATTAACTAGTTAGCCAAAAAATTCCCCCTACCGTAGAAAAGAAATAGAATTCCATTTCAGGTGGTTGTAGACTCAAAATTCCATAGTCCACAACCTTATTTTATAATTGAACTAGCACAAAGTGTAAAGTCTATAGCATAAACATGTTATTTGTTGATTTTATCTTTTGTTAGGGAAAATCACCGACAACTTTCCCTTTCTAAGATCGAGACTGAGAGTGGCAATGCGAAAAATAAAAGCAAAAAAATAACACACACAATTTACCTGGCTCACCCAAATATGCTACTTCTACGAACTGCTACAGATCTTTTAACATGGGGAGAAAAATAATACAAGTGTTTACAAACACTCAACACACACCCAAATCCTAAATACACCCAAAGAATAATTCTCACAATTATTCTTTATACAAGTATGAATTTCTCTCTCACTCTCCCTCTGTTCTCCCTCTCTTTCTTACTCTTCCTTACTTTCTTAGATGTGATGCTAGATAGGAGGAGGCTCACAGGATGGGATTGGCTCTCTCCCTGCAATTGCATGCATTAGAGGGGGAAGAGAGCTTAATTTATAGGAGAACTTGCCCTCTCTATTGTCCACAAAAATGTAGGCTGCTGCCCACCTAACTTTGACCTATGAATTAAAACATGGGCGGCTACCCACCTCTTAAACATGGGCTGCTAACTTGACCAACAATCTCCCACTTATAGACTGATTTTAATCTGTCTTCACGCCTCGATCAATGCAACAACTTTTCCACATTTTCTATGCTAACAGACCAACTGAAATTGAGCCAAACTTTAGTTTATCGATAATCACTATCTTTGTCATATATCTGCTGGATTTTGAGTTCTATTGATCTTTTCAAGTTTCAAAATCCCATTTTTCAGAAGTGAACGAATGAAGTGATACCGCACCTGTATGTGCTTAGTTCTAGAATAAAAAGACGGATTCTTTGCTAAGTGAATTGCACTTTGACTATCACCATGTAATACACTCTTCTCTTACTTATGGCTCAGTTCTTCTAAGAAAGACTATAACCAAACCATTTCTTTTCTAGCTTCAGTTATGGCGACATACTCTGCCTTAGTAGTGGAGAGAGCGACTATTCTTTGTAATTTAGAGATCCAACTAACAGTTGTACCACCTAATGTGAAAACATATCAAGTAGTACTATTTGTGCCATCAATATCTCCTGCCATATCAGCATCTACAAATCCTTGTAACCCAATGTTTGACTTTCTGAAACACAATACTGAATCTGCAGCTCCTTTTAAATATCTAAGAATCGACTTCACTGCTTCCCAATGTTATTTGCCTGGATTACTCATGTATCTGCTCACAACTCTTACTGCATGTGTAATGTCTGTTCTACTACAAACAATGGCATACATAAGACTGCCAGTAGCTAAAGCATAAGGTACCTTTGCCATGTGAGCTCTTTCTTGCTCTATAATAGGTGACTATTCCTTAGATAGCTTGAAATGACTAGCTAAAGGAGTACTAACTGGTTTTGCATTGTCCATGTTGAATCTACTTAACACTTTCTTCACATAGTCTTCTTGTGACAGTTTTAAAACATCACTGTCTCTAGTAATTTTCATCCTAAGGATTTGTTTGGTAGCACCCAAATCCTTCATAGCAAAATGTTTGGACAAGTCCTTTTTCAGATTATCAATATTCTCTTTGTAACCATATGCAATTAACATGTCATCAAATAAAGTAGTAAAATAATATGAGTCATCAAAGTTTTTCACATAACATAAATGATCCACCTGGCATCTCAAAAAATCATTATTACATATAAAACTGTCAAACTTCTTATACCACTGTCTAGGTGCTTGTTTCAAACCATAAAATCTCTTCTAAAGTTTGCACACCAATTTCTAATTTCCTTGTACTACATCATGTAAATTTCTTCATCTAGATCACCATGAAGAAATGTTGTCTTTACATCCAACGATTCCAGATACAAGTCTTCCTTTGCCATTAATCCAAGTATTGTTCTAACCATGGTTAGTTTAACCACTGGAGAGAAAGTTTCTATCTAGTCGATACCTTCCTTTTGTTGAAATCTATCACGACTAGTCTTGATTTGTATTGTTTGCTATCATCATGTTCATCCTTTATCCGATAAACCCATTTATTCTACAAGGCCCTCTTTCCTTTTAGTAGCTTAGCCAATGCCCATGTCTGATTGGATGACAATGAATCCATCTCATCCTTATGGCTAACTCCCACTTTATTGATTCATTAGCCTACATGGTTTCTTCATAACTATCTGGTTCCTTTTTGTCGGTCAATAGCATGTAGTTCAAAGAAGGAGAGTATCTCTATATTGGTCTGATATTTCTTCTAGATCTCCTAAACGGGGTCACATGTATATTGTGATGCAATTTTGGGGTTATGTTTTCTTGGTTTCATGATTATTTTTATTTGCATCAGTCACTGGACTATCGCCTAGTGAAATAACTTCAGACTTCTTAGTACCAAGATCTGTACTCTTTGAGTCTATTCCCAATCTATCTTTACACAAGACATTTTCGTTAAAGACCACATCCTTACTTCTAATAACCTTCTGGTTTTTGGTCATCATAGAAACGATAACCAAACTTGGTATTACCGTAGCCAATAAAAAAACACCTTTTACATTTTACATCGAGCTTACTTCTAGTAGTAGCATCAATATGAATGTACGAAACACAACCAAACACTTTCAAAAAAGAAAGATTTATTTCTTTGCTGCTCCAAACTTCTTCTGTTATTTTGAAGTTCAATTGTGTAGAAGGACCTTTGTTGATCAAATAGGCCGCAGTGCTAACAGCCTTAGCCTAAGACATCTTGGGCAATCCAGCATGTAATCTCATGCTCCTAGCACGCTCATTTAGAGTTCTATTCATCCTCTCAGCTACACCATTCTTTTGAGATGTTCCAAGAATGGTCCTCTCCATCTTGATACCATGTTCAGCATAAAATCTTCTAAAGTCTGCATCTATGTATTCAACTCCATTGTCTGACCGTAGACAGTTTATCTTCAAGTTTGTTTCATTTTCAACCAGTGTTTTTTGTTTTTTGAGGGCATCAAAGACTTTAGACTTGTGCTTCAAAAAATACACCCATACCTTTCTGCTTATATCATCAACAAAAGTCACATAATAGTTAGAACCTCCAGGAGAAGAGACAAGGGTAGGTCCCCAAATATTTGTATGAACCAATTCTAATTTTGTTGCCTTTGATTCTTTTCTTGCTTTAAGGAAGCTTACCCTTTTATACTTTCTAAAAATACAACATTCATACAAGCTATGCTCAACAAATTTACGTCCTGGTAGCTTACCTTTAGACTAGGGCATCTTTATTCCTAGCCTACAATGCCACAATTAAGAACTTATAGCGAAATCAGCAACTGCAATTGTATCTTTACAACTGGAAGTGATATAGAGTGTTCCAATTTTACTTTCTTAAGCTACAACCATGGCTCCATTTGTGACTTTCCAAGAGCTTCTATTAAATGTCACACTGTGTCCTTCATTGTCAAGCTGATCAACTGAGATCAGGTTCTGCATCAACTTTGGTACATGTCTCACCTTGTGAATCTTCCACATAGATCCGTTTGCTATCCTCAAATTGACATCACCAATGCCAACTATGTCCAACGGTTCTCCATCTGTAAGATACACCTTGCCCTGATTTCGAGTAACATAGTTCTCTATGATCTTACTATGTTCAATAGTGTGAAAAGACACACTCGAATCTAACACCAAAGAGTCAACAAAGTTAACAATAGATAAGAGTAAAGCATCATGTACCTCATCATTTGTCGCAGCATTCAATGAGTCTTTCTTGTCATCATTCTTCTTAGGTGGTGCTCTACAATTGCTTTTAAAATGGCCTATCTTGCCACAATTCCAGTATTCAATATTGCTTCTGCCATTTCTAGATCTACTTCTGCCATTCTTTAACTTTCCTCTACTCTTACCTTTGTTGGAACCCCTATCATAATTTCGACCCCTATTTTTGACATTTAGGGTAGAATTGGATACTGGGACTGCTCCTGAATCTATCTTACAAACTTCTTCAGCAAGAATTTTATCCCTAATTTCACTGCAAACTAGTTTTGCATTTCCCATAAAGTTGCTAACAGCTACTTTCACAAGTTTCCAACTATTCGGTAATGAAGATAAAAGAATTAAGGCACAAACTTCATCATCAAATTGAATTCCTATCGAACTCAATTGATTTATAATAGTATTGAATTTATTCAAATGATCAGCTAAAGGAGCATTATCTATCATCTTTAAATTAAATAGCTTCTTCACTAGGTGTATCTTGTTGCTTGTCAATGGCTTCTCATACATAGAAGATAAAGCATTCATCAACCCTGCAGTGGTTGTCTCCTTTGCAACGTTATAGGTAACGTTCTTTGACAATGTCAAACGGATCACCCCCAACACCTGTCTATCAAGAAGCTTTCAGTCCTCTTCTATTATATCTGCTGGTTTCTCACCCAAAGGCAAGTGTAGCTTTTTACTGTATAGATAATCCTTTATCTGTATCTTCTAGAAAGTATAATCTATACCATCAAATTTAGCGAGTTCGAGTCTCAATCCTTCTTCACTAGCCATTGCTCTCAATAAAAAAAAAAAAAAACTCGAATCACTACTCTATGAATAGTATCATATATGTGAATAGTACCTTCATATACGTGAACAGTACCTTCGTATATGTGAACAATACTTCGTATCTATATATGTATCCCTTGTCGGACTAGGCTCTGATACCAGCTGTTGGAAAAAATCACCAACAACTTTTCATTTCTAGGATAGAGATTAAGAGTGGCAATATAAAAAATAAAAGTGAAAAAATAACACACACAATTTACGTGGTTCACCCAAATGGGCTATGTCCACGGATTGCTGTGGAATTGTTACTATGGGGAGAAAAATAATAAAAGTGTTTACAAATACTCAACACACACCCAAATCTCAAATACACCCAAAGAATAATTCTCACAATTATTCGTTATACATGTATGAATTTCTCTCTCTCAAACACACACACACACACTCTCTCTCTTACTCTTCCTTACTCCCTTGGACATGATGCTAAAAGGAAGAGGTTCACAGGATGGGATTGGCTCTCTCCTTGCAATTGCATGCATTAGAGGGGGAGGGGAGCTCAATTATAGGAGAGTTTCCCCTTTCTATAGTCCACAATTGTAGGTTGCTGCCCACCTAGCTTTGACCCATGAATTAAAACGTGGGTGGCTACCCACCTCTAAAACATGGGCTGCTAACTTTGACCAGCATCTTTGTATTGTATGCAACTTGAATATTAATGTATATATTGATGTAATGTTGATGTTAAAATGGCTCTCAAATATAGAATCTGATGTGGCAGTATAGAGATAGTTTAAAATAAATTTTAAAAAAAAAGATGTAGATAAAGTTAAGGGTAGTTTCTTACGAGTTGTGTACAGTAATTCTCTGCAAAACACAGGTTTTCTTTTGTTCATGTTTTTGTCTAGAAGAACTATAGTTGTATGCATGAGGGAGCATCTTTGAAGGTGTATTTTCATTGCCATATGGTATAGTGAAAATTTAAGCACCAACTGGAAGTGGATATCGGATTTGGTTGAATCACTATAAATATGCATCTCCCATTTTTCTTTCATTTTTGTTGATGCTCAAAAATTGGACCAACCAAAATCAAACGAAAGTATAAAGAAAGTGAGAGAATGGCATCAGTGCCCTCGGGGATATGAAGGCTGAGGATGATAGTAATGGATTGTAACAGTTTTGCTGGGGGCTAGTGTCTGTTGAAGCTTAGTAATGTCTTATAAAACGATGGTGGTACTTTTGCAACCTCTGATAATGTGGGGGCAGGTTGTTGCGAACTGAGAACGGCACTAGATTTGGTCTTTCTTCTTCAACCAGAGGAAAAGAGCTTTAAAGTAGTCCCATGGCGGCTGAAGCGACTTTTAGTACGAACAACCTCTTCCCAGCAGCTACAAAACCATAAAAAATGTTAGGAGGCACCGGATTTTTCACTGGCGATAACCCTCCGATGCTTAAATTAGTTTCAGGTAAGCTTTAATGGTGAGAAACGATTAAAAGAAGGGCGTGAAAAGGATGTTGTCATGGACAGAAACAATAGAATGGTCACTGCAATGGAGGTTGGTGAGAGTAGGTAAATCCTGGTGAATATATTCTAAATCTTCCTAGGGATTATCCCAAAAGTGCATCCTCTCCCTTTCTTGGAGGCATAAACGGGTTTTTATGGAGGGTCTTTAACATGTAACCTAGATCTTGATCGTTTATCCCTTTGAAGTGTCATAATCTCAGGGCTCTATATACTATTCTAGATGATTCTTGAGTGAGTCTGAAACCCTAATTTTAAAGTATTGAGATGCTACCACGTGGCCAATCGTTGTTACCTTATTTACGGGTAATGACACTGAGATTTGCGTGAGATTTTAACCCCCAAACCAGGGACCAGTCTGTCGATGCCGAATAATTACCAAACTAAACCTTAATTTGGTGACCCTGAAGGGCTCACGACAGCCAATATTGTGTGTGCAAAATGAATGAAAGCATAAGTAAAACTATGAATTACTATATAACTCTGCCCTCCATATAGGGCGATTGTGGCTTATTAGACTGAGGCTCAATTCGGTAAAGCTTAATTTGGTAGCAAGTGGTGACTGACGGAACTGAGGTTCAATTCGGTAAGGCCCAACCTAGTTGCAAGTGATAATTCTAATTTCATGTGTGATACTTTCGATTTAGCTCCAAATAAACTCAGTTTTTCATATATTTAAGGGTAACTCCCAACAAAGACTAGTCAATTGATGCTTGGACTTTACAAATATCATTGAGCTGACTTAGAATGTTATTTTGGTCTCTCTAGGTGAATTCATAAAATATCATCCACATTAGCCCCTTCAGTCACTAGTCAAAAGTATGAAGACTTGTGACTATCTCAATTAAATTCAGCTCAATGAGATTTTGTTCCTTTGATCCTGCATGCTTTGGCTTCGTAGGAGTAGCTTGGGAGGAATAAGAAAACTGCCAAATAAAACCAAGTTAAGGGTCAATTTGGTGGGGCTTAGTAAAGTGGTAGTAAAGTGGTGTTCCTATATATATAGATATATATTTTTGAAAGTTCATAAAATAATGAAATAAAGCTTGTGATCATTACCTTAGTTGCTTGAATGCATACGTTCCAATCAATTGCAATGGCAAATTATAGTTTTAAATTCAAAACTCTTTATGTGATTTGACTTAAGTTGCTAACTGATAGGAAACGAATTGTATAAGCTTTCTTATAGCAAAGTTTTAGCTTATCATACACTCAACTCTTCTTATTTTATCATTACTGACTATTAGTTTTATTTTAAATAAAAAACCTTTCCAAAAAGCTGATATATGTAGTTCCCAAGATGGGATTGACTCAAGTCTTGCAAGAAGTCCACTAGAAAAGGCTACATTTTGAGTTTTGGTAGCCTTTGGACCTCTCTGCTCTCCTTCTCATTTATTTTTGTTCTTGCCCCTTTCTTTTTTCTTCTACTTTCTTCTCTCTTGTAACTTAGGTTCTTGCAACTTTTTTTTTTATATTTTAGTATATTTCGGCTTCGACTTTGGCATTGCAACTTTGGCGTTCCCATGCCTTATTGTTGAAGATAATTTGAAGACTTATTTTCTTTATCTCGCGAGCACAAGCTAAGGTATTAAGATTTTTGTCTCCCTTCTCTCTTTCTTTTTCTTTAAATAATGAAAATAGCATTTTTTTTAATCTCGTTTATAAAATAGTTAGACATGCAGACATGGGGTAATGCGAAACAACCCTTTCATGCGAATGTTTCCTAGAGAGAGGAGTGCAAATCAATGAAAGTGGTTTGTAAAATAAGCTAGCAAAAAGACCAAAGGCTTTTCATGCCGTCGCTTGATTAATAGACCTTTGGGCGTGCATTAATGGTGAACTTTTGTTCTTGATTTTGTCCTGGGATAGAATGTTACAGAGTAACAAGTTAATCTGAAAGCTTTCCCAACCATTTGTCTGAAAAAATAGCCAAGTAAGCCCGGACCCATTTCCACCGTCTCTTGCTTTATTGCCTCTGATTCTTCTTGCTAGACTAAACCCAAAAGTAATCAATTATAATTTGTTATTGAAAAGTCAAAGTAATTGAATAAAATAGTAGTGCATGTCTGTGTAAATGACTTGTGTAGAGTAACAGGATAGAAAGGACAATTATTTTGAATATTCAAATACATTAACATAACCATGTGGGACCATTGTCATAAAGGAAGCTTTATTGTCTAGCTTTACATAAATGAGGTTGTTATATTTATGTTTGAAATATGTACTTATATGTAATAAATATATATGGATGGAGCGTAGGAGCCACCAGTAAAAGATTTTAAGGCATATAGGCATTGAAATATTAGAAAACTAGGTAAATCACATATACCAAACTGAAGCTCAGTTCGGCAAACAAGCAAACTACATGTACCAAACTGAAGCTCAGTTCAGCAAACCAAGTAAAGCATATGTACCAAACTGAAGCTCAGTTCAGCACTTGTTTATAGCACATGACTAAGCTTTTAGAGCTTAGTTAATACTTTTAGAGTGTATCTAAAATTAATTAAATAATATTATGTAAAGCAAATAGTCCGTATAACGAATGTGCCATTGGGTAGTGCCTTCAATATATATTACCACTCTCTTAGATGACCTCCAAGTAATATATCCCATGCTTAAGGATATTTATTTATTTTTGGCTATGAATCAACTAGTTAAATCGATCTTGATAATAATCTAATGTAATAATTGAGGCTCAATTGCTAGGCTAAGGAAGGGGTGGCAAAAAGGAAGGTGACTACCGAACCGAACTTCAATTTGGTAACGAGTTGGTATATTCACCATAGGTTCCCAAACATATTCATTAGTTCATGAAAAGCTAAGCACAATACATTTTGAGCTTCATAGAAATGACATAACCAAATTAATTGTCTTTATAGAAATTGCATAACCCATGAAATGAGAGTTTAGTTTATTTAAGTTGATAGTCAAGACAAATAGCTAAAGTGACTGCTATTTTAGTTTAGCAATGAGTTGAGCTTAACCAAACTGGGCCTCAGTTTGGTACCTTTAGTTCAAGTAAGGATGAGGAAATGTGTTTCTAACGAGAGATAGGAGTAGGATAATTTGAAACAAGTGAGGTGTTGAACTGAGCTTCAGTTTGGCACCAAATTTAGCTTTAGTTTGGGTATGGGTAAGAAAATGTATTTCTTTGAGACCAAGTAGGTTGACAACTTCTAATGTTATGTTTCTTGGTGAAACAGGTCTTAACAGGATGACTCAGGATCTCCCGCAGTCTATTGACCCTGAGTTAGGTACGGGTGTTCCTTCGATTGATGTGGACGTTTGGGAGGTTGGTGAGACCATTGAACCTTTCAAGCATGATAGTGATCCCCAAGCTGAAATAAGTGCTAGTGAAGGTAGCGAGGCTAGTGATGATGATAGTGGTGATCAAGCATCTTCAATGGAAGAAAGCATGTCAAATTTGAAACACCCACGTTGTAGAGACCTAGAGGATCCCAACTTTGAGGGATTTGCTATAGATGAGCTACCCAGCTCGATCGATTATGTTTGTGTAGCCAAGGACCGTACAGAGTATAAAATTCCTAGCAACATAACCATAAGGGCTACCTTTAAACTCAAAGGGATTGAGTATAGACATGGTGAGGTACTCTTTTATACTTCGTTTTTCTAATATGGGGCTAGACTTCCTCTCCAACCATACTTTGCCAATTTCTTCAAATACACCAAGTTAGCCCCCGGTCAACTGAATCCCAATGGATGGATGATTCTTTCAGCTTTGTATCATCTTTGGAAGATGGTTAATAAGACTGAGATTACCCTAGATGAAATTTTCTACTTAGTTTGCATCAAATCAAATTCGATCGACATTGGAATAGGATGGTACACTCTGGCATTGAGACCTAGAATTTATGGCTCCGATGGCAAGAGTATTCTGTGGGGAGTCCCTTCCCCAAAAAAAGGGTGAAAAACTAGGTGGTTTTATGTTGGTGGTGAATGGGATGCTACATCTGTTTCCATTGCTACTAAAACCCCAATGGAGTTTAGGATGCCGTGTAAGCTCTTCAACTTATATTCGCTTCTCTATCTTTTTTATTATCATTATTATTATTACTATTATTGCTTTTCTTATCATTATTATTTTTCTTTTGGTAGGGTATATCAGGAAGACTAAGCTTTCTGAGGTATACAGGAATAGGGTGAATGCAACTCTTGAGTACCAAGATCGTAACATTAAGAAATTAATTGATCCAAAAGGATTAAAAAGAAGTGGGCTCATCTCCCATTTTCTAAAAGTAGAGGATTTAGAGGACTCGTGGAGAGGATTTCACTTTTGAAGGTACATTTCTGACTTGTGATTTTACATTGAATCAGTTTTGTGACCGAAAACAAAAGTTGAACTTTTGAATGATGTTGATTGAATTGAACCTCAATTTGGTGATGAATACTAGTAGCTGAACTGAAGTCCAATTTGGTAGTCACCTTACCTTTTAGGCTTTCTAGTTTTCCTTTTATGATCATCATTAATTTAAACTTATTCTGCCTTCAATTTCTTTTATAGGTGTAGACAAAATGAGCAAGAAAGTTGACAATGGTGCCTTGGCTGAGGCGTTAAGAGCAGAGAGAAAGCGTGAACTGAAAGCTAGTGCATCTATATCTGCTATGACCCAAATGACCGATAAGGCATTAGAAAAAAGACCAAAGGTGAAGCACATGGCTTATAAATCTAAGGGAGTTCCTCCCAAGGACAGAATAGCCACATTTCATGCAAATGCGACTGCGAAAGTTCCTAAGACTTTCCTTTCTGGTGAAAAGATGAAAAATTTCATAGCACCTCTTGACCAGACATTTAGAGGGTTATCCCTTTTCGATAGCCCCTCTTAATTTCAAATTGAGAGTCCTATTGAAGCTAAAAATCTTCTTCCTTACGTTCAAGCTTCTTCTCGAGTTCTCTCAGAGGATGTAGCTAGGAGCATCGAGAACTTCAAAATAAAGACAACATTTGAGTTGTCCTTTGTGAGTCACATCATGGTAAGTTCAAGCAACTAAGCCTTTATTTCTCTTTACACAATCACTAATTATTTTAACTTTTGTAGGGTGTCAATATAGTGGCTCAACATTATGAAGAAATTAGAGTTGCTTTAAACGAAGTTGAGACTTTGAGAAATGAACGAAAAGAATATGATTCTATAAAGAAACAAATACTTGAGGAGAAAGAGAGCCTCAAGTCTTCCCTACAAGCGATGGAAGTTGAGAATAAAGATCAAAAGAAACGTCTTGAAGAGAAGGAGATAGAACTAGCTAAGGAGAGAAAGTCAAGTGAGGCTAAGGAGGTGGAGATTGTCGAGTTAGATTCAGAAGTCCATGAGATGACCACCTATGCTGTAGATACTATCATTGAAGGCTTGGAGAAGGATTACCCTGATATAGACTTCAGCACTATTGCACAAAGGTTTACTGAGGGTAGAAAGACAATCCCTCAAGGCACCACACCTCCAGCTTAGGATTAGGGGTGCCTAGTTATATATATATATTAGGACATTTCGCTTACTTTTGTATCAATTTTTACTGTAATTCGTGAACTAAAGCCCAAATCGCTGTGGCACTACACTTTGACTTTTGTTATTAACATTCACTACTATTAAACAGTTTATCAAGGCTAATTCATATAATTGGTGGCACTTTTTATCGTAGATTTTGTTTTATTGTTGAATTATGACTTAATAGTCATATATACTTGTTATGAAAGAACAACTGTTTTTGCATAACTCTCTTTTTTTTAGCACATAATTGACATATTTATTTTATAAACTATTTTATGAGGAGTTTTGAATTTATTTGTGATCGTAGTTTCTTAAAGCATATTGAAACTCATCAACACTTAGGTTACTTGGACTGATAAACTTAAATAAGTAGGAATTAGTTTCCATAACTAAAGGATATAATGCAGTTCACTAGTTGGGTTTACGACGAGGCGGGTCTTATCCGTCGTCGGGCATCTTGTTTGGCCTAGTAATTATTTATTACGTAGATAACAAAACATGATTCCTCTTTTAGCGGTGATATGAGTTACTTTCGGTATTCCTTTTCGAGTTATTATTGTTGACGAGTTAAGCTAACTGGTGAATGTACCAGTAACTCCAACTTCCTTGAGGTGTTTCCTCCTTAGATCATTTTGGAATAGAGGCAAGCAAGGCTATTAGTTAATGTACTTTTAGCCTTGGCTTCTTCAAAGGGTTTTATCCTTAGAAGAGCCACTTTGGAATGTTAGCAAATTAAATTAGCATTATTTTGCATAGCAATTTGAATAATGCCTTATAGCGTTTCTCATTCATTAAGTGAGTCTTAGCTCATTGAGTAAAGAAGGACCTTGGTCCTTTACAAAAGAGAGCACTCAGGCTCTTCGTGGAAATAAGAGGAAAGAGGCACTTAGGCCTTCAGAATATAGCTTTTAGCTATTTGTAAGAGATAAACATATGAATCATTCTAAACCCGAAACATCTTTCCAAGCTCAAATTTCTCATTGATAATATTTTTTCAAGTGTTCGGCATTCCAAGGGTGCCTAACTTTAGTCCCATCTATTCGAAGTAGGCGATAAGCCCCTGAGCCAAGAACTTGCTCTACTCGATATGAGCCTTCCCAGTTGGGTCCTAAGACTCCAACTTCCGGTTCCTGCATGTTCAACATTACCTTCCTTAGAACCAAGTCTCCAACTTCAAACTTTCTTGCCTTAACTCTAGAATTGTAGAACTTGGCCACCCTTTATTGGTAAGCTGCCAATCTAACTTGTGCCATGTCTCGCTCCTCTTCAACCAAATCCAAACATATTCTGAGCTATTCTGAATTAGCCTCTGGTTCGTCAGCAATTCTTCGAAAGTTGGGCATTCCTACTTCAACTGGAACTACAGCTTCCACCCCAAAAGATAAAGAGTAAGGGGTTTCTCCTGTTATGGATCTAGGGGTGGTTCTATAAGCCCATAAGACGTTGTGAAGCTCTTCAGCCCAAGCCCGCTTGCGTGCTTCTAGCTTGGTTTTGAGTAAATGCTTTATATCTTTATTAACTGTTTCCACTTGCCCGTTAGCTTGAGGGTGAGCTGGTGAGGAGAATTTATGATGGATGCCAAGCTGCTCATAAAGTTCATTAAGGTTGGTATTGTCAAATTGTTTGCCATTATCAGTGATTATAGTATGTGGAATCCCAAACCTACAAATAAGAGATGTCCAAATGAAGTTTGTGGTCTTCTTTTCAGTGATGGCCACCAATGGTTCAGCTTCAACCCATTTGGTGAAATAATCAACAACTACTATTGCAAATTTCACTTAGCCTTTAGACGTTGAGAAAAGGCCAATTAAGTCTATGCCCCATTGAGCAAATGGCCAAGGGCTACTTAATGAGGTAAGCTTCTTAGGTGGTTGTCTGGGTATATTTGCAAACCTTTGATACTTGTCGCAATCCCTTACAAAGGCCTTTGCATCTGCATGCATGGTAGGCCAGTAATAACCCTGCCTTAAAGCTTTAAAAGCTAAGCTTTTCGCTCCGGAATGGTTTCCACATACTCTTTCATGGATTTCTCTCAACACGTAGTTAGCATCTTCATCATTGAGACACCTTAGATAAGGCATTGAATAACCCCATTTGTACAAGACATCATCAATTAGAGAATACCTAGCAGCTCGATATTTAAGCTTCCTAGCCGCCAATTTGTCATTTGGGAGCTCACCTGTTGTGAGATAAGCTAGGATGGGGTCCATCTAACTTAGAGATTGATTCACCGCTTTTACCTCAAAGATGGCATCGTCAAGATGAATGCTCGATTTCGGGATAAACTCTAGTGGGACTATCTTAGACATTTTGATTTCAGCAGACGATGTTAGCTTAGCTAGAAAGTCAGCTTATTGGTTCTCTTCTTGTGGGATTCTCTCTACTTTTAATTCTTTGAAGTGCTTCTTCAATTCATTGAACCTTTGGAGATAAGCTGTCATGTTGTTCCCCTTAGCTTGTTATTCTGAATTCACTTGACTTACAATCACTTGTGAATCACTTTTAAGGATCAGTTTTTCAACTTCTAACTTTTTCGCTAGTCACATTCCAGCTAAAACTGCCTCATATTTTGCTTCATTGTTGGAAGCCTTAAAACCAAACTTTAGAGCATATCAAAGTTCTGCGTTTTTCGGGCTTACCAAGATAACTCTTGCTCCACTACCCTTCTCATTACTACTTCCATCAACATAAAATGTCCAGCTTGCTACCTCTTGATCGTTCATGAATTGAGAGTTTTGTTTGTCTGATGCTTTTGCATTATCACTTTCTTGCCTTCGTAACAGCTTACCATCATCACACTCCTCTAAGCAATTGGTGAATTCAGCTATGAATTTGGTGACTGCTGAAGCTTTGATTGCATTTATAAGAGAGAAAGTGATGTCAAATTTGCTTATCTCAATGCTCCATTTTGTTAGACGACCTGAAAGTTCAGGCTTTTGTAAGATTTGCTTTAAAGGTTGATCAGTGACTACACAAATTGAATGGGCTTGGAAGTAAGGCCTGAGCTTTCTAGACGAAACTACTAAAGCAAGAGCTAATTTCTCTGGTGCTGAGTAACGGGTTTCTGCATTTACAAGAGACTTGTTGTTGTAATAAATAGGTTTTTGAATTCCTTAGACTCACAAACCAACACCAAACTTACAGTAGTCGTAGAAACAACTAAGTATAAATATAGGGTCTTACCCTATTATGGTGTCGAGAGAAGTGGAGAACTTGCCAAGTAATTCTTCAACTGTTGAAACACAACCTCATATTCAGTTGTCCATTGTATCTTCTTTCCTTGCCTCATTGCTTTGAAAAAAGGGTGTGACTTATCTGTGACCCTCGAAATGAACCAACTCAGGGCTACTAACCTTCCTGTTAGTATCTGCACCTGTTTGAGTGTCTTAGGGGATTCCATGTTACAAATGCCTTGAATCTTATCTGGGTTGGCTTCAATGCCTCTTTGGCGTACCATGAAACCCAAGAACTTCCCGGCCGACACTCCAAAGGCACACTTATCTGGGTTTAACTTCATGTGATGCCTTCTCAATACTTCAAATGTTTGCTTTAAGTCTTTAACGTGCTCCTCTGCGATAGTAGACTTGGTCAGCATGTCATTAACATAGACTTCCATGCTCTTGCCAATTTGCTCTTTGAAGAGCTTGTTCACAAGTCTTTAATAGGTAGCTCCAGCATTTTTAAGGCCGAATGGCATGACCTTATAACAATATGTCCCTCGATTTGTAACAAATGCAGTTTTCTCTTCATCCGGTAGGTACATCTTGTTGACCCAGGTATGGCAACCCAAGAGGGGGGTGAATTGGGTTTTTATTTATAAAAACGGATTTAGAAAACTTTTCTTGGAAGATCAAAATTATTTAAATCTTTCTTTGAGAACAAAGGTGAAGAAGATGAAAATAGAATGCAATCAAGAGAATGGCAATAAAGAACAATCACAAGTGCAAGTAAATGTAAAGAGATAGGGATAGAGAGAGTACAACTCAATTTACGTGGTTTGGCAAACCTTGTCTACGTCCACGGGCTCCTAGCTCCACGAGCTAAGCTTTCCACTAAGTTGTAGAAATCTTTACAACTTGCTTGATGAACAACCTCACCAAGACTTTTTCTTTCAACTCTTGATAACACCACACCAAGAGTTCTTCTTGATGAACAACCTCACCAAGGTAACTTCCTTCAACTCTTGATAACACCACACCAAGAGTTCTTCTTGATGAACAAACTCACCAAGGAAAGAGTTCTCTCAAGGATAACTTTTATCCTTCACAAGAAGATCTCACTCTCACCATAATACAAGAACAAAGTAAATTTTTACAACAAAAGTACAACTCTCTTCAAAGAGTAGATAAAGAATATAAAACTCTCTAGACTTGATATATCTCTTGTTTTTTGCTTGATAAAATGCTTCTCTTACTCTTACTGAATGCATGGGAGAAGGGCTCCTTTTATAGGCAAATGGGATGAACTTAATCAAGTGAAGACACTAACTCTAAATTTTTTGCCTACCATAAAAACCGTAATTTTGTCTGCCATTTTTGTCAATGTTCTGTTTGAAATTTGAAAATCTGCAAAACATAAAAGATCTGTACAATTGAATAATCTTTCCAACACATCAAGAACCAAGTCATTTGGATATCTGTATCTTAAGATATGGCCAAAAAACCATTTGGTGCTCATGTAACTTGATTTTTCTTCCTTGTGTCAGTCCACCGAATTGAATGATAATTCTGTCAGCCTTTCGTTTGAAATTTGAATTTATTCAAAGCATAAAAGATCTTCATATTTCAATAATATTTCTAAAACATTAAGAATCAAAGCATTTGGATATCTCTATCTCAAGATATAGACAAAAAATCATTTGGTGCTTATATGAGTTGATTTTTCTTCTCTGTGTCAATCCACCGAATTGCATGTCAATTAAGTCAGCCTTCTATTTGAAATTTGAATTTATTCAAAACATATGAAATGTGACTCATTATGTTCTCTTTCCAATGCCATAAGAATCAAGTCATTTTGATTTTTCTAGCTCAAGATATGTCCAAAAGAGTATTCGGTGCTCATTTCAGCTGCTTCCATTTGTCTTTCAAATTGCATGATAATTTGGACAACCTTACACTTGAAATTTAAATTTCTTTAAAACATATGAAATGTTACAAATTGAGTAATATTTCCAAAAACTTAAGAATCATGTCATTTGGACATCTGTAGAGAAATATATGACCAATTGATTGAACATTGCTCATGTGTCACATTCCTTGAATCAAACCTTGTTCTTAAACTTTGGTGCCTTTAACATGTAGTCTTCTCCTTAGCTTCAACACTTCATTTTAATAAGCCTCTTCTTGACTTTACAATTATTTCAATGATCTTATGCTTGCACATAAATAAACATGTTAGTAAATCTCAATTAATCAATATGTATTGTTATCATCAAAATTATCATGTAGCCTTAGGGCTAACACATCTTAATCTGATTGTAACTGAAAAAAGTGTCCATGAAACTCATTAACTCATGGCCTGCTGTGGCATCCACAAGTTGGTCTATTATTGGTAGTGGAAAACTATCCTTAGGGCAGGCTTTGTTTAGGTCAGTGAAATCTATACACATTCTCCACTTACCATTAGGTTTTTGCACAAGAACAGGGTTAGCCAGCCAACTAGGGTAATTAGCTTCTCAAATGAAATTGGCTTGCAGAAGTTTGTCTACCTTAATTGCCATTGCCTCATAATGTGTTGCATCATAAGCTCGCCCTCGCCTCTTCTGCCTAATCGGCTTCATTGCTAGGTCGATATTCAAACAGTGACAAATCAATGATGGGTTGATGCCTGGCATGTCATCATGGCTCCATGCAAAGACATCTCTATAATCTATCAACAGATCTTGTAACTTCAGGTGTAATAAAGCCGATAGTCGGGTCCCTTGTCGTACTGACCTATCTTCATTATCTAGGTCCAAGTGAAACAACTTCATTTCTTCAAACGGTTCAGCCCGTTGTTCACACCTCCTATCTCGAGGATCTAATTCACCACGTGCCTCTTCATCACTTCTTATAGGAGATCCAGTAGTTATCAAACTAGGCCAATCATCGGTTAAAGTCCTAATAACCATATGGCATGGTTTGACAAACACCTCATAACAATCTCTAGAGGCTTGTTGGTTACTGGCCATGACCCCAACTCCATCACTCGTTTGAATCTTCAACTTTTGATAGTAAATTGAAATTACTGCCTTTGTCTCATATAAGAATGGTCTCCCTAATATCACGTTATAGGCACTTGGCCTATTAACAATAGTGAATTCTATCATAATCGTTGTTTGGGGTCTTTAATCTCCAACCTTGACAGGTAGATAAATATAGCCTAGAGAGTTGACTCTCTCTCCAGCAAATCCTATTAACGGAGTTTGAATCGGGTGTAATTGTGACTCTTTAAGCCCCATCCTGTCAAAGGCATCCTTATATAGAACATTAACAGAGCTGCCTGTGTTTATCAAAATTCTTTGGCATTCAAAATTAGCGATCATCATTATAACCACCAGTGCATTTTCATGTGGATGAACTACACCCCTAGCATCGTCATCTGAGAACATGATTGGGGCGTGGATCATAGTTGACCTTTGCTTGAACTAGCCATAAAAATCTCCTTATCAAACCTTCTCGCATAGTTCTTCCTTGAATTATTGGAGTCCCCAGTTCGATTGGCTCCACCTGAAATAGTGGTTATCCTCTGGACCTTGGGTTGTTCATTTACATCACTCTCCACATGCACAGGTCTTTTGCCGTCTCTGATTGCCTTATATTTGTAAGCTTCACGGACTTGCTCAACGAACTTCTGTAACTCTCCAGCCCTAACCAACTCTTCAATTTGATCTCGCAATTCATAGCAATCCACTGTACTATGCCCGAAGCTTTCATGAAAGTAGCAATACTTAGATCGGTCTAGCCTTGCAGGTTCTGTTTTGATGGGTCTTGTTTTCTAAACAAGCCTGATGTGTGCATTGCTATAAAGATCTCATTCCTTATGCAATTGAGAGCTGTGTAATTAGTGAACTTCGTGCGCGGCTTATAGTCTTAGTGACTCACTTCCGGACACTGACCTGCTCTATAATTGTTTGCTTGATAGTTGGCTGACCTATAGTTATCAGCCTGATGAACCTCAAGTCTCTTTGGAAGTGGTTGGGGTTGGGATCTTTTGTATTCTAATTGAGGTTCTGTTTGTCTTGGACTTGATGGTCGCCTCCTGGTGAATTGCCTATTCTTGGGATGATCTTGTTTAGATTTGGTAGGCTGTCTATTTTGCTTTCTATGTCCTGTAGAACCACATTTGTCGTCTTGCACCCTCTGACTAAAGGCTTCATCTGTTCTAGCCATGTTTAGGGTAGTATAATAAGCTTCCTCATAACTAGCAGCTGGAAAATCAGACAAGTATCTCCAAATCCTATTAGGCTTGAGTCATGAACTCGAGGTAGCAGAATCCTTAAAGGCCCCCACACTTGTCACCTCACTATGGTAGCGATTGACATATTCTAATATGGACTCCCCCTCTTTTTGCTCAACATTTCTCAACATGTGGCTATACTTACGGATATTCCTTGATGCCCTAAAATAACTCAGGAATTGGTCACAGAAGTGTTGGAAAGTGGTTATGGAGTTCGTCCCCAAAGATCTAAACCATTGTCTAGCTGGTCCTGTAAGTGTGAGCGAGAAAGCTTTACCAGACATAGCATCACTAGGATTGTACACAGCTATACATGCATTAAAAAGCTTCCAAGTGTTCAAGGGGGTCTTTCTGACCATCGTGAGAATTCAAGGTCGGCAAGTTAAAGTTGTGAGGGAAAGGGCATCTTGCTATTACGTCTGGAAAAGGTGAGCTCAGATTGAACTCAGGTGCAAAGCTAGGATTTCCCACTGCTTGTGCTTGTTTGAGAAGAGCCATCTCTCATTTTAGTTCTCTAAGCTCCAATTCCTGTTGGGTAAGTGGACGTTCTCTCGCATTGTGATGGATATTATTCCCTTCAGAGCAACAATTGTAATGCCTATCAAGTTCATGATTCCCCACCCACTAGTTATGGTTTTCTAGCTCACGATTTCTGGTTTGATAACCATCATGTCCCCCATGCTCAAAGTGAGTTATTCTATTGTAGTGGTGGGAATGGATTTCAGGCCTCAAGTGATGTCCTACCACTTGTTGATTGGGGTTTCCTAACTGGTAGCCACCATTATCATATCCATGTCTATTCTCAAACAGGTTCCTAGGTGGAGTATTTGCATAAGGCCTAGAGCTTGTAGTGTGACTTTGACAATCAAGCTCTTTTCTCCCCTCTCTTGGAGCAGGACCTCCCAAATTTATTGTTTGGTTTGGATTAGGGTGCTGGTTCGAGCCTTCCATGCCCGTGGCTTGAAATTGTGTTTGGTCAACATTTTGGTGAGGGTGTTGACTAGGACCTTCAATATAGAAATGTTGGGTGTTGAAGCTAAAAACATAAGTTGTTGGTTAGGTACGGGTTGAGTAATGTGGTTAGTTTGGTTAAGTGTTGTGTTTGGGTTTGTGTTTGGAGTCTTTCCTTTTCCTATTAACTTATTCAGCATTTTTTTTAGTTGAGCATTATCCTCCTTGAGGCTTCTCATCTCAACTTCGATACCCTGAATTCTTTGGTTTTGAGTGGCTTGTCTCGTCATGAACTGTCTGGTGTTCTTGGACCCAGTAGCTGGCTGCAAGCTATTAGTGACACTAGCCTCCACACCATCCATTCCCAGAAACTTTCAAAAGGAATTTCGAAGTGCAAAATAGGGTCTTTACACCTTTACGAAAACCGGGAACATTGACTAACATCGATTCCCACAGACGGCGCCAAATGTTGATGCTCAAAAATTGGACCAACCAAAATCAAACGAAAGTATAAAGAAAGTGAGAGAATGGCATGAGTTCCTTCGAGGATATGAAGGCTGAGGATGATAGTAATGGATTGTAACAGTTTTGCTGGGGACTAGTGTCTGTTGAAGCTTAGTAATGTCTTATACAATGATAGCGGTACTCTGACAACCTCTGATAATGTGGAGGTAGGTTGTTGCGAACTGAGAACGGCACTAGATAGGGTCTTTCTTCTTCAACCTGAGGAAAAGAGCTTCAAAGTAGTCCCATGGCGGCTGAAGCGACTTTTAGTACTAACAACCTCTTCCCAGCAGCTACAAAATCACAAAAAATGTTAAGAGGCGCCAGATTTTTCATCGACGATAACCCTCCGATGCTTAAGTTAGTTTCATGTAAGCTTTAATGGTGAGAAACGATTTCAAGAAGGGCGTGAAAAGGATGTTGTCATGGACAGAAACAATAGAATGGTCACTGCAATGATTGGTGAGAGTAGGTAAATCCTGGTGAATATATTCTGAATCTTCCTAGGGATTATCCCAAAAATGCATCCTCTCCTTTTCTTGGAGGCATAAATGGGTTTTTATAGAGGGTCTTTAATATGTAACCTAGATCTTGATCGTTTATCCCTCTGAAGTGTCATAATCTCATGGCTCTATAAGATGATTCTTGAGTGAGTCTGAAACCCTAATTTCAAAGTATTGAGATGCTACCACGTGGCCAATCGTTGTTACCTTATTTATGGGTAATAACACTGAGATTTGCGTGAGATTTTAACACCTAAACTAGGGATCAGTCTATCGATGCCGGATAATTACCAAACTAAACCTTAATTTGGTGACCCTGAAGGGCTCACGACAATCGATATTGTGTGTGCAAAATGAATGAAAGCATAAGTAAAACTATGAATTAATGTATAACTCTGCCCTCCATATAGGGCGATTGTGGCTTATTAGACTGAGGCTCAATTCGGTAAAGCTTAATTTGGTAGCAAGTGGTGACTGACTGAACTGAGGTTCAGTTCGGTAAGGCCTAATCTAGTTGCAAGTGATAATTCTAATTTCATGTGTGATACTTTTGATTTAGCTCCAAATAAACTGAGTTTTTCATATATTTGAGGGTTAACTCCCAACAAAGACTACTTAATTGATGCTTGGACTTTACAAATATCATTGAGCTGACTTATGATGTTATTTTGGTCTCTTTAGGTGAATTCACAAAATACCATCCACAGTTTTTCTGCATTTTGATTACTGTAGTTTGGTGTTCATTATCAATTCTGTGTATTGGTGTTTAATTTACATTGTCCAATTCTTAATTTTTCACAACAAATGTTACCTCTATATTGTTATCTTATTTATACAAAATTTTATTTTTTATACAAGTCTTGTATATATTGTATTTATACCTTCAACGTTACCTATATATAGATCGTCATGTTACAAATATATAATAAGGTAAATTAATTATTAGTCATACTCATATATAGTACTGTGCTTAGAAATTAAATATAAGTGTGTAAATGTTTTGTGGTTTAGATAGCCCCAACATAAATTAGATTATATTAATTAAAAATACAATGTACGAATCGTTAAAATATGATAAAGGGAAAAGAATGGACCTCCACTGATAGCCAATATAGTAACATTTGATACGAAAAGGCAAATGTAAGAGAATCATCATGGCGTGGAAAACGTTTCTCCACTCTAATAATGTTCTCCATTCAGCTTAATTACAAGTCTAAAAGTCTGCTCGGTGAAAGCTTGGGAAAGAAACTGAAGACAATGGGGAGGATTAGCGTGGCAGAAGGTTTGGGAATGGTCACTACAGGAAAAATGACTTTTTGTAACGAAATATTTTGTCGTAAAAAGTTAAAATTTCATCGCAATAGGTTTTTGCAACGAAAATAAATTCGTCGCGTTCCAGTCACAAAATATGAGTCGCAATAGGTTTTTCTGCGACGAATCTTGAATTTCTCGCAAAAAGACTTTTTGCGAGGAAATTTTTGTTGCAAAAAGTGGTATTTTGCGACAAATATTTTGTCGCAAATAGGATTACATCATGTTAACTTTTTGCGACAATATAAAATTCGTCTCAAAAGAGCATATTTTGCGACAAATTTGAATTTTGTCGCAAAAAATTTTGTACCAAAATCGTATTCAAAACAAATTATTTTCATTGTAAATATCTTTTGTGACTATTTTTTTGTCACTAAATCCGATCTTTAGCGACAAAAAATTCGTCGCGAAAGACCTAATTTCTTAACATAATTGATTTTTTTAATAATTCATAAAATTTATTTTAATTTGTTATAAATTTGAAAATAAAACAGCAAAATTATGTCATTATGCAACATAATTCTTTGTAAGAATAATTTTATTAAATAATAACAAATTACAAAAATTTAATATAACATTGGAACTTTGGTTCTACATGGAAAAATAAAAAAAATAAAAATATAAGATAACACAACAAATACAAAACTTCATCCTCCACCAAATTTTTTGTTGCTTGATTTTATATCATTCTTCAAGTCTTCAAATGTACCCCATCTTCAATTATACCTATTAAAAACAAAAAAGAAGTAAAATATTAATTAGTAATAATTAAGGATATGAGAGATAAGTGTATAAAAAAAATGTTAAAGAAATAAAGAACTTAAGATTTTTAATTGCATTCCCTCTTCCAAAATACCTATTAAACAAAAAAGTGTAATATGAATTGACAATTAAAAAATAAAAAATATATGAATCTTGTAAGTAAATATATTACAACATAAAAGAAAAAATGAGTAAAAATATTTACCTTGATAATAGTGTTAGGGAAAGAAGAGAAGTAGATAAAAATGAAAATGAAGAGGAAATTAGAATAGATGGAAGAAAATGAAGTAAACCAAAGAATTAGGTGGTGTATATATAATAAAGGCATTGATTTTTTGCGATGAAATTTGGACATTTCGCGACGAAAAATTTGTTGTAAAAGAATTTAAAAAATATGAAATAAATAGGAGCGGGTAAAAGTCCGCCTTAAATTTTCTTTTTACGACAAAATTTTGGTCTTTAGCGACAAAAACAGGTGTAAAAATTTTGACATTTAATAGGCGGGAAAAAGTCCGCCTAAAATTTAGTTTTTACGACGAATTTGGATTTAAATTTTTCTCGCGAAAGACTCCATTTTGCGTGAAATTTTAAAGTGGTCACTAAAAGTCTAAAATGCTAATCTTTAGCAACAAAATGCTAATCTTTTGCGACAAAATTTTTGTCACTATAAGTCTTTAAAAATAATATTAAAATTAAAATCTAAATCTAAAATTAAAAATATTTAAATGAACCATACTTAGACTTGGATAATTATAAGTTTATTTATTAATTAAATTTTAATCCATAATTAAATTTATATAATATTGGATTGATATTAAATAATTTGATGACAAATTAATAAATAATATAATAACCATATACAATAGAAATATAAAACATTTTATGATATTTAATTATTTTTTATTGAGTATTAAAATCTTAATAAAATAGGTACAACAACTCAAGAATTATTTAACAAATGTAAACAATAGTTAGACATTTATACATATGTCATAGTTGTTATATAATAAATTACAAAAAAAAATTCTTTAGTGATCAATAAATAATTAATTATTGATATTATAATTATATATGTAACAAAAAGATTTCATTCATTTTAGCTATAATTTATTTTAATTATCTATTTCTTTTAAAAACACTAAAAATATGTTTTACAAATTTAAAAAATTAATTTGTGATAGAGATAATTTAATTATTAACATATAAACGTATGTCATAATTGTCATATATATTAAAGTGTTAAGAAAATACATACAAGTCAACTATCATTAACAAATGCATAATGCTTAGACATCTATACATATGGCATAATTATCATATGCGAGTTATTGAAACTAAGTTTTTAATACTTTGATAAATAAATGATCAAATATTCTTATTATAATTATTATGTAACAAATGCATTTACTTTTAGTGAATATTTTTTTATTATTTATTCCTTTTACAAATGCTAACAATTAATATTTAAAATATCTTGACACATGCAAACCATAAGTTTGTAATAGTTGTAATTTAATAATTAGATATCTATATATGTCATAGTTGTTATTATAAGAAATTGAAAATAAACTTTTCTAATTTGATCAGTAAATGATTAATTATTCATATTATAATCATATAAAAATGTAACAAAATTGCATTTATTTTTTCAAGTATAGAATGCCTTTAAATTAATTATCCATTTTTTATAAAAATAACAATTATTAAAAATATTTTTTACAATTATAAAAAATAATTTTTTCACAGAAGTAATTTAATTATTATACATATATACATATACATATGTTACAAGTATCATATGTATTAGGAATTGAAAATTAGTTTTTGCCATTTACCAATAAATGATTAATTATTCATATAGTAATCAATATGTAACGAATGTATTTATTTTTTGTTATAGAGTTCATTTTAATTATTTATCTCCTTTAAAATAAACTCTAACAATTGTTTAAAATATCTCAACAATTTACTCAAAGCTATATGATAAAAATTAAAAGTCTAAGAAAAATATATTGTCTAAATTAATATACTTTATAACAAAAAAATAAAAAAACATAATTATAGGCAACATTACATGATTATTAATTATTTATTTATTTATGTTTATTTGACATATAATTAAACATTGAAAAATAAATTAGATTTTTAGAAGTTGGATTTTTTTCCAATCTCATTTTCATCTATTAAAAATTAGTCATAGTAATAAGTTTATCATAATTGTAATTTAGTAGTTAGGCATATATAAATCACACATAAATTAGATTATATATAAATAATTAACAATAAATTTTATGCTTGATTATTGGATTATTAACGATTCATATCTTACACACACACACAAATATATAGAGTTTATTTTAATTATTTATCTCTTTTACAAACACTAAATTTAGAATATCTTAATAGTTTTTCACATTTAAGAGCATGAATGGAATCACAAAGGGTCTTTTTTTTTATAAAAATTTATATGCATATCCAAATGACCATACTATATTTAAAAATTGTCAAATTTATTTAAAATCAAACTAGATTTTTAATACTTTCTTTATTCTTTTTTTTATCATTTTTTAAATAAAGGCTTATATATTAGATGGACCACAAACAAAGAGAAGAAAAGAAAAGAGAAAAGTTATTAAGTTTTAATTTTAAACAAAGACTTATATTTTGCGAGGAATCATATTTTCGTCGCAAAATGTCCAGTATTGCCACGTATTCATAATAAGTTAGAAGGGCTTTTCGAGAGAAATTTTTTCTCGCAAAAGGTTGCTTTTTTTTGCGATGAATTTATTGTCGCAAAATGTTACATTTTGCGATGAATCAAATTTTCGTCGGAAAATGTCCAGTATTGTAACGTGTGCATGGTAAATTAGAATAGCTTTTCGCGAGGAATTTTTTGTCGCAAAAGGTCACATTTTGCGAAAACATTTTGCGAAGAATCATACTTTCATCGCAAAATGTCCAGTATTGCCACGTGTGCATGATAAATTAAAATGGCTTTTCGGGAGAAATTTTTTGTCGCAAAAGGTCTCTTTTTTGCGAGAAAATTTTCCTCGCAAAAGGTCACAATTTGTTACGAATCATGTTTTCGTCGTAAAATGTCCAGTATTGCCACGTGTGTATGGTAAATTAAAATGTCTTTTCGCGAGGAATTTTTTTCGCAAAAGTTCTCTTTTTTGCGAGACAATTTTCCTTGCAAAAGGTCACATTTTGCGAGAAATCAAGTTTTCGTCGTAAAATGTCCAGTATTGCTACTTGTACATGGTAAATTAAAATGGCTTTTCACGAGGAATTTTTTGTCGCAAAGGATCTCTTTTTTGCGAGAAAATTTTCCTCGCAAAAGGTCGCATTTTGCGAGGAATCATTTTTTCGTCACAAAATGTCCAGTATTGTCACGTGTGCATGGTAAATTAGAATGGCTTTTAGCGAGAAATTTTTTGTTGCGAAAGGTCTTTTTTTCACGAGAAATATAATTTCGTCGCAAAAAATATTCATGTTGCTACAAAATTTTTGTCACAAAATCCCATCTTTGTGAAATACATGTTACGACGAAAAGTTTGTCGCAATAGGTTTTATGTCGTCGCAAAAAATTCTTCCCTAATTAGTCACTCGAGTTTTTAGAGAGGAAATAAATATTCATCGCTAAAGGTTTTATTTTGCGACGAAAAATTCCTCGCAAAATATCATTTTTTTGAAATGATAGCTTTTGCTACGAAATAATAATTTTGTCGCAAAAAACTTTGTTGCAAAAAACTGTTTTTCTTGTAGTGGGTGATGGAGGAGTTTGCAAAACTTGGGCTGATAATACTGGCCAAGGAGTCTTGTGTGATGAAATGAGCAACTTGGTCCTTATTTTTTACAAACACAATTGCCTCCCTGATTCTCCTCGCTTGTTCCTTTCTCTTCTACAGGTTCACTATTCTTATTATTCTCTCTTTAATTTAACTTCTCACATGCAGCTTTTTATGTTGCATGCACTTGTCTATTTGCAGATCACAATGTCCAGCCCTCACCCCATCCATCCTCTGTGGTTTGTTCCTGCTAGCTCTTCCGGGGTAAGCTAGCTAATTCAATCCCCTTTTCTAATTTAGTGAAAATTTTCTTTCTTAATTTTTACTATAATGCATGCCATGCAACACTATTGGCTGGTACTTCAAGGTCTGATTGATGTTTGTTTTTTCTTTGGCAGTTTTATAGTTCTGGGACATACTACAGCTCACCTACGCTTGGATCTTATTCCAGGCACTACCTTCGTACTTGCGATATCATTTTCAGGTTATGCTTCCCTTTCGGCTCTTGTTATTATTACTGGTGAAGTTGGATACTATAAATAAATTGTGATCATCCTCTAATAGCAACATAAATATTTTACAATTTTCTCGGGTTGATGGAGTCGGTTTGGGCTGCTAGCTTCCATTTGGGTTTGTTGTATAATTTAATTATCTAATACTGCTAGAGTTATAACCTATATATACTCTAAACTCTATTGTTTGATATGACAGTCTGTCTGACAAAAATTCACTAGTAGAGAAAAAAAACAAAAAAGATGAGAAAAGTTACATCTCTATTAGGATTTTGTCATATAGAATGTTATATCATATTATATTGTTTAGATTATATGAAAATTATAAGTCTAGCATTACTATTAATTATTACTTTTCAGTAGGAGTAATTGCTCCTCTTGGGCCTTATGTCTCAATCCATGATACCACAGTTATCTCTGTGGTAATTTAACGACACCACATATAGTATTTTTACAGCCATAGATAGATTGGTCTAACTACTCTATCTGGTCATTTCAGGATGGAAAAATTAGATTGGAAAAGCTTCATAACAATAGCTAAATCAATGGGGACCGTCGTGTTGATTACAGGGGGCATTCATAATGACTTACTACAAAGGGCCCCCGCTTCTGATGACCTCCTCAACTTCAAAATCATCCCTTCAGCTTTTCATACAACATTCAAACTGGGTCATTGGAGGGTTGCTCCTCGGCATTGAATACTTGTTTTCCTTAGCATGGCTTATATTACAGGTTAACTCAATAACTAAAAATATGAAAAGACAAAAAATTAACCACTTGTATAACTATTTTGTATCCATATATTTCAAGCATCAACCCTGAAGAAATTCCCAACTGAGAAGGTTGTAGCCTTCTTTCACTGTTTCTTTGTGGCCATTCAATCTGCAATACTCGGTTTGGTTGTTGAAAGAAACCCAAGTGAGTGGAGCTTAAGACCTTATAAGAGGTTGATTGTTGTCCTATATGCGGTAAGTACACATGAGAAGAAAAACGAGAACAGTTTAATTTTTTTCTTAACATGCTTTAGATAATGAATATATAATATATAGCTTGAAATTTATTTTAATATTATGCATCCCTAATAGATGAATTTATAGCAACCATAACTAGTTAAATTATCAAACCATCTATTTTATAAATATTAATTAAAAAATATATTATTTATGATATAAAATTATTATAAAGTTTAAGATGAACATCGTTATTTTAAAATGATATGACCTGAAAAGGATTATTTAATGTTAATTTTTGCTTTCGGCACGACAATTCTACCTGGTGCCTCCAGAGGACTGGGCCTGTATTTGTTGCTATGTTCAAGGCCTGGGGTTTGTGATTGCAGCTGCAGTGGGCATTATAATCATGAGGGATGGGATACTTTCTATCAAGGAAGGTACTGCACTTTTGGCTGTTGGTCTTCTAAATTGATTTGCCATAAAATATAATAATAAATATATAAAAGTTAACTTATTCAATAAAAATAATAAATTATCAATAAATTAATAATATTAAATTAATTTATATACCAAATTTATAATTGTAGTATTACTTTTTAAATTTTATAATAATATTAGATTTGACGACCCATCCTGTTAGAGTGATTTCGTATCGTTTTTTATTCGTATCGTGTTAAATTTTGTTACACTAAATCCGATCCGTTAACTTATTGAGTCTAAATCATGAAATACAAACTCAACTGTTAACTTAATGTATCATCCGAATCAAATCCATTTAATCCTTTTTTTTATTTATAAGTTAGACAATAATATATGTAACATGATTTATATAAATTTTACATATAAAACATGACTAATAGTTTATAAATTTAATATCTAACAAATTTTTTGAAATCTATTAAAATGTCCAAATTTAATATAATATGAAAACATAAAATCTAACATCGTTCAAAGGCCCATTTAAAAGCATATTTAATATAAACAATTAAAAAATCTAATTATTGAACGATTTCTAAAAATAAAATATGACATTTTATAAGTTTCTTTCTTATATTCTCCATCAAAATATCATACTCGTACACACATAAGAAAAACATACCATAACTTTAAAATTTGTTAATTGAAAAATAACATAGGATTAAATTTTGTGATGCTTTATCATACTGAAGACATCTTACATGAGCTCTTCCAAGTTCTTTGAAAATTCGTAAAATAAATAAAAAATACAAATTGTAAAATGTATATAATCAATTTATAAGGAAACCATAGTATTATTGTGGAATACATAGTTATAATTTAGTATTTGTAATAATTTGTTATATTTTATTATATTTTTTTATGTATCATAAATAAATTTGCTAACTTCTCCTCAATATTAATGGGTTAAACATGTGAAAATATTTTTTGTAGAATAAATCCAAACATGATCCAATATCAAATATGTTTTATCATATTAATCCATTAACGATCCGATCCGATAATATTAGATCCAAAACACATTTTTATTGAATGACATCGTGTCGTTTTAATGGATCGTATAGAATTTGTCAGGCCTAAATAATATAATGTGTTTATGGCTAAGTCTTTGGTGCAGCGGATGCATCGTGTAGCATACTAAGCTTGCCCAATGGGCAGCAGCCGGCTCAACTCCTGCAACCAAGTTGGTTGCTGTCCATTGGGCTATCTTGGCACGCTACATGATGCATCCGATGCACCAAAGATCCATATTTTTGTTGATTAGTGTCGTCTTTCTTCCCTATTCTCATTTATAAAAAATGCAAAATAGTATTCAGTTACCATTGTTTTCAAATGTAGTGTAGTTTTATTAGAGCAGTTATAATTGTGATTGGCTTTTATTATGTGATGTGGGGAAAAGTTAGAGAAGGGAAAATGGGTGCGGATGCTGCTGGGATAAGGAACTTAGAATCAAGCACCCAAAGGGCTTCTTTCTTGCAAAGCAATATTGAAGATATGTAAAGTTCTATTCTGTAAATCAAATCCAAAGTCCTCTCTTACCGAACAAAATTTGCAAGTTTTATCTTAAAAGCTTATCTTTTAAAGTCAGAGGCTTTGATGGTTGTAGACAGTGTTGGAGCCACTAAGGGTGAATAGGGGGCAATTGACCCCGTTGATAATTGCTAGAGCATCAAGTAAATATCATGATATGCAACAAGAGAAATAATTGATCTCCTATCATTTTTGAAGCACTTAATAGTGGAGAGCTTAAGAGTGGACAGAGGTTAACTCAAGAAACTTCTTTGAAGCGTTCGGGTCACATGTTGAGGTAAACATTTTGGTACTTTGGTAAGAATATAAACTTTATTTTCCTTTGTGCTTGATGTGTTTGAAATAGTTGTAGAAGATGGTAACTCAAGTTGTGAGTAAAAATGTCAAACAAATAAAATGTTTCAATCAATGCAATCATTTGATTTTGCTCAATCTACATTTGATGAAAGAAATATTAGGAATCACAAATGAGTTGTGACAAGTATTGCAAAAGAAAAATCAAGACATTGTTAATGCGATGCATTTAGTTAGATTATGTAAACAATGACTACAAGATATGAAGGAGAGTGGATAGGATAGCTTTCTTGGTCGGGTTTCTTTTTTTTTTTTTTTTGGGGTGTCAAGGATAGTATTCATGTGCCTAAAATGTAGAATAAGTTTCAGATCGATGAGCGATCACAATGTAATGCTCAAGAAATCACAAACTTGTATTTTCATCAAGTTGATATATTATATGCTATTTTAGATAGGCAACTTCAAGAACTAAACAATCGATTCAATGAGGTAAACACTAAGTTACTTTTTTTATTTGACATGTTTATGTCCAAATGATTCATTTGTTGCTTTTGATAGAAAGAAATTGATATATCTTGCTAAATTTTATTCCATTGATTTTTCTACGTTAGATATTATGGCACTTGAAATTCAATTTGACATTTATATCATGGATATGTGGTCTAACATTGAGTTGGAAGGATTGAAAGGCGAGATTACAAAAAAATTTGTTGAAATAAAAAAAGACAAAGCGTATATATTACTGTATTTGCTGGTGAGATTAGCATTGACTTTTCTAGTTGTCACTACTATTGTATAGAGGGCATTTTCAACTGTGAACTTTATGAAGATTGAACTTTGAAATTGAGTGAGAGATCAATGGTTGAATAATAGCTTAATTGTATACATAGATAAATATGTTTTTAAAAGCATTGATAATGATGCCATTATTCAACATTTTTAAAACATGAAAATACGTCGTGGACAATTGTAAATGTTTTACTATGATAGTGGAGCATTTTGACATCAAACTATGGTCCCCTGGTTTGTCCCATTCATGTGTTTTTCAATTAAATTTTGTGTATTTATTATTGATAAATGCTTTTTAGGTTGCATTTGTTTGTTAATTTTATTATTATTAGTCAAAATTTGCCTCCGATATCACAAACTTCTAGTTATGCCACTGGTTGTAGATACAAAATTTCACTTTATAATATTGTTCAATGAGCATAGAATGCAAAGTACTGCATAGTAGAAATGTGTAATCCATAATCTCTTTTTATGCAACTTTAAATGATGTATAAAATGAAGTAACTTTACTTCCATATTTTTACCTTATTTAAAATCTTTTTTTAGTTACATTTTACTTTATTTTATATGAAAATTTTTTCCATATATATAAATGTTGTATGTATTATTATGAATGCAACATTACGTTATATAATTCATCTCATAAAACATGGTAACTTGTATATAGATGAGTTTATGAAAATATTAATTTGTTGACTTGGGTCAGGTAAAACTGATCGGATCAATTCGGGTTGGTCAAATATGTCCACCCCTGTATATATAGATGATGCTTATGAAAATATTAGGCTATGTTCGTTTTCGTGCTGCACCTAGCGTTTCCTGTTTTCAACTTATTGGAATTCGAGAGATTTTTGTTCCTTTTTGTTTTCCATTTCCATTTCCATAAAACAAAAAAATTACGGTTTTTACCCCTAAATTTACCCCTGGATATATATACAATGCAGTGCCCAATTAGTTTTCAAATGTAATTCCAATTCTTTCTCTCCCTTTTCTGCAGCGGAAATCGTCTTTCCCTCTATGCTTTCAACTGGACCACATCTCATTCTTCCCCTCTCAAGCTGATCTCTTCCTTCATTGACCATGGCTATGAAATCAACCTTATTATATCGTTATTATGTTGGGTAAGATGCCTTATTGCAGTAATTTTTTTTTCTTTTAGTTGCCTTTCTTATTTGTTTGCTGCCTATTTTTGCCAAGAACGTCGTAGATCTTCTTTTACTTTTATAATTTGATTTTTTTTGTGTTCCGATTTCCAGTATATCCACACAAGTGTAAGCTATTAATACTTTATTCCTATGCAGGGGTCTTACTGCTTGTTCTCTCTTTACTTCTATATAAGTCCTACAAGCTTATTGTTTATTGTGATTTATTTTATTTTTTACATTTTTTTATTTTTTTTGTTCTCAGTTTTAAAAGAAATATGATTTATCAATGAAAGCGGGATCACTTGAAATTCTAATGAGATGTTAATTTGTTTAGTATTCCATGCCTATAGCTGCTGGTATCAAGTATTAGATAAGCTTGCTTATCATTTTCAAATCTGCCATGTTTTCTTGTCTGCTGAGTTGCATGTTGCATTTTTGGGACTTTAAATTCGCTATGTTGCACACATTATTTTCTTGTCAATATCAATTTATGTTATTATCTCTGTCGAGAAATTGTGTGATAGTTATTTTGAGTAAGGCAGTCAAAAGAGTTATCACCATTTGCCTTCACAACCTGAATCAAGTTTTATGGTTCAAGTTGAGTCATGTAGGTGCAACGGTACGTCAAAAGACAATGTAATTTATAGTAGCAAGGAGTCATGTGATAGGCTAGTTGAAGATAATTTGACTGAGCAGGATGAGCATAACCACCTGAGCGTACTTGAGGCAATGGAGATTTTCTTGCACATAATATCACAAAGTGCTTGTTATCGCATTGTTGTAGAGCGGTTTCATCGATCAACCGATACTATAGGCCGACAATTTAAGCGAGAGCTTGATGCATTAATTCGTTTAGCGACATTAATTGTGCAACCAAGAACTTTAGGTGCAACACCTCTAGAAGTACGACATAATCCCAAGTTTTACCCCTATTTTTGGGTGTGAAGTTACAGATTTGCTATATTTTTGTATGTATATAACTATGTTTATGAAGTAGTTGATATAGGGATGCATTTGAGCGCTTGATGGCACCTATATTACAGCATCGATACTGACGTATAAGCAAACAACATATCGTAATCGGCACAGCGACGTGACCCAAAATGTAATGTGTGCTTGCTCATTAGATACGTTATTTACTTATGTGCTAACGGAATGGGAAGGCAGTGCAAATGATTCAAGAGTCTTAAAAGATGCACTTTACAATGAGAATAGTGATTTTCTTATACTAGATGCAGGTATAAATTACTTACAAATGACATGTTTCTAATTTTGATGAAGCTATACATGCGATGCTAATTACAGTACACAAGTTACTATTATTTGGTTGATTCATGCTATAGTAACATGGAAGGATTCCTTGCTCCTTAAAGAGGTCATTGATACCATGCAAGTGAATTTAGAGAGGGAGGGAGACAACCTACTAGATAAGAAGAGTTATTTAATAGACGACAAACATCATTGCGTAACGTAATTGAGGGGTGTTTCAGAGTGTTGAAGAAAAGATTTCTAGTTCTTAAATCAATGCCTAATTTCATCTCCAATCCCAACGTCTTATTCCTGTGGCATGTTGTACATACATAATTTCATTCGACTTAACAGTACGTCTAATTGATTGTTTAGGAGATATGAGGTAGATGACATTGAAGTTGTAGAAGAGCAACATGGAGATATGCCTATAGTTCAACTGAACATGTCTGTTAGACGAACGAAAATATGAAGACAGTATATGGACAACATAACTATAAGGATGTGGCAGAATTATATTTAACATGGGATATAGATGTTTGTAATCATATATTCGTTTATATTGCATTGTGTTAGGTTATGTAAAGAAAGAGTTATAAAGAGTTATGTATATATATATATATATATATTATATTATATAGTTGTGAAGGGCACTTTTTATGTACGTACGTACATAAAAAGTATGTATGTATGTCTTGTATGTATGTATATATGTATGTATATATGTAGACAAAGCATGTATTGAAAAATTGTTTGAATGGTTGTTATTTTTTTAATCTTAACTAATCACAATTATAGTAAGTAGTATAAAGTGAAGAGCACAAGATAAGAAAATACCTGAGTGAAAATATTGAAGGAATCAAAATGAAATTTAGTTTGTATAATTAACTATTTGTTATTTGTTAACAATATGTGTAATGAGAACATGCATTTAGTTTAAAATATTATTTTTTAATAATCCTTTTATTTATGTAATTTATAAGAATTTATTTTTTGAATTCATTTCTAAATACATTTTATGTTTTTATTTTTAAAATTTGATATCAATGATTCATTTCAAACTAATATCTCATTTTTATTTTCAAACTTTCAACTCAAGGATTCAATTCTAAACACATATTTTTTAATTTATTTTTAAATTTATATTTTCAGAATTTATTTTTAAACATATATTCTTCGATTAAACTATTTCTCCTCAATTATAAAAATTTATTTTTTAAATCATTTTAAAAATAAAAACTCGTAATTCAAGAAGGAGCGCAGCCTCCATTTGTTGACTTCAGTAGACGATGAATCTAGTCGTTTTCTTGACATATCTCTATAAATCTCAGTCCAATAAGATTGAATTTTAAATTTGATTGGATTGAAAATCATATCAACCATATAAAATTAAAATAAAGAATTAATAATACATTAAATCATCGAAATATAGTTTCGAACTTTCAATGGAGAAAAATTAATGGACGTAACCTCCAACATTTGATTTGTCACCAAAAGACGGACAAAAGTGGAGGAAAGGACTCATATAACATAAAGAACGTTTCTCCTCCAATCCAATCATCGTTCAGCTTGCAAGCAGTTGAGCTGGGTTTGGTGGTATCTTAAAAGTCTGCTTGGAGAAAGCGAGGTAAAGAAACTGAAACTGAAACTGAAACTGAAACTGAAGCTGAAGCCTATGAGGAAGATTGGTTTAGCAGAAATTGGGGGCATGGCGATGGCAGAGTGTGCTCAAGTGGGGCTGATGATAGTGGGGAAAGCAGTCATGTCTGATGGAATGAGCAACTTGGTCTTTGTTTTTTACTCGAACACAATAGCCTCCCTCATTCTTCTTCCTTGGTCCTTTCTCTTCCACAGGTTCACCATTCTCTCTCTCTCTCTTTCTCTCTCATTCAGTTTCTGACGTGCCCATCATAGCTTTCAATGTTTGACTTGTCTCTTAGCAGATCACAACCCCGTCCTTCGCTCACTCTATCTATCCTATGTGGTTTCTTCCTGCTTGGTCTTCTGGGGTGAGCTAATTTAATCCCTTCTTTTACTGAAAATTTCTTGCCTTTTATTCACATGCAGTATGTGTTAGAAATACATGGATGCTTTTGCAGTTTACTTAAAGTGGTGATTGATGTCTTTTGGTTCTTTTGCAGTTTTTTAGCTCAAATTTTTGGGTATGCTGGGATATACTATAGCTCACCTACTCTTGGAACGGCTATGCTTAATCTTATTCCAGGCATTACCTTCGTACTTGCCATTATTTTCAGGTTATGTTCCGCTCCTGCTATTTTTATTTGGTTAAGTTTGGTACTTTATATTGTGTTCATCCTCTACTAGCAAAATAATCTCACAATTTTCTTTCCTTGTTTTGATGGATTCAGTTTGTACACTTAGTTCTTTATATGCATGGTTTAGTTTCTTCAATTACTTAAGAGACAATAACATGCTTGATTGACTTTAATCATATCTCAGGGATTTGAAATATACCAGAATTTGGCATGGTTAACTTGGGAGTCCAAATTTTATTATTGGAAATTATCTATGAAACCTCTGATAAAATTGATAATGGTATGTTACAATTAAAAATCAATGAGGCAGTTTGATTTCTGTATGAGAGTAGAATGCTATTAGTGGTACTAGTATACTATGAAAATCTCATCTTTCTTTCATCTAGTATTCATTTTTTAAAGACTATTATCCATTGATGTGGAAAGATTTTTCTTTTACTAAAAAGCTCTAATTTTGATAGGGCACTTCAAGCAAGCTCTTGAAAGATCATAGATCTTATTTCATTGCTGAAGTTGCACTGGACTTGTTAACCAATTACCAAGGATTAGAGTATGCACTCTTTTGTATGTAATCCCATTTAATATATATGTAAATATATTTTTTTGTAATGACTGACAAGCAGGAGTAGGCAAGCTCAGTCACCTAGTTCACATTTGCATCTTCTGGGAAAAGATACTTGCGCTGTAGTTTTGATTCTCTGATCTAAGATTTATCCATACCATTCTACAAAGCCAAAATCCTCTAAATATTTTCGATCACCATGCCTCAACTCTGTTTCTTATTTATCTTGCTCCAGCATGAATGGTAGACATGGACATGCTCCCGTCTAGTTTACTAAAATTAAGATTACGGATCTTCCAGCAGTTATAATTCATGATATATGAAAGAAAGAAGTAAGAAGCTCTAATATGTGGTGTCTCTCAAACCTGACACCGCTTCTATATATTTGCTTGCCTCATAAATAACAATTAGCTCACCGTTGGAGGGAGCTTCCAAAGTTTTATGGCTCTTTCTTGTTAGTGTAAATGGAAATTGAGGAAATAATCTCAAGAAGTTATGTTTAGTCTAAACTTCTCAGCTTGATGGTTACAGGATGGAAAAAATAGATTGGAGAAGCTCCATCACAATAGCTAAATCAGCGGGGACTGTAGTATTGATTTTAGGGGCATTTATAATGACTTACTACAAAGGGCCCCCACTCCTGATGACCCCCTCAACCTCAAACTCATCCCTTCAGCTTTCCATACAGCAATCCAACTGGGTCGTTGGAGGATTGCTTCTTGCTGCTGACTGCTTGTTTGCTTCATCATGGCTTATAGTACAGGTTAACTCCATAAAAATATGAAAATATTAAAAGCCAATGCTAAAGTTGTATAATTATCTTGTATTCCATATATTTCAGGCATCAATCCTGAAGAAATTCCCAGCTGAGATGTTTGTAGTCTTCTTTTATTGTTTCTTTGTGGCCATCCAATCAGCAATAGTCTGTTTGGTTGCTGAAAGAAACCCAAGTCAGTGGAGCTTAAAACCTTATAAGAGGTTGATAGCTGTCCTATACTCAGTAAGTAATTTGAAATGAAACAATCATTTTTTTTATTTACATGCTTAAACTAATATGTACTTATTGAGTCTTGAACGTGGAAAAAACATAGGGTGTTTTTGGATCTGCATTCCAAGTTAGCATTTCTACCTGGTGCTTGCAGAGGACGGGGCCTGTATTTGTTGCTATGTTCAAGCCCCTGGGGATTGTAATTGCAGCTGCAGTGGGTACCATATTCTTGGGGGATAATTTCTATCTTGGAAGGTATTGAAAATTTTCACCATCTAAATTTTATGATGAAGGAGGGATTTTACTGATTATTGGATTAGATTTTTCTTTGTTACTGTCTTCTTTCTCCGTATCTTCATTTACAAAGAATGCAAAAGGGTTTACCGTTGTTTTCAAATGTGTTGCAGTTTTATTGGAGCAGCTATAATTGTCATTGGTTTTTATTCTGTGATGTGGGGAAAAGCCAAAGAACAGAAAATGGGTGTGGATACTGAAGTGAGGAACTCAGAATCAAGCACACAAAAGGCTCCTCTGTTGCAAAGCTATATTGAAGACAAGTAGAAGTTTTCTTCTGTAAATCAAATCTAAAGGCCTCTCCCAAGGAAAATTGGTGAGTTTATCTTAAAAGCTACAGTTCTGCTAGCTTCCAAATTGGAGGTCGGTATTAATACTGAGTTACTGTTGCTCAAGGGTGAAGTCGGAACCAATGTAGTACGGTTCAGCCCAAGTATTGTAGGAGACCATGGACCTCTATATAGCAAGGTAGACCACCTATATGACCTTATCTTAGTTGCTAGCTGGATGAGTCAGACCCATTTTCACAACACACTAATAAAAACTCATGATGCATTTGGATGTCTCATGAGTTTATGAAATTAAATTGCTCCATTGTGCTTCCTGTGGCTTCCAGATAGCAGCAATCAAGTGCTGTCTATGGATACAGAGAATGGCATTTGTTCTTTTCTGTTTTAAGTTTGTCAATTTGTGGTCAGAAAGTCCTAAAACTGTTCTCACTATCAAATTTAGTGATTGGTGATGTCCCTGGGCTTCTTTGTTGGCCCCTTTAAAAGTACCTTCTTTTTTCTCCTCTAAATATTTCCAGATCACATGTCAGTGGATGTTCAAATTCCATGGGAACTAAAAGTGTGAAGCCCTTTTCTAATTAATTTTGGAATACAATAAGATCATTTGAGTTCTTTTTTCTCTCTTATCATGATCGGGTCAACCAGGCCAGATCATGAGTAAATAGAAAATCGAAAACATACATAGGTGTGCCAGCTGAAATACTTGGAATAATTCTACTACTACTAGGAGTAGCCTTTTTGTTCCTTTCATTAGTTATACAAAGAATTTATAGTAGATCAAAACTGTGTTAAATTTGAATTTGTGAGAGGATTATTACTAACATTACTAATAGTCAGAACATATTGGATGACAAAAAGATGATTATATTGCATGTCATAGATTTATAACGACATAATCAAAGTGCTTCAGAATGCTCATGAATATAGTTTCATGGACCAGCTTTAACTGACTTTCCTGTTTGTCTAACGTTGAATATGTGGATAGTTCTGAATGCAGTTTACTAACAAAGAAAAATCTTAAATGCCTAAAGTTCCAGTTAGGCCATCATTTTCTTGTTGAGCCATCAGAAACTGGTTGTAGTTGCCGATCCAAAGTGCATTAGTTTTCTCCAGGAAAATCATAATGTATTTTACATGTTATTCATTCAGTATGGGACCAAGAGGCAGTTTGAAAAATTAAAAGGCCTCTCAATATGCGACGCCTCTGTGCATGAGGAGACAATTAGAGCTTGGCTTTTTATCCTTTTGTATTATTGAAGGAATGCAGTATAAGTTATTGTATTCTCTCTTCTCTCTCTCTCTCTCTCTCTCTCTCTCTCTCTCTTTGTCAACGAATTGGCACTTTTTATTTTTTAATTTTTGGTGCAATGATTCTTGCAAATTCGTCATGCATACTGAAGTTTAGATTTAGTTTATTACTGACATTTTCAGCCTTACTTCTAATTATATTATTCTTATTTTGTTTCCTAATCTTGAAGGGTCGGAAGAAGTCCATGAAGCCTATGCGATTGGCATGATTCCATGACTTTGTTTTCTAAGTAAATATTGAGTCATGAACATGGGAGGCATGATCAAATGCTATTAACATTTCAAAGAAACAGTTGAGCTTTGGAGTTGGTCAAAACCATCTGAAGTCTTCTGTGAAGAGGATGTTATGACACATTAAGTGGAGTAAGGTGCGAAGTCTGGTTCTGGTTACCATGATAGAAGTTACGTAAACTAGAATTATTAAACAATTGTATACACTGATGAATCTTCCACCACTCAAACAGATAAGATGAAGGATTACTAATTGGAATCTCGTTTGTCTGGCTGAAAGAGTGTGTACACATTGCTTATGAATTTCAGAATGATTGATCTGAGGGGAATTGTTTAGCTTATCTCTGATTTAAACCCAGAAAGTTTTTGTAAGGGACATACATGTCATACGAGAATGACATGAAAGTGGTAGGTTGTGATTATGGATAAGACATATCTGATATGGTTCAACTTCAAACTCTTATTAAAATCCGCAGGGAATGTCTATATATAATGGAAGTGCTGTCCTTCCGATGACTTATGAGAGTCAAAAGCCTTTTCTTATATAAAATTGCGTGAACATTCTGATGTCAGGTGCAGCAAATGCTTCTTGTGCTTACATAACGAAAGACAGTAAAGATAAAAAGGGAGGTGGGTAAGTTGTCCATTTCCAAAGGGTGGCTCACAGTCTAGTCCTTAAGAGCTGTGCGTCAACTTGAACCTGAATTGGGAATTCTATGTATCAACTTTGTGCAAATAAATGTTTGGCGTCGTTAGATTGTCAAATGCTAGAAAGACACTAATTTTTTTAATCAGTCAAAAGATGACATCAAAATCTGTATGTCACCTGAGGAGAGATGAATTTATAATGATTAACAAATGCCATTTAGCTTGCTGATTTACTTCTGCCCATGGCATCAAGCGAGATCTAATGAAATTAACGATTGCCTAATCATACAAGTTGCACAAGATTTTCAACTCAAAGCGTGGAATAAAATGTCGTTAACCAGAAGCAAAGACTGAATCTTGAAACAAGCAAGTAAACGCTTTATGCCCACAAATAGTAGTCGGTTATAGGATCTCCATTCTCCAGTTCAGCTAAGGTCAATATTGAAGTATAAAACTAACGTGAAATTCACACTTATTAGCTTAAATTTTTAGGTAAAGTGACAGATTTAATATGGTATGAAAGCTTTTTGATCCAAGGTATTTTGTCTTGTTAAACTAACATCAACTAGGTTAAGCTTTTAAACAAAATGACAAACTTAATACTCTGTCTTAATATATTTTTCTGCATTGGGTCTCCCGGATTTTGGTTGTGAAAATTAATTCCAGCACTGCAAGTAGTTGCAATGCAGTGGTCACAACAACAGTTGGTTGGAGTGACTACAGCGATCGTATCAATAGATTAGCGGTAATATAATTTCATTGTAAACCCTCCAAAGGAACAAGTTTAGCAACATCACTTGGGACCTCTTTGATCATCCATTAAACCTTTCCATATAGAGCTCCAAACAAAGCTGTGTCCAGCCATAGACAAGTGTAATTCTATCTGTATTCAATCTAGAATCAATCAACTGTTAAGCCAAAATTGGGTATCACTAGAGTATCAGAATTAGAAAACAAATTCTCGGGTTCCGGAATCATTATTGGTTTGACGTAAGTGGGTGCCCAATGCCCTTAAAATAATCTTTTTAGGTAGGGCCTTTGTCAATTCCCACCACAGAATCACACCCAAGAAAGTTACCAAACATTCAGTTTTTGGCCCATATATGCCCAATAACTCATGACATTGTCCAACAACAGTAAATTGTTGATGATTACAGACAAATTAGACGACAGCATTTTTGCTTAAAGTTTTCCAAACGAAACCTATTTCGACACAAACATGAAGCCACGTCACCTTTCCCTCCATTTGTTTATAGATTGAGTCACCCGAGTAGCTGCTTCTCTCCTGAGTAGCTTCACAGCTTTGTGAAAGGCTACCTCCTCTCTCTCTCCCCAACTAGATTGCTCTTACTTCGGATCCCCACTAAAAGAAACATTTTATCACTATAAATACCAGAGAGAGATTCGGACTTCAGGTACTTCTTAATGTCAGCAATCAGCTGCCTGCCGTTCTTATATATATATAAGATCAACTAACCTTTGATCTTGCTTCCAGCCTATACAAAACAGATAAAGCTTGCACATAAATAGAGTGAGAGCGACATTTAAATCAAAGAGAGCTAGCTAGTTAGCAGCTTGTTGTATCTACCTTTCTCTAGAAAATATATAAAGCAATATTTTTTGCTTCTTAAGTATATATAGAAAAAAAGTGTGAGCAAGAGGAAGAAAGAGCTAGAGATGGGGGTGAGAGCGAAGATGGCAAAGGTGGCGCCATTCACGTTGATGGTGGCTATAGAGGGGTGCACCATTGGATTGACCATTTTGGCGAAAACAGCTATGAATAATGGAATGAGTCCTTTTGTATTTGTGGTCTACACCAATGTTCTTGCCTCTATTATTCTTCTTCCATATTCATTCTTGTTTCACAGAGAGAGGTAATTCCATCTCATGATCACAACACTTAATTTCTCTCACTCGCATGCATGCATGCATAGATATCATTTACCAGTAACCCTTCTTCTTGCTGCTCATGACATGACACATATAACATATGTGCTTCTTTTAATATGCAGAATAGAACAATCACCCTTCACCTTACCTCTTTTGCTGCGGTTCTTCTTTTTGGGTTTAACGGGGTTGGTACTTCATGATCTCCCTCTTGCTGGAGTTGATTTGTGTTTCATAATTGGTTAAGTGATATTATGTTGATGTAAAACTCATAGAAATTTTTGGTTGAAATATATAATATTGTTTTGTAGGATAGCTGTTTCCCAGAACCTTTCATTTCTCGGCCTATACTATAGCTCGCCAATTGTTGTTTGTGCAATGGGCCTCTTGATCTATTTCCTTCCTGCTTGCACTCATCATCAGGTTTTCCCTTCCGTTCCCTTCCCTTCAACTTCAATTTTTTCTTTTTCTTCTTCCTGTACGTAAATAAATTTTCATTTTATTTTCAACTATTAATCTACTTAATCTTATAAAGAGATTTGATAAATTAACAGTATTAAACTTTTTTTTTAAGAATTTTGTTCTTAAAGTTTAATTTAAAAATTCCAATCAATCTTTGGCTTCAATGTTGAAAGCGCATTGTAATTTCACAATTTGACTAATTTAACTAGGAAAATTTCTGAAGAATTTTTGGAAAGGTTTACGATAATTTTTTATTTTTATATTTTAAATCTAGTAAATATTGATAAACTATTTTGTTCTGCCTGTAGCTAACCTTCCAAAAATGCAGAATATTGGATTTTTGTTATATTATGTATCATTTTCAGTAGATTTCTTAAAACTTAGACAAACTCAAATGAGTATACACAAATCCTTTGATTTTTTTTGGTAACATGGTCCACTTGTAGGCAAGAGTCAATCCTTTGGCCGTATCCCTCTGGTAACAAGTTAATCGTAAGAGGGGACCGAGCGGGCAACATGGCCGCCACCCAAAAATTCATCATTTTTTAATTTTTTTATAATAATAGATCTCATCCTCCCATCTATAAAATCAATGATTTGTGTATAAATTAATGTATAATCTCAGGAGATCAAATCTAAATTGGACAAGCACAAATACAAGAATCAAATTGATTGGCACGTTGATATCAATCATGGGGGCAGCAGTGGTGGAAATCTACAAAGGTCCATACATAAGAAAAGCCTCTTTCCTTGAGGCTCATAAACAATCACTTTTCGTTTTCTACACAACACCAGACCGTTGGGTTCTTGGTGGCCTTTTGCTGGCCGCTTCTTCTCTATCTGTTTGTGTATGGAACATTATTCAGGTACAATATTTTCGGTCCAAATATGATCTCCTCGCACAGTAAATTTTGTTCCCTCTACAAATTACAAGCTTATTTTGGGACAATCTAGAAAATAACTTAATTTTTATATTGCTAAGCAAATCACGAGTTGGTAAGTGCCATGGTTGGTTGGATCATATAATTGGACCAAACCAAATCATTTGGTCACCGATTTTCTTACAATCCGACGAGTGAGTTATTCGTTAGTCATGACAAATTAAATTCGTGAGCTCATGAAAAAAAAATGTGTCTTAAACTCATTTAGAAGAATAATTTTGTCTTTTAAATAAAATTTTGGTTAGATAATCGAAGAAAATTTTAAACTTGCTAAAAATTAAAACGGTCCTCTCAACTTATTTTTTTAATTAATTTCTATTTATTTCATGTATAGTTATTCTCACTTCATGATCTCCAAAACTCACAGAGAATAGAACATTTTAATTTCTACTTGGTCAGCTTGGAACTATCAAACAGTATCCCCAAGTGATGAAAGTAGTCTCTTTTTATAGCTTAGCTGGGTCTATCCAATGTGCAATATTCTCTCTGATTGTGGAGAGAGACCTGGACGCTTGGAAATTAAAGCTAAACCTGGAGCTCCTCCTCATAATTGCCACTGTAAGTGACTTGAACCAATGAATCATATGAGATTATGATTATACATAGTAGATGAGTATAGCTTTGTAAATTAACACCAAGCATGCATAAATATAAATTTATATGTTACAGGCAATCTTTACAAGTGTAATTCGTAGCACTGTCCATCTATCGTGTACCCAGATGAAAGGCCCCTTTTATGTGCCGATGTTCAGACCATTTGGGATCCTTTTTGCAACTGGTTTCGGTGTCAGCTTCTTTACAAATGCTATTCACTATGGAAGGTACATAAGTGAAACATTAATTTTGATATTAATTAAAGGTTATTTAGCCCACAGTGAGTTAGTTAATTAATGGTCTCTTTGCAAATATGTTGATTATAATTCTGTTCTCTGTTTAACATTCCAATCTTCTTTATGACTCAAAAGTGGAAGTTGTATTTGCAGTGCGATAGGAGCAACCATAATTGGAATGGGGTATTATACTCTAATGTGGGGACAAATCAGAGAGGACGAATCACCAAAACGCCAAAGTATCAACAGAGTTGATTCTTCGGATGAAAAGGTCCCTCTCTTGCAAGAAGAAGCAGAAGTCTGAGTGATAGAAAGTTTTTCAAGAATGTAAAATAAGACTGTGACAATTTGGTCTGTTGTAGATACATATATAGTTTTATATGTGGACGTCCAGAAGGATGCATAGGGTGCGAGAAATGAAAGAATAACAGTGAAGGACTGTGCAATATGTTTTTTTATGCAAGGTCCTTCGATTTCTCCAAAAGTTTCTGTTCTTTTAATTTTTTTTTTTTTCTTTTCATAAATTTTAGCTGTTACTTGCTACAATCACTACTGCAAATCTTGGGAATTACTGGTAATGATACAGCATTTATAAGCTGAAAAGGCACGTATAGCAAAACGATCGAATTTCTGTTGGCATGGAGATGGAGTTGAAGGGCATTTATGTATGCATCAGAAGTTAGGGTAGGAAACAGGTTAGCAAATTCTCTCCAGGTGGTGTAATAGCCTGTAAATATTTGTGATGTTCCAGTTACCAATGGGTTAATTAATGTGCTTTTTCCTTGCTTGGTTTTTGGCTTCTCAACTCTCATGAGTCCCATCTTTTGCGGAGACATAAAACTTCACCAAGTAGTGATGGCAAATAGGAGAGTGAACGCCAACTATCGTCGTTGAAATTTATGTAAGATTTTTCAGTTCCATCACTATCTGCCTCCTGTAGGCGGTGCAAAAGATATTGTTAATCTGTGTTATATATATATAGTATTAGGCTTCATACTCTAAAAAGATGAAGACTATGAAAATGAAGAATCAACAGTGGAAGGCATTTTATCTGTTAGCTCTCTGCTTTTCCTTCTGTCAATCAATTCAATTCTCAAAAGAAGCTTGCATAACTTAATCAACCATGTACACAAAACTATAGCAAAAGCCACGTCCGCTCTGCGTTGATTATTATATTAATATATTTCCAATGTTATGTTTTTAGACCAAAATTTCAGAATTTTTGTTTTGTAATTTCTGTTTCTAATTGACTAATTCAATTAAACAAACCACTTGTCAGGAGCTATGCCAAGCTCTCCTCTCCAGTCGTGAAGACAGGACTGGTGTTAGGCTTATGTAAGCGTGATCCATTACGAAACATTTATCAAAAAATGGAGACAATGCTTGCAGGCAAATTGGTGTTGGATAGTCCTCGGCAAGCTCAACATTGTCCTTCTCAGATAGCTATTTTCTTTGCTTTTCTTTTTAGATTTTATCATCTCCCTTTTCACATGATGTATAAAATTAAGTGATTTCAAGGATTCATAAATGTAATGTATAAGACTAAAAGCATTGGACATCACACAAAAGAAAATTTTCATTCAGCAAAAGATTGTTACACAACTGCAATTTATTTATTTATTTATTTTTTCTTTATTGAGTGTTCTTGGTACCAAAAGCGATGAAGTTTACACCAATATCATCGGATAGAGACCATCTTCCTGTCAAAGGGTTATACACAAATCCAGCCATCTCTTTCACCTGCATAATAAACCCAAGTTATCAATTACCAAGTATAGATGCATGTACCAAAATATATAAGTTGAAAATTAACCCGGTTGCCTTACGTCAATAGAAGCCCTTTGTAGGATGAGGACTAGCTCTTCAGGAGTAAGGAAACTTGACCACTGATGAGTACCTTTAGGAAGCTGTGAAAATCATACATTTCAATCAAAATGAGCAGATATGATCAAGCAATTTCTTGTTAAAAAATAAATAACTAAAAACATAAAATGTTTAGACAAAATCTGGCTGAATGACTGAAAAGCATAATACCCAATGGAGCAAGTATTCTGCAGCAACAATGGCAGTTGCATATGCTCTAATAGAACGATTTATTGTTGAAATCACGGTAGCTCCATCAGGAACAGTTAATGCTGCCAGAGACTTGCAGAATTGAGCAGGATTTGCTACATGCTCAATTACCTGAAATAAAACTGATCAAATTACAACACATGGAAAAAGGTTGCATACTATTGAGCTGAACATGAACCAAGACATTAAAAATAAAAAGCATAAAACACATTCACAAATAAATAAATACACGGAGAACAAGAGAAACAGAAGGAAAAGAGAGAGCACCTCTAAAGCAATCACAGCATCAAACTTCCTCTGTTCCTCAACAAGCTTTTCTGTCCATAAAGTTGTGTAAGCATAAAAAATTGAGCAAACAGCCCAAGAGAAGTATGTAATGAAGAAATTTTAAAATAAAAATTAAAAAAAAAAAAAACTTAAGTCAGAACCAATCAAAGTGCCAGTCCAACAAAACCTATCTCATTAAAGATTTAGAAGAGCAATTGACCTCTAGCTGTAAGAAATATATAACCATATCATAGTCATTGAACACAGTGACCATGATGCTTTATGGATAATTCGCATAAATATAAACATATAATAGAAGTTCTATGATTTGCCCACATAAACAAGAAGTTATTCACAACATCATCCATTATAACTAGGCTTTCCAAAATAGTCTAATTAAAGTACCGGACTGGTGCTTGAATGTCCCAAAAATGAAGAGAAGTAGTTACGATTATCTAGTTTTATTTATTTTTTATTTTTTAACAAAATACATATATAGTAAATTTTCCTGTTGATTAGTGTTTACTACTAATTAAAGCCACTGCCAGGTCGTGATCTCACAAGCGGCAAATGAACAAAATAAGTGACAAATTTGCAACTCTTTTCCCACACGCAAACGGATGCACCATCATGCAGAAATGTGTAAAAGACTTGCAATTAGAGAAGCAATGAGAATTTAGTAGCATCGAAGCCAAGATTAGAAAACGGCCTAACCTAATAGATGATAAACAAGATTGGAATATACCCGCTGTAGTGCAACAGTACTCAATAGTGGAAGTCTCTGGGTCCAGGTCCTGTGCGATAAATATCCAAGTTAATATCTAGAGCTTAATCTGCAAGAACAAAATTAATCTCTCCAATGTAAATATTAGCATTTCAATCTAACATAATAGTGTTCAGAGAAATTCATTTAATCAAATTAGAAGAACTTCCGATATGATAATTATAAAAGCGGAATTCAAGGATTACCGCATGAAGCATTGATTTGTGTTCCATATATTTATGAGCAAGAATTAAATTTTAAGTTTTACAAGTTCGCATATACTGAATATTAACTCAATGACAATCTAATATGGGATAAATAAGAAAAGAACATACAGCATGAAGGCGGGCAATCTTGATATTTTTCTCCACAGCATCAATGCCTGTTACAGTAGCTCCCATTCGAGCCAAAGGCTGAGAAAGCAAAATGAACAGATAAATTCTAGCTACATGTTACCACTTACTGAGATCCACTTTAAGATTAAATGAGCACCAATTACTAAGTCAGCAAACTTAAGAAAATGAGGAAGCAAGATATCAACTAAAATATAGCTATATCTCCATACTCCATTACGATACAATATTATAATCCAGCGGTCATTCCATGTCTAGTTAAAAATGTTGGAATACATAATAAAAAGTGACCCACACTACTTTACCTTGCCACTGGAAGGGTATAAACCTCTTCATAGTACATAATCACCAATTTTACAATGCAATACATCTATCAAATGTCTTTCTTGGGTCAATTGTTGGGCCATTTGGCCTATGGATTGCAAAAAAGGAAGGAAGCCCTCTCTTAAACCCAATGGAGCTATCCCATAACAACTTACTTACAAAGTTAGCGATCACCCCACCATGTACTTCTAAGGCATAACTTTAGCAACTTACCCTGAAATGGTTCTCTTGAAAGCAATCATTAAGTCTCACAATGTCCAAATTAGTTGAAGAATGGAGTTAAAGGAAACTAGATTTGTCTTATATAGTTGCCAGACTGCATCAGAGATATATTATTTAAGTCCTTAAAAGCATCGGCATGCATGCATGAAGGTATTGCAAAAGATGATTGTATACAAGATAAGTGTAAGCTAACGCATGAAAGAATTGAATCGAAAGGATAGAGCGGGTAAATGAAGAAAAGGTAGTGAATAGAGTATGAGTGGTAGAATACAGAAAGAAAAAAGAATTGACTACAACCTCGGAAAGAATTCCACCACCACAGCCAACATCAGCAATATTTAGTCCTTGAAAAGGCCTAGCACAGTAAGGATCTTTCCTGAAAGAGGGAAGCCCAATCACAATGTGAATTTAAAGAAAAGAAATTTGATTTGTTATAATAATAGTTGAGCTGAATCTAACAAAATAAAGAGGCAGTCATGCTTAATCGGAGAAGAAATTGAAATTGAAAGGCATGAGAGAGATATACCTGAAATGTCGACAAAGAGTGGAGCGGATGAAAGCCAATCTGGTAGGATTGATGGCATGTAGGGGCTTGAAGGGGCCTTGAGAGTCCCACCTAAGGATTCATTTCAATGTATATTACATTACATTACATGAGAAAAGACAAGATATTGATTACATATATTATGATTATGGTTATGATGATGATGATGAATGTAAAATAAAGGAATGAACCAGGTATCAGCAATCGCAGAGAACTTGGCGAGTTCGACATGCTTTAAAGATGAGGGAGGTGTTTCGTCTGAGTCCTTGTGGAGTTTATTAGAAGACTCGATAGGTGTTGAATTAACTGAGAAGACGTGGACCCGCTGAAGATGTGGGTTCAGAATTCCTAGTTGCCGTTGCAGTTGCCTCCTCAACATCCTTCTCACAACTTTCACTGAGCGTCGGTGCGACTGATGAACTTGCCAATGCCACCTGCAGGGATCAGAATCCGATATCAGATGAGCCTCATCCTCCGTCTGGACACGAGGATATGTACATCTTAAATTTCCTTCTAATACAGATAAACAAATTAGTCAAAATATCCTCTTTTACGAGTTTAATAAACTAAGTTGTGTTCATCATCTTGTTATGATTGTTATGATTGACAAATAATTAATAAATTGTTGCTTTGTTCACTTCTCCCTAGAGTGCGCCGCATAGTTTCACACACTCAACAGTATTCTGAACCTAATCCAATCCAATGTTTAAATGCACAATATAAAAATATGAACTTAGAGGAATCAAAGTAAATTTTCCTTTATAAAGGAAGAGAACAAGCAAGTAAGTTTTTTTTTTTTTTTTTTTTTTTTTTAAAAATGAGAGAGTAGAAAGAATAATTAATGTGGATTCAGTGGTTGGTGTTTGCTAATTGGTCGGTTAGTAGTCACAACCAAATACCCCTTCTAATATGTAGTCTCTAAAGTCGAGTTATTGATGTGAGATGGATCCAGAAAAAGGGGGAGTTCTAGTTATAATCCAGAAACGATTCACGTATATATTTCACAGAAACATGCAGGTGGGTATTCAAGGAATGTCATCAAACAGAGTTTTGGGAGGTAAACCACATTTGTGAAAGTGGAGGTGTTGAAACCAATTGGGGAACAGCATAGGTTTCTTTATAAAAAATGGGTTAAGACCACAAACTTGAATGGGGCCATGAAGGACTAGAAAGCTACGTAAGAGAGGAAAATTGATATGAAATGTATAAAATATTAAAAGCGTGAGTGCAGGAGAGAAGGGATGGCAATGGGGCAGCAGGTATCCTGCCCCGGCCCACCCTTGTCATTTACAATTTTTATTTTTTCAATCTCATATAACTATGAGACCATAACCACTTTTTAAAATTATTTCATCTTCTATATACTATTTACCAATAAGCAAACAAATTCAATTGAACCCATTTTCTTCAGTTATTGTAAACAGATATTTCAGTGGAGATAAATAATATATTTTTACCTTATATAGATTCATAATTCAGTTCATTCTGGAATTAATATAAGCAATTCGGGATCATTTTTCAGCTCCAACCAAAAAAAGTCCAGTTTGATCTCAAACTGAATTCAATTAATAGAGGAATTAAATCAAGTCAATTATTTCAGTTCTGTTTTAAACATGTCTACTAACACAAAAATCAATTCAATCAACTGAATCCTTCTTGGCTTCAACTAACGCGTTAACAATTGATAATCAGTCTCTAAGCTTTCACATCATAAAGTAACTAACACAAAATAATTCAACTCATTCTAACAAGCTTAAATAAACAACCAAACGTCCACAGAAGCACAAAACCACAACAAATAACCAAGAACCAATTAACACATTCATTTCTTTAACTTAACATCGCTACAATTAACGCATTCATTTGACTCATTCACTTCATGTTCTGTCTTCATTTCTTCCAACAGAGACAATCGTTCAATACATTAATAATTATATATAAACTTACATAAAATCGTGCAATACAAGCTGACAAGACAACCGAATCAGACAAATTAAACAAAAATGGAAGGAATGACAGCAGTGGGGAAGAAGGAAAAGAGAGGAAGAGACAAACCGCGAGTGAGAAGGAGGAGCCGTGGTCCGTGGAGGCGAGCTGCAACAGAGGAAGTTGGAGACTTAAAGACGAGCCGCGAATGAGGACGGTGGAGCCGGCTGTGACAGAGGATTATGGAGTTGAGGCGAGAGCCGGCGATGTGGAGTGCAGGAGGGCCTGGCGAGTAGCGACGGTGGAGTGGGGGAGGTTTAGGAGACGAGTGTGAACTTCTTTTTCATTTTATGGTATTGTCAAATATCCACAAATCCATATCTATTAACACTTATCAAATTCATCCCTGAGAATTATGTTGTCCCTGTATTTCATAATTTTTCATTTATAACCTTATTCTATACAAGGCGAGGCAGGCAATCGGGGCTAGGAGCTATACTCGTCCCTGGTGCAGGGCAGCATACCCTCCAGTCCAAACCCTCCCCTAACCTCAAATCGGGCAAGGTTATGCATGGGTCACAATAGGTCGTTTTACCATTTCTACAAGAAAGGGTGGGCACGATTTGAGACAAAAATATTACAAAAAAATTAAAAAAATATGGATTCCTCAAAACTTTTGATGCTATAGACACTTTATACATGAAATGATGAAAATACCCTTCTTTTTCATTCATTGTTTAAAAGAAAGAAGAAACATCTGTCACTCCTTTCTTCACTGTCCGAAACACCTTTCAACACCCATCTTTTATCTCATGGTTCAATCTTAGAGTTGAAGCTGAGCAACAAGGTAAGACAACTCTCTCTAATCTCTCTCTAAATGACGTTAGAATGTTAAAGTGGGTTGTGATATTTTCATTATTTCGTATTTTCGTATTTTTCAACCACATTATTTAGCTTAAAATAAGAATATGTATGTGAACTAAGCTTAGACATAGTGTGATTTTTGCCAATATTTGCTAAAAATTATAAATCGTAAAGAAAACTGGTATTGCAGGCGAGGGGGAAGAAGACTCGACGTAGTCTGGGTAGATCACTTGAAAAATGTGTCGAGTGTTGGATATGTAAGACCGATGTCGACATGTCGAGGGGTCTTGTCGAGTGTCGAAGGAGTGTGACGAGGTGATTGTCAAGTGTCAAGTGAGTGTGTCGAGTCGAGTGTCAAATGTGTCGATTGTCGGCTGTGTGAAATTTTTTGTCAAGTCTCAAGCATCGAGTTAGATTCCGTCGACATATGTTGAGTGTTTTGGCAGAGTTGTCGTTTTTGTGACCTATTTAAACAATTTCGTAATGATTTTTTATCCACGGACCTTATATGATATGTCTCTATCATGCAAGAGATGAAAACTTTATGCATACTTATTCTTTACAGTGGTTCTTGGATTATGCAAGAGAATGGCGGTTATTTGTACACTGGTGGGAGGGAAAATCCATTGATAATTTGTAGGTCTACTACGTATAATGAGTTGATTGATTATATTAATACTGAAATGGGTTGGCATCTTCGTAAGCATAACATAAGTTTAAAGGTTCAATTTGCTTTTAAGGGTGTTTCGCCATTGTCCTATTGAGACTAACAAAGATGTCTATTTTTTTATACAATATTATTTAGAGGGCCAACAGTCATATATACCACTAATTGTCAAAGTTGAAGATAAGGACAAGCAAAGACAGAGGTCAAAATCCGATGTAGTCTGAAGGCGGCAAAGTTCTTCTCGTCCCTCTTTGTTTTGCTCAGCAAGTGGAAGCAACCAATTAAGTGAGTCTACTTCTGTTTGTGCACAACCGCAATTGAATGATGACATTGACATTGACCTTGAGCAATATTCAGAGCATGCAGGGCATGTGTAATGCTGCAAAACTGAAACATAAATGTTGCTAATATGCTAGAAAATTACTAACAATAAATCTCTAAAACAAAAGAACTTCAATAATGCATCTTATTAAGAAAAGTAACAATCAAAAAATATAAAGAGATATCTAGTTTAATATCTCTTTAATCAGTACAAAATCTGACAGTCTAAAGTTTCAAATACAGTTATAATAAACAAAGGTCATCTTATTACATAATTCCAAAATGAAATAAAGCTTCGAATTCAACCAGCAAGCCCAATTATTAACTTCTAAGACTACTCTACAAAATGTTAGGGATGAGAGATGAGTCATCAACTCGATAAGTGAAATCATACACAACCATTTAGTATCTTAAAATAATTATAAAAACATCATATAATTCATAGTTTAATATTTCAAATCCAAAATCATATCTTAATAACAACAGAATCATAAGCACTTATAACATTTAAGATCAAAGAAACCATTCAATATTATTAAAGATTAGAAAACATTCATCGACTCATGTCACATAGTGTCACCTGTAATCCTAGTAACCCGACCCAAAATTCAGACAATAATGTCACCTGTAATCCCAGTGACCCGACCAGAAAGTCGTGTGTATACTAATACTACAGTTGGGTTTAGAATTTAGAGTTCATAACGGTATTCAGATACTACGGACAATGAGTCAAAATATTTCAAAACCATGACAAATAACACAATACTCAAAGTACATATTCCAATAACTTTTCATAGATAATAATAAGGTCATCAAAATATCAAAGCTTATAAAAAAAGTCAAGGAAAAATTTAACATATATTCAGATTTTTTCATAAAAAAATAGTTTGTTAAAACTTCCTTTCACAAAAACAGTTTTTAAAGTAAAAGTGGTTTTTTTTAGCATCAATCAAATGTTTTGCTAAAACTCTAATTCCATAATTTGGATTGTAAAACAAAAAATAATTCATATAATAGCAAATAAAAAAATATTTCATAATGTATCAAGTCATTCATTAAGAAAACGTTACACTTTAATCACAGTACATGTATGATGTTACTTACCTTGATCGATCCAAAAAGAAAAATATCCTAGCTGTTACTCATTCAACGATTGTCCTAAGACATAACCAGAAAATGTTTTGATAAAATGATAAACTCAACACCTAAATGTGCTACAAAATTCCCTTAAAAATTTATAGACAAACCGCTCTGTCTAAGTCTCATTCCCTGAACAGAGGTGATTCCAAAACTACAACACATGCTAGAATCTGCAGTTGTGGTCTCTGAAGTCATCTAGCGGCCACGATCGAAGTTGTGGGTCGATGAACATTGCAATCACTGCCAAACTCATGGCCATAGACCATCCTTGAATCCGCCAGCATATCATTCGTTTTGATGTTCGATTGTCGGAGAGCTATAAGAAAAAGTTTAGGACAAAACTTTAACTACAAAATCTCTACAGGATCAGAGGGTGGAACAAAGGAGACGTCATTGGATTTGAAGAGGGCTAGTGACAACGAGTCTAGGGGTGGTCGTGTTGTTTGTCAACCCGCGACTTCAATCATTGCTGGTGGCGGGTAGCGACTGACGTCTGACGGTAATTTTTAATTTCTTATTTTATTATTCAGAATTTGGGACGAAAAGGGGTTGGGGATGAGATTTTGTCATGACCCCTTTCCCTTCAGAATCAGCTAGACGCAATCGAAGAAAACTAGAGTGCAACGGCTGTATAGGTGCAGCCTTAGGGGATGGGAACATTATGTAGAGAATTGTAATATAAGCTTCACTTAGATCAATTGATTAAATACTGGCTTCAGAAGAGATTTTAAGGAGTTTTAAGAGTAGTTCTATTAAGACCCCATTTTTTATCTCATTAGCCCCACATCTTATTTTAATAAGGACAAAACTATAATTTAGACAATTTCTCCCCAAACTCAAATTAAATTTTACATTGGTTTATGGTAAGCTTAATTAAATTCACATTTAATCTTTAATTAACTTTCTCTTTTTATCTTATCTACTTCTTATTTGATACAAGGTTAATTAAATGATGAAATTATCATTTAATTTTTAGTTAAATTACTATTCAATCTTAATAGTCTTTAATTTTGTTTTCAATCTTTGTTTACTATCAATTATACATAAAATAGAAAAAAGTGATGGTCTTAATAGTAATCAATAAGTTATCGTGTATTAATAAATTATTCAAGCTTATATTAAAAAAATAATCAATGAAATATTTCTTAGGGAGAGAGAGAAAAATGGATGACTTCATATGCATTGGATTAGTGACTGAAATTTAAAAAGAAAGAAAGAAAAAATGATTTTAATAAATTTGAGAAGAAAAATTATAGAAATGGAAGAGAGAGATGTGGAGGGCGTGTATGAGAGAGGGAAAGGTGGGTTTGGTCATTGATTATATAGAAGAGAAAGTAAGAAAAATGATAAAGATATATAAGGAAAAAGTAAGAGTTTTTGTTAAATTAATTACCTGAATATTAATTATCTTAAGTGTTATACTTTTATTATAATTATGTTCTTATTTAATGGGGAGATGGGGGTTAATGAGATAAAAAAAATGAGGGTCGAATAGAACTACTCGAGTTTTAATTACACAATTGAAATATAGGCTGGGCGGAGAAATTGCCAATCTCTAATAATAGGAGTTTCACAAGATAGGCCGACTAATGGGCTAGCCAAGAGGCACGACTATAGAGTAGGCACGACAATGAAGCAGTGGTCAATCAAACAAAATGGGCCGTTGAACATGTAAATAAAAATGGTATAGGCCAAAATGAGGTTGCTTCTAACTAACACAATGCACGCCAGATGGCCAAATGTAGTGAACACTTGGCTAAGAAGTTAAAAGTATCCAATGCAATAGTAGTATGTGTTTTAGGCGGGAAGAAATTTATCCCGCATAAGACTACACCAGGGGTATTACGAGGGTTGCATCAATAGTAAAGAATATCATGAGTGGAATGGCTTGGAGGTGTATGGTTGGCGTCAGCAGCAGCAGGAAACATTTCAGACCAGTGGAATTTAGAACCCCACCCACAGCGTCATATAACATCCAAAAGAATTTGTTCAATCGCCTTGGATAGCGCTGTTGCTATAATTGAAATAGGGTGTAAAGGACGAAAAAATTTTAGGAGCAACCGCTGTCTCGAAGATAATAGGAGAAGAGAGGGGGGTGATACCTTAAACTTTTTGTCTTTCTTAACTCATGGCCTGCAGCTGCGTTAATAGCGCATTGATGATGAAGGGATGAGGCAGATGGTGTAAGTAATCCGACGGTAGAACACATTGAAACATCTTTTGTAGAGAAGATCTTGCTATCTTAAACAATGGAATAGGGAAAACGGTTGTGGATATGATGGAAATGCATGATCTTAGCAATGGGAGGCAGAATGGTGTAGACAGCGACAAGGACGAAGAGTAGGAAAAAGCTAAGCCACGTGATGGGAAAAAGCAACGCAACAGTAAATGGATGAATTTTCGGTAAGTACTGCCATTACGAATTGGTAGTAGTGAAGAACCCGAACGGATGGTAGTTGTGTTACCCTTGGCTGAACAACTCGTAAAAGGTATTGACTACGAGTATGCGATGACGTACGTAATGGTGGGAATTAGATGTATAAAAATAGTTTGTCGGGCATGGGTTGAACTCAATGGATCAGAGTGAAAAATGCTAATTCTTTCGCATGGGACTCGTATAAAGAAAAAGATAAAGTGTCCGTAGTTGCTGACAAGTTGTCAATGTCACAATGTTGTATCTCATTGTGTGGTTTAACTTATTTGTGTTACAAGTAAGTAAAGTATTTGTTTTTTGTTTTTCGTTTTTTTTTCAGCATTAGATATGCAGGAAGGAAAAGATATGGACAATGCGAGAGGCGGACGTGCGGAGAGGGGTGGGGGGGGTGGGGGTGGGGTGGTGGGGGGGTTAAAATCGATCGATTCCAAGGTGAAAATATGGATTATAATGCTTTAACATGCACAAACCGACTATTGTAAATGACGATGTAATAGTATAATCATGCATCGGTAAACAATTAATTGGTAGGTCATTAAAAGTATGAGGGAGATGTGGCAGACATTAGGCACCACTGAGAAGGAGAGGTATGTTTCTTATGTTAATGACGTAGAATGGTTTGGGGGGGTTAAAATCGATTCCAAGGTGAAAATATGGATTATAATGCCTTAACGTGCACAAACTGACTATTGTAAATGACGATGTAATAGTACAATCATGCATCGATAAGCAATTAATTGGTAGGTCATTAAAAGTATCAGGGAGATGTGGCAGACATTAGGCACCACTAAGAAGGAGAGGTATGTTTCTTATGTTAATGACGTAGAAATGGTACAATTAGAAGGATGTAATCGTGACCAACGGGACAGTAAACAACAACGACAACAAAGTTCTTTCTAGACACGATGCAATCCCTATCGATTCCACCATTTCGTATCAAAGTTATCAACAGCATAGAAAGATGCGGTGGAGGAAATTGGGTTTGGTAATCTGCTACATTTAAGGAGGGGGACACTGAGGAATAGATTGTGTGCGAGGCTACTCAATACCTTCGATCAAGCAACGAGGCTGTTGGAAGTTGATAGAAACTCTATACTTTTAAGCCCTTTCCGTTTTGAAGAAACTATGGGAATATGAGATGGTGGAATGCCAATACCTTTTACAGGAAACGAGATACAAGTGATAGATCTTCGACATAAATTTAGCAACAGGGGAAGGGGAGTTTTGGTTTGCAAGGTGGAGGAATTGCTTGGGGGAGAGAAAGATGCGGGGGAAGACTTCAAGGTGGCATTTGTCTTATATGCTATGGCCATTTTGTTGTGCCCGATAGTAGGACTATCAGTAGATCTAATGTACCTACATGCAGTGAGAGATGTGCACCAAATCAAACTTCATAACTGGGCCACATATTACTTTTACAAACTGGTAGAAGTTGTACGTTAGTTCAAGGCAAACAAAACGAAATATATCGTCAGCTATGTACTATACCTCAAGGTAACTGGTATTGTTAAAGGATGTTAGTTTATATAACTTCTTACAGTGATGGTACGAAACGTGTGAATAGGTTTACGTTTTAGAAAAATACATGGATGTCCAGATGGAAGCAATACAATATATTTTGAATTTACAATACAATTTTGTCGAACTTCCAACTAACACACCTAATGGCAATTTCCATATTCTGTGTGGCTGACCAAAATGTCATGTGGTTTAATGAAATATGCTGTTGGAATACATTCGCAATTATCGAGGAAAGCATGGGAGGCGAGGGTGGATAGGTCAACCTATCATATCGTGGTCGGGGAAGGACATATGTAGAGCAGTACGGAGATTCATGAGGCGCAGGGAAAGTAAGGTAAATGCTTCATGTGTAATCTGCTGCAATGAAGTTGGACACCATGTTTTTAATTTTAAATATGACCACATTTGCATTGCCATATGTGGGAGACAGAAGAGTTTTAATAGAAATATGTATAATTAAACCATCGCCTTAAATTATATAATGTATGTTTGCAAGAATAGTAGGGAGGACTAAAAAACATAATAGCAAACAAAAGAGAAGAAGAGAAGTGTCGATAGCATGATGATGAAGTAATGAATCATGTAGGAGGATAGAGAACAGTTTGGACTGCGTTGTTGCACGAGACAAGAGGTGGGAAGCTGTATTGATGTCAACATATGACATGGTCAATAAAGTGTACCAAATGGTAAATCAGATGGCTCAGAAGAAAGATTCATTGGACATCAAGAAAAATAACATGGAAGATGATGGGAATGGTATTGAAATCGGATGTGGGACTGATGTGGCTTTGGAAATCAAAGGAGACAAATTGGGGAAACAACACTTGGTTCATAGGAAATGCCAACATGACAAAGATAGTAGATATGGGTTAGACATAAAACCCACACCAGCTACCTGGGCAAAAGACAGACGAAATGATAGTGCTAAAAATAAAGGTCGAATAGCACATAGGTAAAAGTACGCTGAAAAAAAGTCCTATGAAACAGAGGGTGAATCGGGAACCAAAGGCAATGTTCATGGCTATGGGGCACCCGAAAATAAAGGAGGGTTGTTACAAGCATATAACAGGGTGCCACAGACAGATTTTGTCATTGACGTATTAAAGGCATTGAAGTTGATCGAGGGCGATCATTATGTAAATTGAATATTACTTTACATGGGGTATCCAATAACGCAAAGGCAAAACAGCACAAGGAAGATACACGAATAAGGAATGATGCTGGGGGGCCAAATGTCACAATGGAAGAGATGATCTTGAATAAGGCAACAGATAGAGGGTACGATGTTGTTGTGAAGAAAGAGCTGACAAATGCTGCAGTGAAGGAGGATGCCAACGATCGCAATTGTAAGCGGTTAGATGGAGGTGAAGAATCTTTTGATAGCATGAAACAACTGTCAAGATAGTACAAGTATGTATGTTATAATCTATTACTTTGAAGTGCATAACGTAAAAAGGTTGTACGTGAATACGAACGAAAGGAGATGTATGGAAGAAGGTACACTTCAATTGTTTGAGGGAGTGATGGTGAGTCCATTTGCAAGTTAAGGATGTCAATGACTGTGTTGTCATAGGTATTTGTTAACTGAAGGTAGAAAAGAAATGACCAAACAAAATTTAAACTTCAACCAGCCTTTGGTAGAGAAACTAGGCCACGAAGTAGGAATATTGAATGAGACTGACATATTTATTTGGGTCTCTACAAGGTCAAACTAAGGAAATGCCAGTAATGTACATGGACATATCTTCGACGTAGAGGAGTAGTGGGCTAAAATGTTTCACAAAAAAGGGTAAACAAAAGCGATTTGTGCATAGGGCAAGCCCAAAGGTTTGCGCGTGTGGCAGTAGAGGGAAGAGAGGGCTTTGGGTAAGGCCATACATCGTTCCACAACCAGTGTCTAATGAGGAACTAAAGATAATTGAATTTGTTATGAACTCTTCGAATGAGGCTACGTGAGTATAAATTTTTAGAAGTTTACGTTACAATTACACGACGAGACATGTTACTACATTTTCGATAGTAATAATATGAACCATGGTTTTATTATATTTTTTGGTAGGGAGATACTGATCAGATATCATAAAACACATGCAACGAGGACAAACATGCATACATTATGGCCAAAGGCATGGGTTGACAACATGGTATGCAAACAGAAACAACATTTGTGGTCAAAAAATGAAATGAGTAAATAGTGGAACAATTTTCCAAGAGGAAAAAAAAGTACCAATGCTTACCAGTATATGGTTATGAGTGGTTATTGACTACTTCAATAACAACACCATATATATATTTCTATCTTATGCGTGGGTTATAGACGTCTACGGTGAGCTAATGGCTGTTGAACGTAACTTACAGCGCATAGATGGCAACACAATGTGGTACTTGCCACTTGGGTTTTTAGTAAGTATAGTACTAATATTGACATAACAAAGTTGAATAACAAGTTGTGAAGTGCAACAGTTAATGATTGTGACTGGGATGGGCATGAATTTATGTAAGAAGCAGTTAGGGGAGTAGCGACCCTTGATGCCAAAAGGTTGGAGACGGGCAGCCACTATAGGAGGAGCTATATACGCAACTTGCACAGGTGTACTGAGGTAATTATGGGATGGAACTTAATACACATTCTTAACACAAAGACTATGTTAAGGACAAATGCATTACATATAGTGCTAAAGGTTGACTTCCCAACTGGGGGAATATGATGTTGAAAAGCCCTATTAAGGTTATAGAACATAAATTCATAAAAGTTGCTAAGGGAAAATGTAACTTAAGAGAAGATAAGAACAAAAGGTAACCATGATTGAAGACCTGGGAAATGTTAGCTTTTTTGGCTCATATGAAGTTTTTTAAAGATCCCACATCGATTAGCTTCTAAAATGTGGGTCTCTTGAAGGCTTATAAAAGAAGCCTTATGGGAAATTGTTTTGTGTCCCAAGAAAAATATTCTCCACCCCCTAAAGTTGTAAGGTCTCGCAAATAAGACCTCATAGTTTAAGGGCCTTTCCGTAAGGACCTTAAAGTTTGTAATATTTGTTTTTCCCCCTTTTATTTTGGGTATTTGTAGTATTACCCAATTGTTTGGGTAATTATAGTTTGACCAACTATTTGGGTAATTGCAGTTTGACCCAATAGTTGTGGAATTTGTATTGTGGCCCAAAAGTTTGTAATTCTCTTTGAAGATAGTGGAAAGTTTCTTCAGCGGCGCCCGAGGACGTAGGTACTTATACCGAACCTCGTTAAATCCTGGTGTGTATTCTATTTCTGCATTGTGGTTGAGTGGTTGCCTCTTTAATTGCTATTATATTCAATTATCTGGCATAGTTGTGGTTGTGCATTTGGTTGTTCTATTGGTTATCGCTTCCGCTTGTGCATAACAATTGGTATCAGAGCCGAAGGTTGTGGGTAGTTAGTGGCTATTTCATTGAAGCACTTACTACTGTTCTGGGCTGTTGATTTTGGATTGCTAGTTATTGAATATAATAGTTTGTTTGGGGCTTGGTTATTGGTGATTTGTGTATCGAGCTTGTTTGTGAGAGGTAGTAATGGCTTCATCATCTACTGTATCTGAGAAGACAGTGACTGTGACAAATGCAAAAATAGATGTTGAAAAATTTGATGGCCGAAATAATTTCGGCTTATGGCAGAGTGAGGTGGTGGACGGGTTGTATCAGCAGGATTTGGATATTGTTCTGGAAGAAACAAAACCAGAAGATATCAGTGCAAGAGATTAGGACAGGCTGAATATAAAAGCTTGTGGGTTGATTCGCTCTTGTTTGTGTAGAGAACAAAAGTATCCGTTCACTAAGGAGACATCTGCAAACAAATTGTGGAAGGCGCTGGAAAACAAATATATGAAGAAAAGCAATGAGAATCGGCTGTATCTATTGAAGAGATTGTTCCGTCTCCAGTTGAAACCAGGCACAAGCATCAGTTCTCATATTGATGAGTTTAATAAGTTAATTGCTGATTTGTTAAACTTAGATGAAACCTTCAAAGATGAGATGAAGGCTATGCTATTGATTGGCTCACTTCCGGATGAATTAGATCATTTATGCATTACTCTTATCCATGGGAAAGATAAACTGTCTTTTGAAGAAGTTTGTTCTGCTTTGTTGAATTATGAAATTCGTAAGAAAGACCAAAGGGAACATAGGGATGAGTCAGTAGATGCATTGACAGTGAGAGGGCTTAGTCATAGTAGAAAACCAGAAAAAAGGGGAAAATCTTTGTCGAGGGGTAGATTAGAAAAAGATGAGTGTGCCTTTTGTCGTGAGAAAGGGCATTGGAAGAAAGATTGTCCTAAGTTGAAAAAGAAAGATAAAGGCAAGGCTGTTTCTGATGCATGTGTTGTTGAGCGTGAGGATGATAGTGAGTCATGTATATGTCTAGCTGGTCACCCATCCACTTCTGGTTCTGATGAGTGGATTATAGATTCGAGTTGTACTTATCATATGTGTCCACATCGAGATTGGTTCTTTCAGTTTGAGGAGCTTGATTGTGGAGTTGTGTATATGGGTAATGATGATATTTGTCATACTGCTGGGATAGGTTCGATCCGTTTAAGGAATCATGATGGATTGACTAGAGTTCTGACAGATGTTCGGTATGTACCGAAGTTGAAGAAGAATCTCATCTCTTTGGAAGTCTTAGAATCTAAAGGCTGTGGTATATCTATTCGAGATGGTATTCTGAGGTCATTTCAGGCGCTCTTGTGGTATTGAAAGGCACTAGGAGAAACAACTTGTATTACTATAATGGTAGTACAGTTACTGGATCAGCGGCTACGGTTTCTGATAATGTTGCAGATTCAGAGATTACGAGACTGTGGCATATGCGTTTGGGACATACAGGTGAGAAAGCCTTATTCAGTTTGGTGAAACGAGGCTTATTGAAAGGTGCAAAGACTTACAAGCTGGATTTCTGTGAGCATTGTGTTCTGGGAAAGTAGAAGAGAGTGAAATTTGGCATCGCTATTCATAATACCAAGGGTATTCTTGATTATGTTCACTAAGATGTGTGGGGACCTACGAAAACAGCATCGATTGGAGATAGGCACTACTTTGTTACTTTTGTTGATGACTTTTCCAGAAGAACTTGGGTGTACTGTTTGAAATCAAAAGATGATGTACTCCGTGTTTTCCTTAAATGGAAAAAGATGATTGAGACACAGACTGGTAAGAAGATCAAGCATCTCAGAACAGATAATGGTGGTGAGTATTGCAGTGATCAGTTTTTGAAATTGTGTCAAGATGAAGGTATTGTACGTCATTTTAATGTTAGAGGTACACCACAGCAGAATGGGGTGGCAGAACGCATGAACCGGACATTGCTGGAGAAAGTTCGGTGTATGTTGTCCACTGCTGGGTTGGGCAAAGAGTTTTGGGCTGAGGCTGTGACTTATGCATGTCATCTCATTAATCGTCTACCTTCAGCTGCTATTGATGATAGAACTCCATTGGAGGTATGGTCTGGACAACCTGTTTCTGATTATGATTCTTTCCATGTTTTTGGTTCTCCTACATATTATCATGTGAAAGAATCTAAGCTGGATCCTAGAGCCAAGAAAGCGATTTTCATGGGATTTGCTTCTGGAGTAAAAGGATATCGTCTTTGGTGTCCTAGTTCGAGGAAGATTGTATCCAGCAGAGATGTGACATTTGATGAGTCTTCAATGTTGAAAAAATCAGAAAACTAGACAAAGGTGAATGGTACTCCACAGCAGGTGGAGCATACTCAGCAGCAGGTGGAGTTTGAAACGACGACATTGAACCCAGTTAGATCTGTTGAGACAGATGATGGTACTCCTATGACAGAGGGAGATTTGGGAGATGATGGTGAGGGTTCTACTCAGGAACCTCAACAGCAACAAGAATCTCTTGCAATTGATAGGCCAAGACGTGAGATTCGCAGACCTGCTCGATTTGCTGATATGGTGGCCTATGCACTTCCAATTGTAGATGCTGATGGTCCTTCCACTTATAGAGAGGCAGTCAGATGTTCTGAAATTGATGAGTGGAAGACAGCTATGAGGGAAGAGATGCAGTCTCTTCAGAAGAATGAAACTTGGGAGCTAGCTCAACTACCGAAAGGTAAAAAGGCAATTGGGTGCAAATGGGTATATGCAAAGAAAAATAGATTTTCTGACAAGAATGACGTCTGCTACAAGGCAAGGTTGGTGGCTAAAGGCTACGCTCAGAGGGAAGGAATTGACTACAATGAGGTATTTTCTCCAGTTGTGAAACATTCTTTCATTAGAATTTTGTTGGCCTTGGTAGCTCAGATAAATATGGAACTAGTTTAATTGGATGTAAAAACTGCATTTTTACATGGTGACTTGGAAGAGGAAATCTATATGACTCAGCCAGAGGGATTCAGCGTTGCTGGTAAGGAAAACTTGGTTTGTAAACTGAAAAGATCGCTTTATGGTTTGAAGCAATCTCCCAGACAGTGGTATAAGCGATTTGATCAGTTTATGATGGGTCAGAGGTACACAAGAAGCAAATTTGATAATTGTGTGTATTTTCATAGGCTACATGATGGTTCTTTTATTTATCTACTCTTGTATGTTGATGATATGTTGATAGCTTCGACGAATGTCGAAGAAATTGCAAAGTTGAAGACTCGGTTGAATCGAGAGTTTGAGATGAAAGATTTGGGTGAAGCTAAGAAGATTCTTGGCATGGAGATTAGCAGAGATAGAGGGAGAAGCAAGATTTGTTTGACTCAGAAGCAGTATCTGAAGAAGGTATTACAACGGTTTGGCATTACAGAGCAGTCAAAACCTGTAAGTACCCCACTTGCTCCTCATATGAAGCTCAGTGCATCTTTATCTCCTAGTACAGATGAGGAACGAGAGTATATGTCTCGAGTTCCATATGCTAATGCAGTTGGTAGCCTGATGTATGCTATGGTGTGTACGAGACCCGACATTTCACATGCAGTTGGAGTTGTGAGCAGGTATATGCATGATCCTGGTAAAGGACATTGGCAAGCAGTGAAATGGATTTTACGGTATTTGTTGAGAACCGTAGATGTTGGCTTAGTCTTTGAGAGAGATGATACATGTGGTCAGTATGCTATTGGTTATGTTGATTCAGATTATGCTGGTGATTTGGATAAACGTCGGTCGACAACCGGTTATGTGTTTACTCTTGCAAGAGCACCAGTGAGTTGGAAGTCTACTTTACAGTCTACAGTGGCTTTGTCTACTACAGAGGCAGAGTATATGGCAATGACAGAGGCTGTGAAGGAAGCTATTTGGCTACAGGGATTACTGGATGAATTGGGAATTGGGCAGAAGAAGATTACTCTTTATTCTGACAGTCAGAGTGCTATTCACTTAGCTAAGAATCCAGTGTTCCATGTTCGTACGAAGCATATTGATGTTCGGTATCATTTTGTGCGGGAGATCATTGATGAAGGGAGAATCTTACTTCAGAAGATTGGGACTGCCGAGAATCCCGCAGATATGTTGACTAAGGTTGTGACAGCGATCAAGTTCAGTCATTGTTTGGACTTGATCAACATTGGGCCTGTTTGACTGCGCCATTGGGCGCATTTGGAGGCGTTGCAGTTGTGATAGAGAATGTGGGGAAAAGAAAAAATTTGTGATGGGTCGGCATATTCGCCAAGGTGGAGATTTGTTAGCTTTTTTGGCTCATATGAAGTTTTTTAAAGATCCCACATCGATTAGCTTCTAAAATGTGGGTCTCTTGAAGGCTTATAAAAGAAGCCTTATGGGAAATTGTTTTGTGTCCCAAGAAAAATATTCTCCACCCCCCTAAAGTTGTAAGGTCTCGCAAATAAGACCTCATAGTTTAAGGGCCTTTCCGTAAGGACCTTAAAGTTTGTAATATTTGTTTTTCCCCTTTTATTTTGGGTATTTGTAGTATTACCCAATTGTTTGGGTAATTATAGTTTGACCCAACTATTTGGGTAATTGCAGTTTGGCCCAATAGTTGTGGAATTTGTATTGTAGCCCAAAAGTTTGTAATTCTCTTTGAAGATAGTGGAAAGTTTCTTCAGCGGCGCCCGAGGACGTAGGTACTTATACCGAACCTCGTTAAATCCTGGTGTGTATTCTATTTCTGCATTGTGGTTGATTGGTTGCCTCTTTAATTGCTATTATATTCAATTATCTGGCATAGTTGTGGTTGTGCATTTGGTTGTTCTATTGGTTATCGCTTCCGCTTGTGCATAACAGGAAATTCTCTAGGTAACAGGGTAATGGATTAGCCACATCCCTGCACACGATGCATGGATATGGTGAACAACAATGGTAATCAAACATAAAAGAACCAACATAATAACATAGAGCATGTTGATCATGTAAAGTAGCAAACCGTAATAAGAACATTTATAGATAGAGGATGCATGATTGCCATATATGGCATTGAACTTGCAAGGCTTAGTATTGTGACCAACGCTTATTAAATTGTAACAAATTTTTTTGCCAACGTTTGATGGATCCAACCATTGGGTTGCCATGATAATATGGGTTGTGACGAATAAGGCGGAAGTATGGGACTCAATGCGGTCAAAGAGGCGCACAAAAAGCAACGAGATAACGGCTTGGAGAATTATAGGTGTCGCATTTGAATTATATATAAGTCAGTATAGAAACAACTATCATTGTGTTCGTAGCACATAAGGTTAACTGAACACATCATTTTTATTGTGTAGTTGCATTCCCTATATGTGCTGCTTGTAGATAAGCTGCCCCAAGTGGGGGATGGGAACCTGAGATTTACAAAGTTCAGCATATGTACAAGTGAAGAAGTACCAGAGCAGCATAATTCATATGACTACGGGAAATACATGATGAAGTTTATAGAGGTAGTGGGATCATTGTTGTCCCTTCCAACGGTGGTAAGAAGACATGTTGTAGACACCTAAAACACATGAATTATACGAGACAATAGGATTTGTCTGCTTAACATTATACCGATAAAATACAGGGGCATTCAGATGCAACACACCTAAAGATTTTACTGAAACTGGTGTTGTCCCTTCAGAACCTTGCAAGGGCAAACGTGTTAAAAAGGACAGAGGCAGAATTTGAAACCATGAGTTTGATAGACATGCAAGAGGCCCAAAGGTAAAAGAGGTAAGCACCACTACGTAGAGATACAGTTACAAATGAAGTTGCTAAAAAAACGATGGAGTATAAAAGAAGTGGTATAGCTTGGGGTGGCGAATTGTGAGTGTAAGGGTCAAAGCCTGTAATGTTAACCCAAACTCGATGTGGTCATTTGTAATACTGAATGGATCACAGTTAGGATATTGTCAAGTGCACGAATGATTTTGGTGGGAACTGATTTGATAACAGCAGCAATAGAAGGCATTTTTTGAAAGAGAAAAGCAATTTGTTTTCATGATTATTCTAAAGTACTAGCCATGTAACGTGAATGTTATGGAATGGAAGGAAGCTAATATGTAAAGGTTAACGTTTAGAGCAAATATTCCAAGGATTACAACATATATGGACTACTAATCACGAAGAGTGGTGTTGTTGGGCCAATATTGCCAGCCATATGGTCGACATAGGCAGATGTGATTGTTGACCAACCAAGGCCAGGCCCCAAAAACGAAAGACTGGTTCAAGACCCTTGCAAAATAGTAGTGCAATTGTATGGTTTATATTACTATAACTATGCTATGTCAATCATCCAATACGCAAAATGGTCGGCCGATATATTGGATGAAGGGATGAAGGGGTTAGGTGGTTTGTTTATCATTGCATCGAAGCTAATTATATCAACTGTTATTTTCTAATGAAAACACAAACTTTCTATAAAGTTGGATTCTTCAATAGGAAAACCTCAATATTACATTAATTAATACAATCAATAAATTTAATCTCTTGTAAATATAATATGGATTATATTAAAGTCTGGTTAGTTATGGCAAATTACTTGTCTCCAAACAAGGCGTCCAACAAACCTTGTCTAATTAAAGGCATGTAAATGTGATAGGTACTTGAAGAATCTAGAGAGTGTGAAGGTGTCGATGCAATTGCCATGTCTAGAAGAAATGCGTATACATATGGAAACTTATATGTGAGTGAACCATTTATATGAAGTAGCCATCACATACAGAAATTTACGTCCATATATCTGGCCATCAACAACTTGTATCAACGCCTCGCCCAAGCGAAAAATTACATACGTCACTGGTTATTACTGTGGGTGGTGCAAATGTAACAAATTAACAAATGATATAATATGACAACTTGAAGAGGGAGAAACAGGTGGGCAATAGAAGAAATTGTATATATATATCATAGAAATTGTAAATATTTATGTGAGAATAAAACTTCCGCCTTCTGTGGCAAGGACGAAAATATAGCCAAGCCCTAACTTAATAAGAGAAACACAATAACCTTATGTTGGAGCAGTAAATAACTAACATCCTATGCACTAAAAAAATAAATAAATAATGAAAGGACAGAGGGCAAAAAACAGAAACAATGCAGCAGATCAATCATCAAGGCTGTTGCTACCCTCGCTGCTGACAACTTCGCCTTGGTCAATCTGAACCAGACGTTCCTCCGCTCATTAGGCACGAGCTTGGTGACGCTGCTTGGTCAAAAGTTGTTTGTGAACATGTCATCGCTTAAGCTCATGCTTCTCTTGACGAAGTTCACGATCTTCGATTGTGCATTTTCTGAAATGGCAAACGACAATATGTTCCTCATGCAATTGGTAAAAAGTAAACATATTTGCCAGATCACCATTAGATTCGATGAACATGGTATAGCCGTTCCACAGAAAATGAACCCAAAGCTGAAGTTGCCTGCAGTAATGGACTTCAAGTTCTGGAATTATTGAAGATATGGCCATGACAATGTTGTATAAGGACACAAGTTCGGAGTCCACTCCTTGTCGAAGTGGGAAAAACCCATGGCCCAGTACATGGAAGTTGATGTCAAATCTATACATGCTGCTGCTTGTTTCATTACACACGAATTTCGAAGTTAGTCTCCGTAAATTAACATAACCAAATACTAAAAAAAGGAATACAATTGCCTAAACCATCTATGGTAGAGGAAACAAACCCACCCAAGCTGGTTGAACCCAAAACGATATTCGTGAATGCAAAAGCCATGTAGTTCATGTTCGAATGGTGTGAAACATGTTGAGGGGAAGAATAATCCTTTTCTCTGAACGAAAGCTAAGGGAAAACATGGACTGAAGCCACATAACTACAAAAGTGTGTTACAAGGTTGTTTTTGTATTAAACATTACAGTTCAATTAAATTCCTTTAACATTACTGAAAATCAGAATGACAACATAACTTAATGCACATGTGAAATTTGATGCGGAATATCTATACAATATGACTAAATATGCGTAAGCCAATTACCAAAGGCTGATGTACTTGAAAAGAATGAAATTAGATTGCCGTAAAACAATGAAAAAATGCAAACACCAAGACTGTATAGACTAACTAATTTATGAAGCCAACATACTGATAAATACAAGTCCTTACACTTATGATATAGGAGCAGATGCTGTTGCTTACTATCTATGTTGGTAAGATGGCTATCGGCTGATAGCAAGGTGGCACAAGGACATTTAAATATGATTGTTAAATGAGAAGGGATGGGAAGAGACATGGATACCTTCAAGAAGGCATCTAGGAAATGGTAAAGACATTGATCAATTCAGTTTGGTAAATGAAAAGGGGGAGTGACGATTTGTCTCTGAGATAAATGTCACTTCCTGTTGCCATTATTGTTGCATTCGCCCTTGGAATATATGGTCCAGTACCCAACTGATATAACAAACTTGGATGCCTAAAGGCCCAACCAATACAAAAATGCAATGTTCACAAGGGAGCCCACTACGACCAGTCAGGTAGAGAGAGTAAACCTAACCCATTTTCGCCTGGCTGATAGTTACTCACCTCCTACATTATGGGCTGAAAAACCTCTTTTGTATAGACAAGCACACGGGTATGTTGGGATAAGTTATCCATTTCACCTGATGACAAAGTGTTGTATCAGCAACCTGATTACGATGTCTACCAAAACCAATATGTCAGAAATTTATTTCAGAAACTTGCAAGAGGTAAGACAAAAAAATCAATTAACCATAACACTTCAAAATAATAAATTCCATGTCAGCTGAAACAATGCTACAAAGAAGAGATAGTTTTTGTTTATGCAAGTTTGTGTGAGTGGTCTAAAGCGATATGTTCACACTAATTTTTTGACTTAAGCAAAGAAAGGTTCTATGTAAAAAATGTAACTTCATTTGTCAAAATCAATACAAAACTTATGACTGTGGACAATCCACGGCCACTAGGTTCTTCCAAATACAAAATTTTCTAAAATTGACCCCCTACACAATCATCTATGCAAAACCTAATCAATGAGAATAAGCTTAAGTTAAACGTTAACAACTTTTTACATGCATTTCCAAACCAAACTCGTCGACTCTAGACAAGATGTCAGATCAACGACTCAACAGAAGAATATTGAAGTATATAATCGTTAAATGTGAGGGAAACATTTGTATGACCATGATTTAAATGACAGCAAAATCCGAATACATAACAACAATATAAACTTTCAAACATATTTAAATCAACTTGCTTATGATAGGCAATAGTTAATGTGTTTTATGCCTGATAATCTATCATAAAATAGATTCCTCACAAGCAAGGCATGGTTCGTCTAGAGATGCCGATATCAATATGAATATTCAAAGTCTGAAGCGATGTCAATTACAACAATCCATTTCCTGGTTCCTTCCTTTGCAACACCTGAAAAGATCATAGGACTATAGGGGACAAGCGTCTAATGCATAAATTCTGAAATCATGGCAACTGCTAAGCAGATATTTAATTTGAAATATAATTTCCACAGGTATCTAAAAGTACTAAAAACAAACAACAAAGGCAGATTTCACTGTAATTAACGTAACTATGTCATTGATAGAATTTAACGAGGCTACGATGGACAAACTTGCATTTGTGCCTGGATAGATGTGGTACTTCGATTGGGAATTTCTAACACTTGTTTCTAGCCTCGTATAAGCGAAAGTATACCACACGATTTCTCCACAATGACTGCCTATTAATTTCTAAAGTTGACAAAACTGGAAATTGGTGATGACCGTTATACTATACAAATGCCACCTGCAAACATTTTAATCATGCTCCAATACAATAGTCCAAAATGCAATTAGAAGTTTTTAGATGTGTTCACAATCATCATAGTTGTACAACATTTGAAGTAATAACGTAATAGACCTAACATGTGCCATCTAAAGGCACTTCATGTGCGTTTTCCCAATGCTGGATGCTGAAAATAGGGACTGCTCCATAGGTCAGACAACCACACGTAACCTCTTTTACAACCTTTCCAAATTATAAAGTCAACCAAAAACCTACTCAATATAGACGTTTGATCCTAATTCATTTAACTTTATAAATTGCAACACAATGAGAAAAAGAAAAGGAAGGATAAAAAGGTTATATTTTGTTTACTAATCGGATTGGATGAAAATATCACATTGATTCAATGCCAAATTAGAATAGGTACTTTACAAAAATTGTCTATGCTTAAAAGAAAATGAAAACGAAGAGTAATAGAGGTGGTCTGTCTATCTGCTTACTATACTATAATCATAATTGAAACTGCATTGGCACCTCCAATAATGTGAGATATATATACATATATACATACATATATATACATACATACATATATGTGTATATATATATATATATATATATATGCATGTATATGTATCTGCACATCCAACAATATGATATATATATATCACATTCTGCATCACATGAACATAGTTACTAACGTTTTTAACTGTAATGGTCTAACAGTGCAGCAACAAGATTGTGCTTAGATTTATCATTTGGAACGATCGTAACCTTCGGTGCTCTTACATAGAGCAACAGGGTTTTTCAAACCATCATCCCTTGACACTGTTGCTATTGCATATGCGCCATACTGTGTTCACCCACAACATTCTCTCATTTGTTCCCATCTCTAAAACAATGATTAAGTTCCTCAAACTCTTCGTTCGTAGTGTCATCAATGTTTTCTACCCACTCCTTTCAACTTCGTTAAAACAAATGGTAATAAGGAAGGCCCAATGCCATGACAGTGATTATACCTCTTCAATTTATTCCTCCTCACAATTCCAACCACTATAAATGCGAACTTTCAAAGATACGACGATGACAATGCTAAGGCATTGCTTCAAATCTTCTGTGGACAAATACGAAAATATTTGTTAACAACCACTAGCAACAAAATTGTAACACAACACAGATTGACAGACTTGTAGGTTGTTCAAACCTTTGGTGTATGGTAAAATCATACACTAATAACCTCGAATTACATATATGCAACACAATTCCATTAAAGCTCAGCAAAGGCTTTTGTGCAACCACAGTTCATCAACAAAGACAAACATCTTTGCTAACAAACATAAACTCATGAATGAATTACTAGCTACTGCAATAAAGTAACTGATACCCCTATGGTATTAATAGTCAAAAGGAAAAGCAATAGCATGAATACACCTCAAAAGAAGATTTCGACCGTGCTCTTCCTACAATTGTAGAGTGGTTGTGAGAAGTTTCGGGTAAAATCCATTTCTTCATTGTATTCAATGCCTCATATAACATTTACAAGATGAAGGGATTACTACATGGCCACTAAACAATTGCAGAACTTATGATACTACCAAGAACAGTCCTGAAAATGGAAAAGAAGCTATTGATCTCTACCTGTTCTTCGGCTAATCTCGATCTCGTACTTATAATCAAAGAACTCTAAAATCTAATTCAACTGCACAAACAAAGAACTCTAAATTCCTAGATTTGGGTAAAGCAACGGCTAATGGCCATTATAGAATCTTTCGCTGCGACAATAGCAGCGTCACCCATCGAGTCGGGATTCCGCTCTCATGATTTATTCTTGGCCGTTGGATCCAAATGTCGATAATGGTTGCTTTATGTGGGAGGACGTCCAGAACCACAAATTATAATCGCTCTCCAGTTTCCACTCAAGACTGTTGGAAATGGGTTGGTAGCTCCTAGCGGAGGAGACATCGACGCCGTCGTCGGAGACGACGAAGAGTTGCTAGAACGAGATCCAACCTTTACAAATATTTCTTCTAGATTACATTTTTTTTCTCATTCAACAGTAAATGATCTCATTACACGACTACACTTATCGGATTATATACGCCTATACTTATTCCATTCCCACCCAAATCGCCTCAAAATCGACAGAATAGTACCTCTACGATAATTTTTTCACTGTTTATTTTTTTATAACATGTTTATGATTTTTTCCACACTCGCTTGCGACCCACCTCACACTCACACTCATTCACTCACACAACATTTACTCTTTACTTCGTTTTCGCCTTTTATTGTCCGTTCACAACTTTTGTAGGTTGATTGATAACTTATATCTCTATTTAACAATTTTTGCACGTAAGTTCAAACATAACCCATCAATGCTGTAAAACGTTTTATAGCCAATTTAGACTTGCGTCTTTTATATCCTCCTTTACGACTTTACACACTTGGTAACTATGTTTATTCCTCTCCTCTCCTCTCCTCTCCTCTCTCCTCTCTCCTCTTTTTTCCTCTCTTGCTCCAATTGCCTGCTCCTGGTCCTGGTCCTTGGAAGAATAGTAACTATGTTTTGTTTTTGTCTTTTTTTTTTTGTTTACGAGACGTTTACGACTTTGACTTCTCCATGTCCTTTCTTCCTTCCCTTTTTTTTACCAGCATTTACGACTTCTATTTCTAATTTATGCTTTTTCTATCAGCCAGTTGTTGAGGGTCATTAGGTCATTTCAACAAACTTGGACTAGTGCTGTTTACGACATCTTATATCGTAATTACTGCTTTTTTTTTAACTTTTTGATGCCTTGTACGTAGACGTTTACGTCTGCTTGAAAATTTGATTTTCTCCCAACTTCGGGTCGGGCCTTCGGGTAAGCAGTACTGCTTGTCCATTTTACGATTTACGACTCCTCCCCCTCCGTAGATGTGAGTCAGACTGTGGTCCAGCTGGTGTACATACAACAGCTTTATTGACCATTGGATTGGAGACTTGACTTAAGCCTATAATCTAACGGCTCTCCTCTATTACACTAATTTTTGCAAGATTTCCCTGCAACCTACTAATCCGGTTGCCTTCAAACTCTAGGTCTGATAAAAAATCGCCTTCAACTGTTGGTAACCTCTAATGTAGCAGAGGTCTCTTCTCCGACTAAGAAGACCTCCTCCCACAACTAAACTCCTTACTGATGGCACGATCTCAAAAGATTTGAGCTCACTTCCCTTGGTCAATGGCTGAGGTCACTATGAGTGAAGCCACTGCCCCTCTCTTCCGCCACATTCTTCTTATCTCTACTGGTGCCAGTCACGCCGTTGCTCTTCTATGTATGTGATCATCACTTGCTTTCATTATATTATATTCTATTATATTCACTATAGTATACAATACAAAATCGTTTTGTTTATTTTATTTTATTTTATTTGGTGCAGCTGGGAACATTGTTTGCTTATGGGGGCAAGGAGGAGATGGGCAATTGGGTCATGGGGATGCCGAGGATCGCCTTTCTCCTACCCAATTGAGTGCACTGAATGGTCACGAGATAGTCTCTGTTACCTGTGCAGCTGATCATACAACTGCATATTCTAAGTCACATATGCAAGTTTACAGTTGGGTATGGTATGTTTTCCTCGCTACCTCTTTATTTGTTTTCTGTTAATACTATGCCTCACTCACAACATACTTCCACATTGTCAATAACAAGCAAATCTAGTTCTACTATGATGCCAAACACCCACCTACATCCAATGCTGTGCTTTCTGTACTCTTTTAGCAGCCAAGGCTTCATGATTGCTTTTAGTAAGAGAATTAAAAGACAAAAGATTAAATACATGAAGACAATGCATAAATTAAAAAAAGAAAAGAAAAAGAAAAGAAAAGGAGAGAAGACAAAATTAGAAACCTGATTTTTAAGTATTTTGTCTTCCTATTGCAAAGATTTCTAATTACGATAGTTTTTATAATTTTTATTCAGATTTTTATTGTGCTTCTTTGATGGTCTGGAAATCGTTTTAAAGGAAAGCAAAGATGTTAATATGATGGATAATTTGTTTGGATAGTCTTTTTATTTAACTATTTTTTCATGTGTCCATGAATTATCAAATGGCGTGTTGTTTTAATCCCTTGTATAAATCTTGCGCATTTCAAATTTTCACGTTAGGATCTGCCTGACAAATGAAATTTTCCAACTTGCTCTGGTTTTTGTGTACTCTTTGACGATTGTCCTTTTCTTTTATAATTTTTCCAAGCGTGACTTTGGGAGGTTGGGTCATGGCAACTCCAGTGACTTGTTCACTCCTCAGCCAATTAAAGCATTACAAGGTCTAAGGATAAAGCAAATTGCTTGTGGGGACAACCATTGTTTGGCATTGACTATGGAAGGAGAGGTGTAGAGGTTACGATTGTTCTTAAAACCTTCTTCCTTCACGTAATAGATTAGTTTTTATTTTGATTTACCAAATTGAGAGTAGCTAGGGCACTGATTCAAAGTTTAAGTGGTTGCATACTTTCTTTGACCACGTGGATGCCTAATTTGGAACTTAATGCTTTGTATTTATTCAGAAGATATTTCTGGTTTTTAATGTTTCACAAATATTACTTGTTTGAGTCAAATCATTACTTCTTGTGACACTTGCAACATTTTGTTTCATACTTTTCTTACCTTGCCACAAAAGCCTTGATCATGGTAATTAAGGTACTTTTTACTCCATTGATTTTGCATCTGATTTTTATGCTCATGTATGTTATGTGAAGTAAAAATTTACTGTTGCCAAAAGGTAGATTTGCTTATTTAGATTTGTATTACATTAAACCCAATGATAGATTTGACAACTGTCTAAAAAAAGGATGATGAATTGTTTAAACTTTGTATGTTTTTCTGATTCAATATTCTTATGACAGTTTTAACCCGGCAAATGTTTTACTGATTGAGTTTCTGTTTTGTTTAAGTTAGGGTGAAACCAAAATGATCAACTTGGTCTTAGCAATACTGAAGATTCTCTTGTGCCTCAAAACATTAAATCCTTTGAGGTACTGTCAGTTACTTCAGTCCTTTTTGGGCCATTAATAAATATTCTCCATACTTGGACTAATTTATAAAAATAAGCAGTGAAATTTTAAAAATCTGAACGCTCTGTGTGAAACCAACTCAAATTCTCTATTTTTGTCCTTTTTTTAAGAACTATAGCTGGGTGTATGCTTCACAAGCATGAAATGAATTTGTTAATTCAGAAATTATATATAATGTAAAATGTGCACATATAAGTGGATAGCTTTGATGCATCATCATTTAATTTTATTGACCAAAGTAAATCCTATAATTAGGATAGAAAGGGAGAATTTGTTGTGGAAATACAAGCTGAATGGTCAAGGTCTATTGAAAAATACTCAACATAATGCAAAATGCCATGTCCCTCATGAAAATTTATTGCTTTCATGACAGAAGTGTATACGTATATACTAAATATATCGTTGGACATTTTTGTGCAGATCCACATGGACAGACTTTTTTGAAGTAATTTATGCACTTAAATTTCATTTATGGTTTTGTAGGGAGTACCTATCAAAATGGTTGCTGCTGGTGTTGAACATTCTATGGCTATTACTGAAGGCGGAGAGCTCTATGGATGGGGTTGGCGTCAGTACGGAAACCTAGGCTTGGGTGAAAGAAGTGATCGCTTGGTTCCTAAGAAAATTTCTATTGTTAATGTATGTTTACAAACAGTTGTTAGTTATTTGAATTTGGTGTTCTTTAGAGCATAAACCAGCATCTGAAACTAAGTTTCACAATGCATAAACACTTTCATAGTTTAAGTTGGACCTTTTATTTTCATGAGTTTTATGATGGTCTTTCAGGTCTTTTTCTATGTACTGCTAATATAGTCTGATAGTTTCCTTATTGGATTAGGATTATAAGCAATCTAATTTTTGAAATCAATTCTTTAAACATGCCTAATAAACTTGCTAGAAATTGTAAACTGTCAATCTTCAAGCTAGATTTCATTGGTAATTGAAGTAAATATTTCTTGGGAGTCCTATCCAGTTATTCCAATTTCATCTTAGATTTGGAGGATTTAAAACTTCTCTTTTGTTTATAATTCTTTTTCTCCTTAAGATACATCATAATTTCTTGTTGTAAATATCGGTAGCATGTTATTTGTACTCATCACTTGTTACTACTATTCTTGTTTAATATAGTCATTCTCCCAAGTCTTTAATCAAGTCGTTATAATTCAACGTTGCAGGGAGAAAAGATGGTTATGGTTGCTTGTGGATGGCAGCACACGATGTCTGTTTCTTCTTCTGGTGCATTATACACTTATGGCTGGAGCAAATACAGTCAACTAGGACATGGGGACTTTAAGGATCACCTTGTTCCTCATAAGCTTGAAGCATTGCATGGCAGTTTTGTTTCACAGGTGATCTCTTAGCCCTTTAATTGCAGCAGTAATGGTTTCTGAATGATTTATATATTTGTAATGTACTATTTAATGATTAGATGGTAGCTTTACGGTCTTATTTCTTAATTCATTATTGTTTTCCCTGTATCTCTTAGTACTGAATTGAGTGTTACTGAAAATCATTGGGAAAAATCTGAAATGATATGGTGATCTGGCTTCAAATTAATTTTGTAGCAATATTTTCTATCTTGAAACTTGGATTGGGGATGTTATGGTAACCTAGATTATATGTGGGTCCGTCAGTTATAGTCAATTTTGTCCCTCATACATTTTGGTTTCTGCTTTGTTATTTGGCAAGACCAGGCTATTAAATTTTGAGTCATTTTTTAAGTGAATTAAAAAGGAAAGGGGGAGAGGACCAGCAACCTATGAGATGGGATCTATCTCCTAGTATCTCTATGGGATCGATTTTAGGCAATGTCAAGATGCCTGCCTCGTCTTTACTAAACTCAATTGGAAAGGGACTGTTAGCTAGTTATTTTGTTATGGGTGTCCAACACTAGGGGCTGCAGCTTCTTTTCCTAATACCCAGAAGCGAATTTGAACTTTTTCCTTGTCTATTGAGTTCTAAATGGGAGGAATAGTTCTAGATTTTATAACTTGATAGCTAGAAACACCAGAATACACATATCCCAAGTGGCTCCAGGACTTGTTATAGTGACACAAATACATATACAATAACTTATGTAGATTTGTCAACTCAAGGAATTTTTTGTACATGTGGACACCTTGTACGCTTTTCTGTTTTTCTTCAGTAATGGATTTTCTTTCTTTTTTTAATTTTTAATTTTTTAAAAAAATTGGTTTGATATTTCGGATGATGGTGGCCTCCGAAGAGGAGACCACCATCAAGGTGGAGTTGTCAATCTTTTTCACTTTCTAATGTTGAAGTTATTGAGGAATTACTCCCTCACAAGAATTGATGCAAAACTTGACAAGCGGAAGTATGTGATGAGTGTGTATGTATGGGAATAATGGTATAAAAAACTCATTAAGTGTAATGAATGGAACTTCTTATCACGAATGTTTTCTTAATACAACTGTTTTCTTAAAAATATTGAAGTGTTTCTCATAAAAAAGAGTAGTGTTATTAATTAAAGAATGGGGGCCTATTAAATTCCCTTCAAAGCACCATAAATGGATGTTTATCAAAGTTGACATATTATGATTGAGCCCATTGTTAATAGGTTTTGAGCAGTTTGTTACTAAACCTTTCTATGGCACCAAGGCAAGAGTTCCTATGACCAAAAAAGAAGAAGGGTTGATGGACGGTGATGTGCCAACAAAATGGTATGATTACGTTTTCCCCCTTTTTTGTTTTTTTTTTGGAGTTATACTGCAGTCCAGCAGCTATATATATACAGCAGGTTTATAGGCCCTTAGATTGGAGACTTAAGTTAGGCATCTAATCCAATGGCTTTCCTTCACTTGCCTGCTTATTCCAAAATTAACCTGCCACTTGCTATTCCAGTTGCACCTTCATCATGTGCGGGTTTTAAATCTTTGATGGGCGAGTAGTACTACAGTCCAGCTTCATCTCCATCTCCATCTCTGCCTTCAATACTCCATCATGCAATAGACCAGTAGATTGGTATCCATACTTCGTCTTCCCTCTTTTCTCAACTCGCCCTCTTCACATTAAGTAAAAGTTTAAGCGGTATTTTTTGACAATGTGAAAAAATTACAAACAAACCAGTCTGTAGAGAATTTCTCACAAGTTCATCTAATCGGTTGATGACCCAGATATTCTACAATCAATTTCTTAAAATCCCTACTTTATGTAGAAATTCCTAGCGTAATTCAAATAAGTTGAAAGAGAGATTCATGGATTGGAAGACAAATCAGGTTTATTTAATTAAGGGATCTATAGGATTCTGATTTTAATTTTCGTTATTCATGGAGCTTTGGCGATTTTTTTTTTTTGGCAACAGATTGACTATACAATTACTTGACTTTGTAATATAGCTGTCGTGTTTTATCAATTCATTTGATTAATTTACTGATCTAGGGTTATCTTGTAGAGTTTTGTTGATTAATTTGATTCCTTTTAATGCAGCATGCCACTGCCTAGTCACCCTCACTGAAATTCTGTCATGGATGCGAGGAAGGTTGCCAACCACATCCCTTATTCTCACGGTAAGCCCCATATCTTTCTCTTGGTCATGACAATATAAATGTGGTTTACTTTCGAAAGATTGACAAACCAAGGATGCCAGGCCACGAACAAAGCGAGAAATATTGCTGCCTCAACAATGAAAGAATTTTGCTCTTCTTCTTTTTTGTTATTCTTCAATTCTCTATTTTCTCATTTGATAGTGTTTTTCTATATATCTTTATCTTTTGTTTCCTACTGCTGGATTTGTAATGTTTGCTGCTGATAAAGTTACAGCACATGATTACAGGAGCGCTTCTGGGATAAAGACAAGGTGTTTGATAAAATGCTAGAGTATACAAAATATCTTCTACTTTGTTTTGTTGCATCCTATTTGCCATAACATTTCATTTTTCCTTCATCTTATGATGCCTCTAGCTCTTGGGCATGATCTCTTATTGGTAACAAGCATAATTATCTTTTCTTTTGAATTTTCTTTTCTCATTTTACTGTTGTCAAAGCTTTGGTTTTTAAATATTTTCCTATAATATTGATCTTGTTTTTTTAGGAAATTTAGCTAATTCAGTGAGCTGGTTTTCAGGCTTTATTAACTTATCTTATTACGACTGGAGTTATTTAACTACAAGAATTTTTTGCTAATAGAAAGTTATGCATATGTATTTCGTGCGATAATCTGTTGGAAGCTATTTTTCAACAATAGTTATCCAAGCTTGTGTTGCAAATAACAATCACGAAAGATCTGTTGAAAATTTGTATTTGCAAGTCTTAGGCTTTTGACTTATTGAATATGTTCAATTAGACATACCCTTTTTCAATTCTTGTAACAAGAAAAAATATTCTCAAAAGCAACATGAAACTATAACATATATGACCTCATATTATAAATAGTTGGCTTTTTCTAGGAAGGAAGATAATTTGAGCTCTCAGTGTTGTGATGATGTCTTTTATGATTGTTGACTTTGCTGGATATAATCATATAATTTCATATAGCCGTTCGGCTTATTTCAGTTGGATCGATTTGATTGTAGTTGTTTATCATTGGTTTTTTTTTTTTTTGGTTGAAAACCTTGCCTCCCATCCATTAAGCTAGATAACCAACTTTGGCGGGTTTCTGGGGTTTTGATGCCATCTGTGATAACAGTTATCCCAGTGATTCTAGACCACGTTCAAGATGGAGATGGTGTGTGCAAGAAAGTTAGTCCATATCCTCATTGATACATAGTTGTGGTAAACTAACTTCTGAAAGGTTTGTATGCTGAAATCTATATAACGCATGAGATAGATGCAAAAAGTGGATTCCTCAACTCTTTCTTTGACTTTGGCTATGCTCGTACGAGGTCTGCTAGACATTGTAGCTAATCTGTTTAGGGCTTAGAAAGGGTTTTATAATTTTTATTGTGTTTAATGAGGATCAAGCAATTATAAGAGAATGGATACGATTTGTAATTTTTGGAGGTGCTCTGCTTTGTGGTGGTACTTATAGATTTCCTAATATTTTTCTTGGCTGAGTGCCGTGTAATTATATTTAGCAGATTTTGTTTAAAGTTACAAGTTCATTGTTTTCAAGTATAACAATTCACGTATATCTAGAATTTCGGAGCTTATTTTGTAGTACCATCGCGAACTAGTAAGCATTCCAACTAAGTTTGATATGATTTTTAATTGATTGTTAAGTTAGGTGAATCTCTTTATAATTTCCCCTGATTGAACAAGTATCCATAAGAAGCATGGATCAATATATATATCTTTTCCTTTTGTTTTCAGCTTCTAATTTACATAGACTTGTTGCCATTTCTATAAATTTATGTTATTAGTTCCAATGTTATTTTCCACAAGCAATGCTTAACGATCTCTCCCCACTTGCTAATCTTTCAAATTTGAATGCTTCGCTTTTCTATCGGATAGGCGGTGGACCATAGGCACCAAGAGTAGCTCCTCCAGCTAGTATCGATCTTGTTGCCAAACCTATGAGATTAGTGCCTTTAAATATTGACTGGTATTTGCTCTATTCAGTTCTTGTTGTTTCATATGCCAAAGAACTTGCTACAATTATCCCAAGCTAATTGTTACATTGAATTTAGGGAAGGTCATGTGGGAAAAAAATTCCCCTAACTTCATCGTCGGAGTTACTGTTTAGTCTGGTAAACTGTCGATTTAACCTATGAAATTCATATATGTTATAGATCAGAGCGCCCTGAGTAATCTTTCCTTCTTGACCTTAATCAGATTCCAACTGGAAAGTGTCCAAAATTGCAAAAAAAGTGATCGGATTTACTATTCATCGCCCTGTTGACAGACAAGTGAGGTGTCACCTCCACCACAGTTAGCTTTGCCTTGAGAAGATCTACCCTTTTTCCTTCATCGCCACCGTCGGATTCTCACTGCATCACCTCCGTTCGCCCCTTCAAAGTTTGAAAAATCACTATTTATCGCCGTCACTTTCCAGCGATTGGCAAGTGACATCTCACCTCCTTTATCATCTTGTAGATCAGACATCGCTGATCAATATTCCCTTCTTCATCATCGTCTGATTCCCATCACAACTGTCTTAAATTGCCTGTTATTCCATTCGGGTGTCACTATTCATCACCGCTGATATTGTTCATCCGGCGAACACTGTTCATCGACTTCACCAGATTGTTTGTCAGGATAAACGACGCAATATTTATTCTCGGCCGTCCCTCTAATTCCTCACGGGTAGTCGCATATGTGACTTGGTGAACAGTTTGCTCTTGTTAACTTTGTTTATTCTTGTGATTTATTGTCATCAAATTGGCTTTTGATTTTTTTTTTGTGGATCTTGTGGTTTGTTTGACGTCAGAGTTGAATCACTTTGGTTGATTGATTGTGTTTGGATATTGTTGGAGTTGGGAGTTGACTGTAGGTTACGTGCCACACCATCACTCTCTCATAACCATACCATACCATCCCTACCATGCCGAACGTTACCTACCCAAATAATCCTACCAACACCAACGCCAACACTACCAACCCCAAAAACAACATTAAACCAGCCCAAACATCGGGTTTGTGGGCTGATAGGGTGAGAGTGTCGGAGGCTAGAACTCGGTTTTCTTTGGATTCGGTTACACGCAAGGTGCCAGGATCTGTTCTTGAATTACTAGATGAATTGATTGATGATGATGAGTCTGAGTGGCTGAGATGTATTGTGGGTTTTTTCCCGGGTTATGACATGCCATTCCATGCTGCGCGGTCCATTGTTATGCGCGTCTAGAAATCTAGCGGATTGGAGAATGTTCGTTCCACTAGCACGGGTTTCCTGATTTTTCGATTTAGGACCGAGGATGAGGTTCATGGTATCCTGGAAAGAGGGCCTTGGACGTTTGGAGGGAAGAACATAATCCTACAGCAGTGGAATCCCTATTTCTCTTTTGATAAGAGTTGGATTTCTAGGATTCTAGTTTGGGTTAGATTACATGGATTGCCTTTCCCACTATGGTCAGCCAGAGCTCTTAGCAGTGTTTTTAGCATAGTTGGGAGGCTACTTTCATGTGATAGAATGACTTATGAGCGGTCCCGGTTATCTTATGCTCGAGTTTGTGTTGAGATAGATGCAGAGCATGCTCCAGTGCATGACTTTGAGATCCGGTATAAGCTATCCTCTGAACCTATCAAGATTAGAGTGGAATATGAATGGAAACCGAAGCGCTGTTTCAAGTGTTGTTTGTTTGGCCATACTTGTCCTGTACCTGTTGTGTCCTCTGCTCCTACAGAGACCGAGGCTCTAGTTACTGTTATAGCCCTCGTCTTGAGAAACAAGGGGAACACTGACGAAACTGCTATTGCAACAGCAGTTTATATTGAGACTAATAAGGAACAGATTATTGCTGCTGATGTAACTCCAGTTATACGTGACAAGGGTAAAGGTATCGCTACTGATTCCACACCAGTCAGACCTCTTGCTCTACTGTCTTCAGATGCAGTGATTACAGCGGAAGATTCGATGGAAAATATCTTTAGTAAGATGGGCCAGGTTACAGCCAATGGTTCGGGTTCTGAGTCTGATCCTGATCCTGATTCGGATTCACTATTTCATATTGAAACTCAGCAGGATCAGATATTGAAGTGCTTTATTAGCCCTATAGCTGATTTACGTGATTCTTCAGGGATTACTCCTCCAGGGGGATTTATTGCTGCGAATTTTCTGAAATCCACAGAGGCGTCTTTAAACAGTTGAACACCTGCTTTTGTTCTTATCTCTCATGCTGGTAAGGATAAGGATAAAAATGCTCAGAGTAAAAAGGGTGGTAATGGGGGTAAAGGGGGCAAGTGCCCCTGATGATTTCTTTATTGAATTCTGAGTTTTTTTCTAGTTTTCTATGATAGGAAGTTGGAATATTAGAGGCCTTAATGGCTTCTTTACGCAGCGGGTAGTTAGAAACTGGATTTCTAAGTATTCTTTAGGTTTGATTGGTCTTTTAGAGACTAAGGTTGATCAGCGACACCCTACTTCAGTTGTTTCGGATATTTGTCCTTCCTGGAAGTTTTTATCCAATGCCATTGAGTCCATTGCTTGCAGAGTTTTGGTGTGTTGGGATTCTACTTTGTATAGTTTGAGTGATTTGAAACTTTCTCTACAGTCCAGATTATCAGATGGGATTTCCTTTGGTTTGATCTTTGTTTATGGTTCTAATGATCTAGGTGTTCGTCGACAATTATGGGACTTTCTCAGAGCTCAGTCTATGGGTTTCGATGACTTACCATGGTTGGCATTAGGTGATTTTAATGCGATTTTACGCTCGTCGGATAGAGTTGGAGGGGATCAGGCTTGGCATGGTTATATGGATGAATTTGGTCAGTGTGTTCATGATGCAGCGTTGATCAGGGTACCATCTTTTGGGCTTCAGTATACTTGGCATAATGGGCGGCAGGGAAAGGATACTATTCTTCGGACTCTTGATTGGAGCTTTGGCAACGCTTCATGGTTCTTGACTTGGCCAAACATAACTTTTGAGATACTTCCACGGGATTTTCTGATCACAGTGCTATGGTCATCAAGTTTGGAAATCAACGTAAGCAGGCCTCGAGTCCTTTTAAGTTTTTGAACTTTTGGGCTGATCGAGAGGATTTCTTGGAGATTGTTCAGAGAGTGTGGTCTACGCATGTGGACAGGGATCCTATGTTTCGAGTCACGCAGAAACTAGGTTTGTTGAAACGAGAGTTTAAGACTTTGTATGCCAAGGCTTCTAGTCACATCTCTAGTAGGGTCATTGAGGTTAGAGCTCAGTGGGCCGCAGCTCAGGCTGCTATGGATGAGAACCCTCATTCCCCAGAGCGTCTTTGGGCTGAAAGGGATTCATCAGCTTGAAGATGAGGATGGTACCATTGTTACAAATCGAGGCGACTTAGGCCATCTAGCTGTGAGGTATTTTCAAAAATTACTTACAGTTCCTTCTCGGCCTTCTCTTGTAGATGCTTCTCAATTTTTCTCTGGAAGAGTCTCTGAGGAGATGCTACCTCCTTTGGTATGCCCTATTATTGATGATGAGATTAGGTTAACTTTATTCTCGATTTCTGATAATAAAGCTCCAAGACCGGATGGGTATACCTCTTTGTTCTTCAAAAGGGCTTGGGATATTATTAGTGTGGAGTTTACGGCTGCTGTGCGCTACTTTTTCACAACTTGTCGGATGTCGAAGTGTGTTAATGCCACTAGGATTGCCGTGGTCCCCAAGGTTGAGTCTCCGAGGACTATGAGTGACTTTCGACCAATCTCTTGTTGTAATGTACTTTACAAGTGGATCTCCAAAGTGATTGTGAACCGATTCAAAGTTGTCTTACCTGATGTAATTGGGAGTTCACAGTCTGCTTTTGTCCCAGGTCGGAGGATCTCTGATGCCATTCTATTGACTCAAGAGCTCATGCATAATTACCATCTTGGGTGCTCACCTTCCCGATGCGCTTTAAAGGTGGATATTCGCAAGGTTTTTGATACTGTCAGTTGGGATTTCATTCTTTTGGGGTTAAGGACGATCGGTATTCCAGAGTGTATGGTTCGATGCATTGCGACATGCATGTCTTCTGCACATTTCTCGATTGCTTTAAATGGAGAGCTTCATGGTTTCTTTCCCACCTTCAAGGGAGATCGGCAGGGTGATCCATTGTCACCATATCTTTTTGTGTTGGCTATGGAGGGTTTGAGTGGTATTCTTCGGGAGGTTTCTCAAAGGCCCGATTTTCATTCAGGACTCTTTCATCTACAAGTCTTCCCTTAGATGTAAAGGTTGCATCTGTTATTCAGGATGGGGACTAGGCTTTTCCTGATGGTGGGTCGGTCCTTGGACGGATTTGGGACTCAGTTAGTATCCAGCCTATGATGAGGAATCCTGACCATATTGTTTGGAAGGGTCACAGCTCTGGTATTTTCTCTATTAACTCAGCATGGGATTTATTACAGAGTAGGCGATCGGTGAACTCATTTTATTAGCTTCTCTGGTTCCCTGGCAATGTTCCAAGACACTCATTTATTCTTTGGTTGGCCTCGTTGGGACGCCTTCGTACTTTGGATCGTCTACGGGGTCATGGCATGTCATTCTCTTCAGGTTGTGTCCTCTGTGCTTCAACAAATGAGAGTCATGACCATCTTTTCTTTAGCTGTCATTTCTCATCTTCTGTATGGGGGGAGATTTCAGCTAAGACCCTCATTGTTTGGCCTTCTTTTGGTTGGCTCTCTCTACTTCATTGGGCTTCTCAACATCTTCAGGGCAGGAAGAATTTCGGGCATATCCTTGCGCATTTAGTCTTCTCTGCTACAGTCTATTTTCTTTAGTATGAGAGGAATGATCGTGTGTATCAACAACGTCGTCGGACTCGTCACCAAGTGATTGATGAGATTTTTGCTTTGGTTCGCTCTCGGCTTCTAACCTTGGAGGCCAAGTATGTGATCAGTCCTCAGCTTCGTGCCATATGGGGCCTACATTGTTAGTTTGTTTCTTGGATTTTGTTTGTTGTTTGGGTCATTGTGCCCCTTTGTCTTTATTGTTTTACTGAAGACAGTCTGTTGTGGTTGGTTTTGAGCCAGTGCGACATGTTCTGTTTTATTTGAGACTCTGGGCTCTACTTTATGTTTGTTTTGTTTTGTTTTGTTTTGGGGCCTTTGGGCTTATTATTTCTTTTTAGACTTGTGAGTACTAGGTACTCTTCTTAGGGTATGTCCCTCGTATTTTATACTTTCGTTTTTCTTTTAATATAAATAGTAATTTTTTCAAAAAAAAAAGAGTGGAAAAATAGAGATATTATGATACATGATGTCATTATCGGAGTAGTGTGAATAATATGAAGTAGGTAATGCTTTTGGGCATTAATCTGATTCCAAATAATCAAATTCAAATTGTTGGAATTGACTTTGTTACAGTTCACTCTTATCCTGATCAATGAAATGGTAATTTATCAATAGAAAAATTCATCTAGAGAAATAGTGATACGAAGATAACATCCAATTTCCTAATTCATAAAAAAGAGTCATTTTCTTGGTTGTTAAGCATAAGAACCAGCTATTTAAATTGGAGATCATTAAGGCGGTTCTTGGCCTTGTTGACCAAGGGCGGGTTTTATGCAGCATGACATTTGCTCTTTGAACCACGAGTCATCTAACCCCCTTGTACTCGAATCCTAACTTACACAGATCAAAGACTCAAATTTGTAAAAATGTATGACAGAAATTGCATTTAGCATGGTCTAGTTGTATTTGGCCTTAATCACGCTTTTCTAAGACTTTATCCGACCAAGTGGCAGCCTAAAAAATATAAAATTAAAATATGATGGCATCTAGTTCTAACAAAAGGCCATTCCTTATTTTACAAATGCGGTAAACGTGAAGGCCCCCTTGGGTCTTTTGATTGGCCAAATTAAAAATTTTTTAAACAATGGAATGAAATGTTATAAGGCAGAACTAGCCACAAAAACTGCTAAGCCTAGCAAAAATTCAACGAACCTCATATTTGTCCATGGTAGCCATCACCACTAAACACCAAAGGCAAACAAACAATGCGAAAGATCGATTGAAAATCTACAAACTTTGAACAAGTAATTATAACTTAGTGAGGAAAAAAAGTTTGAGCTGGATCTACAAACCATAAGGCCAGATTCGAATCCATTGACTTGTAAACGGCCAACACCATTACCAACCATAAGCACTAACCATGGGCAACGCACTTCCAAACAACACACGAGCAACAATAGTAACCATTTACATGGCCAAGGTACCGACCACAAACAACCTCATCGACAATGGTATTAGCCACCATACTAGTAGAAGATAAAGGAAAGGAGAAGAAGATGACCACTAGCCACAACCATGACAATAGGAAAAATAAATACAATGTGATTGGGACAATCATTATTATAGGAGATAAGCCTAGGACCACAGCGAACAATAGACAAAGATGAGGAGAGGGAGAGGTAAGAGGTTAGGGACTTGGATGGAGTTGGGATAACAAATTGCCAATCACATGAACACAACCTGCAAACACGAATTGTCACCTTTACAAAGACATCAAATGGAACATTTTCATTTACGACTTTTATACATTTGTTAATAACTTTTATATGCTTGTTTACAATTTTTATGTCAAACAGTGAAATTTGGTTATCTCTCCCTTGGAATGAAAAATAACCTCATTTATGATCTTTCATACAGCTATTTATGACTTTTATATGGCATTTTTTTTTACTTTTTATTAAGATTTCAAATGTTTGTTTTTCAAAATAGGTAGTTTACGCCTTTTATAATATGTATATTTAAATATAAATTATTTGGTTTAACATAATGATAATTTTAATTAAAAAAATTTATTACCAAAAAGTATTATAATAATACTGAGTACTTAATTTGAGTACAAATATTCAATTACCACGTAATTGTAGTATTTAAAAGTTAGAATCTTATCCAAATTAATTACAGTAATAAGTTAAATAAAGTTATAATGTGAAATCCATTAAGTAATATATTGTGTGTAACTATATATAGTAAAATTCATATCCCAAATCAATTCAACATAAATGCTTTAGGTAGAAAATTGTTCATTCTGTTATAATATTATCTTATACTAATTTTAGGCTTATATTAACTTCTCATATTTTGTTCATTTATGATTAGCTAAGAAGCAAAATGTTAGAAGTAATTTAATTCAAATTTTATTAAAATATTAATTACGTTAATTAAACTAATTCTTTCCATTCTAGTCTCTTCTTCATTAAATTATTCAGTAAATTACTAATCAATCAAATTATATATGACGACAATTATTTTCCTATTAAATATTTAATCTCTCTTTATTATAATTCTTTCCTAATGCTTTATTAGATGTCAATTACATTATATATAATAAAAATAAAATTGAGCATCTAGGTAATTAATTACTACTACAACTATAGAATAAATAATACTAAATAATCATTACATTATATCATATATAAAACTTAATAAATTTAAAAATACAGATTATATCAATCTTACAACTCTGAGTGATTTTCGGAGTGTAAAAAATGATGTAATAAATGTTGATATAATTAATTATATGAAATAATTAAACAATACTATGTTAACATTATGATAAAGTGGGGGAAATTGCTTCAGTGCAACTGATGCAGCAGTTGAAACTGAATTTTTACATAATTTATACAATTTATTTACATCCATTTTAACAACATTCACAATTTATTTGTTTAAAAAGCTGCTATATTAGTACAATAGTAATACCACAATCAGACTCTAAAGTGGGTTAGTGCACAGGAAAATTTTTGTTGCATAGGCTATAAAAAAATCATTTATAGAAATTAAATTTTCATTATCAAATAGAAATAGGAATATATTAAATAAATATTTCATGTCTAATATTGTCTACGAGTTCATTTGCTATCCCTGGTATTATTGTTATTTGAGTAAACACTTTTAACGTAATTATAATTGAGATCACATTATATATTACTAATATATGCCTTAAATATGTATAATTAAACCCAAAGCCATATTCTTCTTCCTTAATATATTTTATTATAAAGCAATATTTGACACAAAATTTAAATTATATAATACATTTACAAATTAAATTAATTATTTAATTAAGTAATTCTATAAAACATTTACACAGTTAAATTAATTACTAAGTAATTATGTTGTACATATAGTACAAGTTATTTCTGAAATTCGACATCCATGCTTTATGTAGAAAGTGATTATTTTTCATATAATATCGTCTTATACTAATTTAATTACTAATTAATCAAACTATATAAAATATTTAAGCATTGCTCATAAAATGTTTAGATATGATAAGGTAATAAGCAAACTCATGGAAAAAAAAGTAAAAATAAAAAAAAAATTTAAGTCCTACAACTCATTAACAATCAGCATTCTATCCAACCTAAGTTGGTAAGATATTTTTGGATGGATGGATGATTACTATGTCATTTAATTTAAAATCTTTTTTATTTTCATTTTTAATTTATCAAACGATAGCTTGCCAAATCAAGTTGTATAAAAAATGGATGTAGATTAATTATAAGTGTAGCATTACACAATAAAATTGTAAATAACTATTTCGCACATGGGTCGTTTACAATAATTATACATCAGTTTATGACTTTCTTTAAAGCATTTACGACATTTGTACATCCATTTATGACTTTTATAAAAACTTTGCTGGATTCATATGCTCGTTTACGAGTTTTCTACATTCATTTTTTACATTTATACGCCTGATTATGACTCTTATAGTGAACTTATGGTTTTCTCTTCCTTAGAATGGAAAATACCTTATTTGCGACTTTTATACGATTATTTACTAGTTCTATAAGCCCTTTTATGGCTTTTACAAACCTGTTTACAAATTTTATGCAAAATTGAAAATGACAATTTCTCAACATAGGCTATTTACGATATTTATACATCGGTTAACGACTTTTTTTTAGGTAGTTACAATAGTTCTACATGGGTTTACAACTTTTATAAATAGTTTACGAGATTTATACACCTATTTATGAGTTTTCTATAATCATTTCTAATATTTATACGCCTCTTTACGACTCTTATAGGGAACTTAGGGTTCTCTATGTAAATTGGATGAAAAGTAAGTTATTTCTGACCTTTATACGGCCGTTTACGACTTTTATGAGTCCGTATACAACCTTTCTAACCGGATTACGAAATTTTTACAAGATTTCTAAGCTTGTTTACAAGTTTTCTACTTTTATAGACATTTTCAACTATTATATAAAATAGTAAAATTTTGGTTGTCTCCCGTAGAATGAAAACTAACCTCATTTACAACTTTTATATAGATATTTTTAACTTTCATATATTAATTTATGAATTTTACATACTTATTTACAATATTTATACAAAATTACAAATGACTATTTCTCAGCATAAGCTATTTACTACATTTATACATTTGTTTACAACTATTTTTAGGTATTCACGATAACTTTACATTGATTTATGACTTTTATACATTCAATTGCAATATTTATATGTCTGTTTACGATTTTTATACATTTATTTGCAAAATTTATATGTCCGTTTATAGTAAAATTTTGGTTATTTCTTCCTTAGAAAAAAACAACATTTTTTACGATTTCTATATGAGAGTTCTGGAAGTATGCAGTTATAAGAAATATAACAGTATACTGTAATGTAAATCGGCACAGGAGGATTTTTATGTGGTTTGGTTATAAAACCTACATCCACGGATAGCTATATAGCTGCAATTCTTTAAGTTCTTGTTTGTATAATCTTTAGGACCTTTTACAGTTCTAACTCACCGTCACACACTGACATAATCTTTGTAAAACAAAATCTTCATAAAGATTATAAACTCTAGTGACACTGCCCACTTTCTGTCGCAGATAACTTAATAGCACACTGTTAAGTTATACATAACACACGAAGTCTGACATTGAATTACATAAACACTTAACTGCCAGTTATCCCAAGTGTCTACTAACTCACAAAGACTCAATCAATAACTAATGTACGATTTCTACCACTCATACATGAATCAAAAGACTCAAAGAATCAAATTAAAGAAGCATCCCAAATTGCATTGAAGCTCTTCTATCAATTCATGGAATGTCAAAATTAAGACTCTCTCAAAACACAACCAAATCAGCTAACCCGCCAATCTGTCTAACACGTTATGTAGAAATAACGTTGTATATATATAGTGAGAGGCCTGGACGAAATCTCCTAGAAATCTTATAAATATCTCAATCAAAATCATATTAGGATTAAGAGAAATAAAATAGAAAGTGATATAATTAAACTCCTAAAGGAATTAGGATAAATAAATATTCTCCTATTCTAATTAGGGTACAAGATACTATATCCTAATCTAAGAAGATATTTATCATAAATTAAATACTGCCTATAATAATCATCTAGAAACAGTAAAATAGGAATCAAAATACTATTCTAGTTTTATAATAAGTTAGACAAAAATCAACATGTGCATGGTACATGCAAGTGTCACAAGTTAACACCAACAATCTCTTCCTTTTTGGCAACTTGTGATGAAAACACTAAACTATTTTTGATCAAAGAAAAACACACATGATAAGTTAGACATAACCATGAAATAGCAAACAGACAAATATCATGTGCAAAGAAATAATCATTGAGCTATTACCAATCTCATAACAGAACACTGTCACGATATATATAACCTGTCAATGCAATCACAAAATTGAAGTTTGACAAACTTGTCAAACACCTATGTAATCAAAAGCATCATCAGATCAAAATAAAAAAACATCCATCAAATGAGCTGTGTAGATAATAATACAGTAAAAGCACAAATCATCAAAAAAGGTTCGAATGCACACACACAGCATAAGAAGTTGAGTTCTTACTCCCCCTCACTTCTTACTTACACCTTTGAGGAATAAGCAACAAAAATAAACGCAGTTAAAACAGAGATAATAGAAAGAACAACAAAAAGATCAGTAGCAAACTCATTATCTCCTCCTTGATTTCAACACAAGTGGCCAAAACTAAGTCTGGGAGACTTGTGAACTAGTGGAGAAGTGGAACTGCTAGGGCACTTTCTGGTCCTGTGAGCTACTGTTTTAAATCTGCGCCTAGCAATGGGGTAGGTTGTTCAGACGGTACAGGGGCTGGCTGTGCATCAGTAATGTCAGAGGAAGTAGTAGTAACTTCAGCCACAATTCGTCTGATGTCCTTCTCACGGAGTTCTGCACTGGTTTCTATTGGCTGTAATGTAACAGCAGGCTATTGTGAAGGAGGAACCAGTGGCTTATCTGCAGTTGGTGATGGTGGTTGTGGGACTGGTTCAGTTGATTCCTCTGTAGAGGTGATTTGAATTGCATGTGGTGGCGATTGAGTTGGTGGTGGAGAGGTATGAGTCTCTGCTTCAACTGCTTCAGGAAGTGGAAAATCATGAGGTTCTTCTTCAGCAAGTGGTGAATACTATTTCATTCCAGATTCTGCTTGTGTTGGTTCATCTGACATGTATTCATCTCTTAAAGCTGGAGCTGATGATTCAATTTTCTTCTTCTTCATCTGGTCAAATGGTTTCTTCACCACGTCAACTAACTTTTTTCTTTTCCTTCTAGTTCCCTTTGTAGGAGACTTTATTGATTTTTCCTTCTACTTCTGTGCTACTGTTATGTCTGTCTCAACAACAGATTGTGCAGCTTGACCTACTGTAGGCATTTGCTCAGCTTTTTCAGGCAGAGGTTCATCACCCTCAAGAATCTCCTCAGTTGGTTTCTCAGGAACCACAGTTTTAGTCTCCATGGGTTGTGGCTCTGCTGTAGTATCAGGATGTCCTGCAAACTTTACTTCCAAAGCAGATTGCTTGTATTTAATTTCCTTCAAATCCTACAAAATTTCTGTCAAAGCAAAGTTGATCAATACAAGCTGTTCTTCAACATTTCTCATCTGAGTTTTCCTGACTCTCTTTAGCTGTGGTTCAGGTGCAGGTAAGTCAGACTTATCATGCAAATGTTGAAGAAATCCCTTTGTAATGGATTTAGATAGAATTTCTGTCTGTTCATTAGAACTTATAGGGATGCTATTTTGTGCAAGAATTCCTTGGATTAAGCATGGATATACAAGCAAGTAATAATCATAGTGATAGGAACCAATCTGTACAATTGATCTCTAGGCTAGCAACCCAAAGTTAATTGGTCGATTGGTGCCTAAACAATATAGAAATTTTACTCTATCTTCCCGAACTTGATTCTGATGGGAAGAAGGAAGCCAATTGAATTGAGCAATCTTATGCATCACTCGATATTTCTTCCTAAGGTATTGCTGGTCTATACCATCTTTCGGTTTCTAAACAATGTCTGTTCTACCAGTCAATTCCTTTATCACTTCAGCCATGTTAAATTCTTCATCTAATGCATGCAAACTGCTTATGGGAATGTCTAGGAAAGTTTTTATAACATTCGGAGAGAATTTAACAAACTTTCCTCTACAATAAACTTTGTGAATGAAAGCTTTTAGGATCATCAATGGCAGTAGCGATGTTTGCATAAAATTTCTGAATTAAAGCCTTCACAGGGAGTAGGAAGTTTGTTACCGTACGAGTCCACTAAAAAGACTCAATCATGTCACTTAGGCCATAGGTGTTGAAATCTGATAGTTTCACCAGCCTTTCCATCTACAGTTTCCTCTTTGAAGTGTGTTTCACAAACTTCTGTTTGATAGCTGCCGTGAGGAATTTGTTGTACTTCGGCTTGATTTTGTCCTTATCTTCTTTACCGGAACAAGCTCATCTTCACTCATGGCTGGATCAATTATGATCTCTGCATGTGCTTGTTGTGTCGGAGACGACAGTACACTGTTGCTCCTGTTATAACTGGAGTTACTGTGAGAAGATGAAAAATTGGCTGTCTTTGTCGAGTCAGATGAGGTCACCATGGTTAGGGTTACTGGTCTGCAGAAAAATTTCAGAATAGGAAGAGAGACGCAAGACGCGGGACAAGGAAAAAACTGTAGTTGGAGTATGGTATGAACAGGAGAAGCCCAAAAACTATTTATAATATACTAGGCCTAATTTAAAATAATTTTGTTTTTAACAAAATTTAATATTAATTCTATTTCCAAAACCGTTTCATAACTGACATTAATGGACAAAAATTCAAATTTTGATTCCCATTTGAATAAGGAATTCTAATAGAATTAGGATTCCCGCCACTGAAACTTCTTCCCCTCAATTCAATAACGCTGACATGACATTTTTGACACATGGACACACACAAGAAAATCAAATTTTTGATAAGCACAAAGAGCATTGTGTGTTAAGAAAAACATAACAGAACACAGTTAAAAATAACATAACAATAATATCTAGACATCATATGGATCATTCTAAGAAAGCATATTTCAGAGCTATTTTATTTATCACTTAATTCACTTGAGTGATCAACTTGAGCATGCTTCTTACACACATAAAAGTTAGTCTCAATGTGAATTTTATAAATAAATACAGTAGCTTTCACACATGTATAGAGGTAGCTCTTTTCCATTTGAGTGAGTAACCTAACCATATTTCCTAGATACAATGAAGTTACTCTCAATAGATGGCTTTCACACATCATATACTGGTAGCCTTCTCTATATTTTTCATTTTTAAACCAATATCTTATCATTTACGCAATTTTTATATCACAGCTCACACACGCTTAATTAGAAGAAAACTTATGATATTATAGATACAATTAACATAACAACACACAGTGTTCATTCAGATAACTGACAGATACCTAAGGCTTTTCTTAGATTTTTAAATCTTAGATTTTTAAATTTTTAACTCTACTAGTTCTCTTATAAAATGGTATCTTATGTCAATGTGTTTTGTCCTAGAATGCTGAACAGGATTTTTAGAAATATTTATAGCACTAGTATTATCACAAAACACAGTTATAGGCTTTTGTTTAATACCATAATCACTCAACATTTGCTTCATCCACAATAGTTGTGTGCAAAAACTCTCTGCTGCTATGTATTCGGCTTCAGTAATAGACAAAGAAATAGAATTCTGCTTTTTGCTGGCCATGAAACTAAGTTAGTACCAAGATAAAAACATCCTCCGAAAGTTCTTTTTCTATCATCTGTATGTCATACCCAGTCAGCATCACTAAACCCTACAAGATAATCATTTGTATCTTTAGAAAACTATATTCCATAATCATGTGTTCCATGAACATACCTAATGATTCTCTTAGCTGTTGCAAGATGTGATTCTTTGGGATTTGCTTGAAATCTTGCACACAATCCTACACAAAAGCACAAGTCTGGTCTACTTGCTGTGAGGTATAGCAGGCTGCCAATAATACTTCTGTACAAACTTGCATCAACATCTTTACCTGTATTATCTTTTGAAAGTTTAAGATTAACACTGATATGAGTTTTCATTGATTTTGCATTCTCAAGCCCAAATTTCTTTACAAGATTTTTAGCATATTTTGATTGAGATATGAATATCTCATCATTTATTTGCTTAACCTGTAATCCAAAAAAGAAATTTAATTCTCCTACCATGTTCATCTTAAACTCTTCCTCCATCAACTTAAAAAACTCATTAGTTTTGCTTTTGTCAGTTGATCCGAAAACAAAGTCATCAACATATATTTGTGTAACAATAAGATAGTTAGATGCACATTTGATAAACAAAGTCTTATCATTGCTACTTCTTTTATAACCTCTGTTGATCAAAAAGTTTGTCAACCTTTCATACCAAACTCTAGGAGCTTGTTTCAAACCATACAAAGCTTTGTGCAATTTGTACACAAAATCAGGATGTTTAGGATCTTCAAATCCTTTAGGCTATTCAACAAAAACTTCTTCATTAAGATAGCCATATAAAAATGCTGTTTAAATATCAATTTGGTACAACTTAAAATCAAGCAAATAAGCAATTGCAAGTAGTAATCTGATTGACCCAAGTCTAGCTACTGGTGCAAAAGTTTCATAAAAGTCTATGCCTTCAACTTGTGTGTAACCTTGTATAACTAGTCTAGCCTTATTTCTTACTACTTGTCCACTTTCATTAGTGATAGGTGTCTATTTATGTATTACTTTTATATCAATTCGTCCATGTTTCTTTGCTATATTCCTTGGTATTTATATGTTTTTGTGTGGTTTTGATGTTTGTAGGAGTTTTGGAGCAACTTGCACAAAAATGGAGTAAAACCCTTCATTTTCACCTCTGCTAGTCATGATCTTCTCGGATTTAATTGTATTGATATACAATGAACCCGATGACATGTTATATACCGTTGGAAAGCTCTCGGAGTCTATTTTCTGGAGAAATTTACGGTTTATAAATCCATTCAGTGTACCAAAAGTTGTAATCAAAACAGTGTGAGATGTATAGAAATATAATTCCACAAGTCACTGTAGCATGTATAATACGGGCACTGTAGCAAGTCACTGTAGCAGAGTATTTAAACACATTTTAGGGTTTTATTTTCATAACTTGAAGAGGGGAGAACGTGGAGAGGCTGCAGCTCTGGAATTCTTTCATCTCTTGGAGTTCTTGAAGGAGAAAGGAAGCTTGGAAAGAGGAAGAACTACAATCCAAAGAGAATTACATCAAATTTGCTAAGTTTTTCCCTTCCCTTTCATTTTCTGGAATGTCTCCATGTTGTATTGTATTTACCACGTTCTTAAACATGTGTAACTGAATCTGAATTGGTTGAGGGTGATTTCAAAGCCCCTGATATGGTTTTTGTAAGTTGATTGTGTAAGGAATTGTTATCCAATTCTCTAATTGAAGTTGCTTGTTTTCTCCCATATTTAATGCTTATGATTGCTTGCTGATTGTATTTGAGTGGCCAACTGAATATAATCTGGTTGTGATTTATTGCTAGACTCGAAATCTTGATCCGTAATTGTCTTGAATTTCTAATCATTAGTAGCAAAATTGTGATCAGAGATTACAATTGGAGAATATAACCTAAGTTAAATAATCCGAGCTTGTGTGTTTATTGCTTAGATCAACCTATCTTTCTTATCGTAATGTATCCATTGAATTAACTTTAGAGAGCTTGTTCTAGTTTGTTTAATGGATAGAGATTAAATAAAGAGCCTGTTTTATTTAACAACACAGTAAGGAAAGATTGGGATCACAGAGCTTGTTGTTATCTACGGTTGATAATTTCAATGGTGTAATTGGATGACATTTCTGTGATTAATTCGCAAATCCATATCTTGTGGTAGAGAATAATCCCTTAACCAGATTTCTTTCATTGTGTATCTCTCAATTGATTTAACTTTGCATTGTATTATTCTTCATTTGCTTTCGTATTGAGTTTAGTTAATCAATCAACAAAACCGCCCATTTATTCTGTTTTCGCTTTCGAATAACAAATTTAATTAGAATCAATCCTCGTGGGAATGATATCTTACTTATCACTTTATTACTTGTGCGACTAGTATACTTGCTAGTTTCGAACGCATCAAGTTTTTGGCGCCGTTGCCGGGGATTGATTTTCTAATCGATTTGTTATTTTGTTTTCATTGTTGATTCATATTTTTCTTTGTTTTTCTTTTCTGATTGTTTGTGTTTAGACAATATGGCAGTAAACTTCTATCAATTCAGTAGCAGATTTGAGCCACAAGTACCATGGAGAGTAAATGAGGTAAGCACTCCGAACATTGAACATCAACTTTCTGAGCTAACCTCTCTTGTGGAAAACATGGCTGTAGGAGATATGCAAAAATCTTATGAATGTGGGATATCTTCTACGATGGAGCATCCAATCGACATGTATCCAACTTTACAAGAAGAATATATGGAACAAGCCAATGCCATGGGTAGATTTTCAGGACAAACGAGGCAATGGTATGATCCTTTCTCTAGCACTTACAATGCTGGATGGGAAGATCAACATAATTTCAGTTACTGGAATCATCAATCAATCACTCCAAATGTGATACCAAATCGGCCACAGGGTTTCAATCAACCTAGAGTGCAGCAACCTTTTCAAATGCAACCACCACCAATGCCACATCCAGCACCGCAACCAGCTTCACAAAACTCAGGTATTTCTCTCGAAGATATTGTTAATGCACTTGCCACTAACACAATGCAATTCCAGCAGGAAACTGGGGCAAGTATCCAAAACCTGGCAAATCAAATGGGACAATTTGCTACTAGCATGAGCAAATTCGAGGGCCAAGACTCAGAAAAATTATCTTCTCAAACGGTGATCAATCCAAGCGAGACTGCTAGTGCGATAACTTTGCAAAGTGGAGAGCAATTAGATGTCTTACCGGGAAAATCATAAACTGATGAAGGAGATGACACCACATCCACCATGAACAAAACATTGACTTCTCAGGTAATCCTATAACTCCCATTCCTTCATATGTTACTCCTCCACTTTTTCCTAGTAGATTTGCAAAATCGAAGGAGGAACAAGAACAAGAAATCCTGGAAACTTCTCACAAATTCGAGGTAAATATACCACTTCTGGATGCTATTGAGCAAGTACCTCGTTGTACAAAATTTCTCAAGGAGTTATGCACCAACAAGAGAAAGTTGAAGGGAAATGAGAAAGTAAGTGTGGGGGAAAATGTTTCAGCTGTATTGCAAAGAAAAATTCCTCCGAAATGCAAAGATCCAGGTACGTTCACCATTCCATGCACCATTGGTAATACCAAGTTTGAAAGAGCTATGTTAGATTTAGAGCATCTATTAATGTCATGCCATATTCTATTTATGCTTCTTTAAATCTTGGACCTTTTGCGAAAACTGGTATTACCATTCAGTTTGCTGATCATTTTAATGCATATCCCAAAAGAGTTGTGGAAGATGTGCTTGTGCAGGTGAATCAATTGGGTTTCCCAGCAGACTTCTATGTCCTTAAAATAGAGGATGAGACATCTCGTAATCCAACTCCGATTCTTTTGGGGAGACCATCCTTGAAAAATGCTAAAACCAAGATTGATGTTCATGATGGCATTTTCACCGTGGAGTTTGATGGCAAAGTGATCCATTTCAATATTTTCGAGGCAATGAGGTACACTAGTGACTTGCATTCTGTTTTTGCAGTTGACATTATTGATTCTTTGCCACAACAATGTTTTGAGTTAACTCGCAAGGATGGATTGGAAATGGCTATTAGTAAGCACATAGGGACAGAAAATTCTAAAGAACCAAGAAGGTTGATACAAGTGTCCAAAGAAATGGAGGAAGCTGTGGCAAGCTTAGATGAAACCATAGCTATAACCACAAATAGGTATGATGTTTCGTGCATTCAATTTCCTTTATCTAATGTGAAACTTCTGCCTTCTATGATGAAAGCCCCTACCGTGGAGCTAAGCATCTTTTCAGACGATTTGATAGCATGGATTACATGGGACTAAGACTATGATCACGTTTGCCAGTTAAAATAGAATATGGAGCCCTTAGCACCATACAGCAGCAGAAAAACTCGCTAAGAATAAGTGATACCAGTAGTATTAGAGATCTACAATAACAGTCTATGGTCCGTCAGGACGAGAGATTGTTGACATCCAAGGCCCAGCCATATGCATGGACCGTATGTTGTTGGAAAAAGGATCCCAGCCTACTAGAGAAGCACAGCGAAGATTGGACCCTGCCATGATGGAACCAATATCGGGCTGAGGACGTTAAACCAAGCGCTTATTGGGAGGCAACCCAATGTTTTTGAAAAATAAAAAAAAAAGAAGAAAAGAAAAATAAAATGAGGTAATAATGATCGATTTTGTGTCTCGAGGAGATTCCTTTCGTAGGCCATCAAATTGATCAGGTTTATCTCTCTTTGCCATCTGTCTTATTTGTTTTTATATTTTTTACTTGTTTTTGACTTTTGTTTGCTATTGTGTTGTTATCTCTGTTATGTGTCTTTAGTTTCGTTTTTGCTCTTTTCTTTTCCTTTCTTTTGTTTAAT